>JABXJD010000486.1:0-25000 GCA_013375575.1 Percina caprodes
CCTCAGACTTGCCCTGAAAAGGCAGGACCGAGGCCCTGGGGCAACGGCTTAGAGCCTCACAGCTGAGCTGCAGAATGCTTGGCCCAGTCGTCCTCCTCCTTGCTGATTTAAATACAGTGGCTTTCAGCATTCTGGCGACGGAGGCTCGCATTCACCCCGAGCACATTTACCAGTCAACTTTTCTCCCCGTTTTTGTTTACAGTGTGCTGACGCCAAAAAAAAGCTTTTGTTTTTACGTCATTATGCATTGTATAGAATCCATCCGCGTGAATATGCATCGGTGACCCTCTTAAAAACCGCTCCATGTTGTTCGTTTAAGCATTTGGATACACACCAACTGCTGGCATGTGTGTGTGTATCTCCCTAATCACAACTCGACTCTTAAGACGTTAATTATTATGGAACGTTTTCAGTTTGCTGTTCATCTCCGTGCGTGATGAAACACTGGCAAGTACACAAGACTAAACGTGCTGCACACACGTCTAAGGGCTTGATTATTTTGACAGACCGTCATCACGCCGAGATTTGCGAGAGCAGCAGAAGAAGAAGAAAAAAAAGCCATCAATCTTTTTTTCCTGCAGAGTTAATGGGGTTATTTGAGTCGCGTCCAGACACTCTCTCCCCACAGAGTGTCTAGTTTCAGATGTCACTCAGAGCTTTGTTTGCCCCCTCCTCCCAGGGTGAAGGGTTACAGGTCAAGGTTCAGGGCCAGTTGGCTGAGTGGCCACAAAGCCCAGGCTTCCCCTCGGCACATCCGATCTCTACCTCCACGCCAGCCTGCGGCATATGGCGGGATCACTTTGCAACATTTGTCTTTTCTTATTATAACCCGAAAGTTAATTTTCACTTCAACGTCCAGAGTGCAATTATATTGTTCTAGACCACAGTTTCACAATGAGGTCATCAAACGGTCTTAGTCCTGCGGTTTGAAAATGTCTTTCTCAGTGGAAACTTGTGTAATTATGCTCCAAACTGCAAAGATTATTCAACTAGTTGTCAACTAATCAATTAATCGCCAACTCTTTTGATAATTGATTAATCGCTTTGAGTCAAAAAAGGTTTAAAACTTGTGATGTCGGCGTGTTAAATGTGAATATCTCCTAGTTTCTTCTCTCCTGTGTGACAGGAAACTGAATATCTTTGAGTTGTGACATTTGAGGACGTCCTCTTGGACTTTTGGGAAAACATTTTCCACATTTTTCACAATTTTCTGCCATTTTAACAACAATTAATCGATTTAATCGAGAAAATAATCAGTAGATTAATGGCCAATGAAAAAATCGATAGTTGCAGCAATAGTGGGACGGCAGCTCCACATAAATAAGACATCCGAGGACGTCGTCTTGCTTTTAAGGAACACTCATCCACATTTTCACCCTGACATTTTATAATAATCAACCGATTAATCAACAATGAAAGTAATTGCTGCAGTGAGTGTAATTATGAAGTTATAGTTCACAGTTTCACAATGATGTCTTAAAACTGTCTCAGCTTTACTGTTCCTCGGTGGAAACTTGTGTAATTATTCAGTTACAGTTTTGGAGCAGCTGTTGTTGTTGTTGTTGTTGTTGCATTCGCTGTCCGGCTACCGTGCACGCCCTTACAGAACCCAGTCATTTAATTGGCGTATATTGGCGTTCTACTCGGACCTTTCTCTCTTTCTCTGTCGGCGTTGACCGTCAAGAATGGCGCCTTGGCAACCAAAGTAAAAAGAGAGTTGGGTTTCTTTGTTCCAAACACCTTCGAAAAGTTCGGCATCAGCCCCCACAAACTCAACTTCTCCCCCAAACCCCACCCAAACATGTCCTCCAGCCAGGTTTATTATGCCGTTTCACGCAGACCAAAATTGCAGCTGCATGGAGAACAATCTGGAGCGCATTAGCTCAGGCGCTGTGATTTATAAATTGTTTCTCAGGCCATAAATCCCTGCTGTAATTGTGCACAAGCACCCTCTCTTTCTCCCCTCTCTCTCTCTTTCTCTCTCTCTCTCTCTCTCTAGGCAGTGTACAGTTCTGGGGTTAACACTAATTGTTTGCAGGAGTGTGCAGTTTGCATTGAGTACAAGTTTGTTGCATTGTGGCGCACATTTCATTTGAGGCTCGCAGAAACAACTCTTCTTCACCAAAGATCAACTCTCCGCCCGTCGGTCACGTGGTGTGTGCCAGCGGTGGAATGTGGTGGAAACCAAGTACATTTACTCCGGTACTTTACTTAAGTCCAAATGTTGAGGTACTTGTACTTCACTTGTAGTCTTTTCTTTTCGTGCTTCTTTCTACTTCTACTCCGCTACATCTCAGAGAGAAATATTGTAGTTTTTACTCCACTACAGTCATCTGACAGCTGTAGTTACTTCACACGTTAAGGTTTCTGCACACAAAACACATGTAGTTCATAGATTGTGTGTTTTATTATAAATTAAACTTCCCAAGAATATAACGTGCTGATTTGATGAGACCATTAAACACACAACTGTTTGGATCCTTTACACTTTCTACAGTGTGCGGATTTTACTGCATCGAGTACTTTTAATACTTCAAGAACATTTTCCTGATGATACTTACAGACTTTTACTTAAGTTCTATATTGAATGCAGTGTGTGTGTGTGTGGGTGTGTGTATGTGTGTTTCTCTGTATGTTTTAGTGTGTGTGTGTGTGTGTGTGTGTGTGTGTGTGTGTGTGTGTGTGTGTTTCTCTGTATGTTTTGTGTGTGTGTGTGTGTGAGTGTCTCTGTGTGTGTGTGTGTGTGTGTGTTTCTCTGTATGTTTTGTGTGTGTGTGTGTGTGTGTGTGTGTGTGTGTGTGTGTGTGTGTGTCTCTGTGTGTGTGTGTGTGTGTGTGTGTGTGTGTGTCTGAGTGTCTCTGTGTGTGTTTCTCTGTATGTTTTAGTGTGTGTGTGAGTGTGTGTGTGTGTGTGTGTGTGTGTGTGTGTGTGTGTGTGTGTGTTTCTCTGTATGTTTTGTGTGTGTGAGTGTCTCTGTGTGTGTGTGTGTGTGTGTGTGTGTGTGTGTGTGTGTGTGCGCTCAGCGTCCAGAATGGGATGTGAGTATTTTGTCTCCAGCTCCATGTTGCTGTGGTTCATGCTCAGCATTCCTGAGTACTGTGTAATTGTGAAAGGGGGCCTCTCCTAAAACTCGGTCCTTGGGAATCTGATATTTACAGCAGCCCCTGATCGTAATCACCTCGCCGTTCTCATTAGATCGGACTGAACTGAAAGATAGCAGCAGCTGTATATATTGTTTTTAAAAAAGCGTGTCCAGCCTTGAGTTCTCTCGGAGGTCTGGTTTATGTTATGAAGACATTTTTCTGCAACTTTGCAAACTGGAACAGCTTGAAAAACCCTTCGTTAGGAACATCTTCGGGCCGCTCGATTATGGAAACAAAAAAACATAATCACAATTATTTGGCCAATGCTGAAATCAGAATTATTGAACACAATTCCTCATTGACTTTTGGAAAGATGATGCATTTATTGAAATTAAAAAATCAGTGAAACGGTTCAACAAATCAACAGTGAAAACACGTTGAACTGTGACATTTTCCTATACTTATGTACTGTTTTGAAGTTTTTGTATCAAAATAAAGAATCTAAAAACTATATTCACATGTTGGCTGAGGGAGTCGAGCCTTCGGGAGGGGCAGACGTGCACGTGCAAAGTAAGAAGTAAGGAGTCACAGTTGAAATTTGATTAATTGCGCAGCCCTAGAACATCTGTCTTCACAACACGTGTACGACGGAGCAAAAAACAAGGACCTTCTCAGGAGATAGACAGTCCCTTTTGCTTAGTGTTTCTACACCATTGTTTAGCTTCACAAGAGACCTGATGACGTGAAGCATTCAGATCCTTTACTGCAGTAAAAGTACTAATACCACACTGTCAGATGACTCCGTTCCCAGTTAAAGCTGTGAAGTTATGTTCCTTAACCCTCCTGGTGTCCTCGGGGTCAAATTTGACCCATTTTCAAGAAGTTTCTAAATCGGAAATATTGGGTTTCCTTCAACCAAATTGTAAAAAATAAATATATAACGTAGATGGTTCCATACGACGCTCCTCACAAGTTAAATAACTGATCTGTTCACTATTTTCATTGAATTTGAGCTAAGAAAACTGAAAAAAGGAACAGAAATGTAGGGAAAAAACAACAAAAACGTCCTAAAAAACGCAGAAATAATCGACAAAGACATTGTAAAAAGTGAGAAAGAACTTCGGGACTCAGGACTCAGGAATGTGCAGGTCCCCTCCCCCTCTTTTTTTCTCTGCACTACCTATACTTTATATTTTGATATTTTATATTATTATATCTTATATTTTGATATTTTGTGTTGACACTGTAAAGGTTTTGCTTCAATCTCGTTGTACAATGACAATAAAGGCTTTCTATTCTATTCTAAAAAGTTAGAAAACGTCAAAAAGTGACAACAAATGTCGGAGAAAGCTTCAAAAACTTCAAAAACAACAAAAATGTCCAAAACAAATTGACGAAGAACTTTGGGAAAAGTGACATAAGTGTCTTAAGGAGGTTTTAACTTCAGATTTTGACCCAGAAAAGTAAATGTTGGTCGATGGGAAGACAACACGAGGGTATCATCAGGAAAATGAAGGCCTAGTTAAAGTATTAAAAGTCTGGTCTCATCATCTCAGCTGGACTTGTAGGCCGTTATATTGTTGGCTAGTTGAATTTATAATATCAGATTGTATGAACTACTACACTATGTGTTATGTGTGCAGAAATGTTGATGTGTAGAGTAACTACAGCTGTCAGATGAATGTAGTGGAGGAAAAAATACAATATTTCTCTTTGAGATGAAGAAGAATAGAAGTAGAAAGTGGCAAGAAAAGAAAAGACTTGAGTAAAGTCCAAGTACCTCAACATTTGGACTTTTATACAGTGGATGGATGGATGGATGGATGGATGGATGGATGGATGGATGGCTGGATGGATGGTTGGATGGATGGATGGATTGGATGGATGGATGGATGGATAGAGACAGAGAGATGAGACAGAGAGATGGAAGATGGATAGATAGATAGAGACAGATAGATGGATAGATAGATAGATAGATAGATAGATAGAGACAGAGAGAGAGAGAGATGGATAGTTAGATAGATAGATAGATAGATAGAGACAGAGAGAGAGAGATGGATAGTTAGATAGATAGATAGATAGATAGATAGAGACAGAGAGATGGATGGATAGAGATAGATAGATGGATGGATAGATAGATAGATAGATAGAGACAGAGAGATGGATGGATAGAGATAGATAGATGGATGGATAGATAGATAGATAGAGACAGAGAGATGGATGGATATGGATGGATAGATAGATAGATAGATAGATAGATAGATAGATAGATAGATAGATAGATAGATAGATAGAGTTTTATTGATCCCAAATAAAAAGAGATATTCCAGTGTTGCAGCATATCATACCAAATATCAGACACACAGCACATATACAGAAGATACATGAAATAACAGGATTCAATATAAGAACAAATAATTTCAAATACATACAAGTTGGGAATAAAAAATAAAAATGTCCAACTATTATTGCTAAAGCGGTAGATAACGTAAATATTGTATGGAAATATCGTGCAAGTTGCACTTAGTGCAGATGTGTACTGGAGTAAATATACTTAAATATACTTAAATATACTTAACCCTCATGTTGTCCTTGGGTCAAATTTGACCTGTTTTCAGTTAATTGTTGTTCTTTTGTTACAAATTGCATTAAAAATATAAAAAAAACGTACGAAAAAAACACCAAAAACATCAAATAAGCACCCACAACTGTGAAAAAGCAACAAAAATGTCGGGAAAAAGCGATAATAATGTTGAAAAAAGTGACCAAAACAGGGTTTTTTTTCATGGTTGACGGGAAGACAACACAAGGGTTAAATATACTGGGTTTGTAAGGGGATCCCTGGATTTACAGCCAAAAGCTATCCCCTGCTCAGGATTTAGGTCTCAGTACAAGGAGGAGTAGGAAAATGAAGCCTGTAGACTGCAAAGGAATGACTTTTACAAATGTTTTAAGGTATGAAAAAGGAAGGAAGGAAGGAAGGAAGGAAAGAAAGAAAGAAAGAAAGATGTTTTGGCGACGTCCCAGACCTCCCCGCGGTCTGCTGACAACACAGAACTAATCCAGGGAATGTCAATTAAATTTCAATTTTAATTTTATTTTATTTATAGTATCAATTCATAACAAGTGTTATCTCGAGACCCTTTACAGATAGAGCAGGTCTAGACCAGATAGAGTAGGTCTAGACCAGATAGAGTAGGTCTAGACCACACTCCATAATTTACAGATCGAGTAGGTCTAAACCACACTCTATAATTTACAGATAGAGCAGGTCTAGACCAGATAGAGCAGGTCTAGACCAGATAGAGTAGGTCTAGACCAGATAGAGCAGGTCTAGACCAGATAGAGCAGGTCTAGACCAGATAGAGTAGGTCTAGACCAGATTGAGTAGGTCTAGACCACACTCCAGAATTTATAAGGACCCAACAGTTCTAGTAGTGTCCTCCAGAGCAAGCAACAGTGTGACAGTGGCGAGGAAAAACTTCCTTTTAGGCAGAAACCTCGGACAGACCCAGACCCAGACCCAGACCTAGACCCAGACCCAGACCCAGACCCAGACCTAGACCCAGACCCAGACCCAGACCCAGACCCTTGTCGTGGCAGGAAGTCGAGCGCTTTGTCGCAACGCTGCGGAAGTTTGAAAATGACTTTTGAAAGTATTTTGTTATTTAATTACACCCCCCCACCCGCCACCTTTTATTATACAAAAGTTCATAAACAGAGGTATGAGGCATGCATAAAGGGAAACAGGAACCATAAAAACTCCATCTACATTCTATGATGACAGTTTGTTATGTACATTATTTTATTATTATTTATTAACCCTTGTGTTGTCCTCCCGGGTCAAAAACTGACAAAAATTTGACATTTTCATCCCTTTTTCAGCCTTTTTTTTAGTTTCCACTACCACCACCTTACTAGTTTTACATCTTTTTGGAATTCATGCTCAATAACCCTCATTCATATATAATTATACCTAATACCTGAGTTAAAAGCAGAAATTATGAATTATTTTGTCTAATAGTTAAGATCAGAGGAATGAAAGTGATCAGTTGTATTAGGAAAGAGCGTTGGAAGGAATCCATTGTTTGTGGTAATTTGATTAAAAAGAAACTCATATTTTAGATATAGACATTTATTAAAGGGGTCAGATTTGACCCAAGGACACCAGGAGGGTTACCTTAAAGGTCTTAATGGCTTTTTTGTTTTATTTTGAATATTAAATATAGGTTGGCTTGGTTCCTGGCCCTTTTTTCTTATGAATATGGAGCTTAATAGTTGTGTGAATATACATCATGTCACACCAAACATATATTTCATCATGCATCTTGTATGTATGTATGTATGTATGTATGTATGTATGTATGTATGTATGTATGTATGTATGTATGTATTTTCATGCAGCTGGCATGTATTTTGTTGTTGTCTGAAAGCGTCAGTCCGTGTGCGAAACCGCGCTGAGGGAGGAATCGTACCTATGGCGTGTGAATCTGTCTGCGTGTTTCAGTGGGACGGTGTGTGTGTGTGTGTGTGTGTGTGTGTGTGGGTGGGGAGGGGTGGGGGGTGAGTGGAGTTAGCGGTGGAGTGATAGCGATGTCAGGTAGTAAAAAGTGAGATGAGGCAGGGCCCGGGAGTCTGCGGGGTCTGGAGGTTTGCCCCTGCACTCGGAGAGCACAGGAGGCATCTGCAGGCAGCTGTGTGTGTGTGTGAGTTTGTGTGTGTGTGTGTGTGTGTGTGTGTGTGTGTGTGTGTGTGTGTGTGTGTGTGTGTGTGTGTGGGGGGTGGAGGTGGCTGAGCTGGGTGGTGGTGAAGAGGGGGACTTGCAGAGTGAACACAATCAGCCCTCTGTTTTCATAAGACTTGTGGTATGTGAGAGCAGAAACAAATGTGTTTAATTTAGGCCCTTCTCTCTCTCTCTCTCTCTCTCTCTCTCTCTCTCTCTCTCGCCTTCTCCACTTATACCCACCTCCAGGCTTTTCAGAACTGACTTTTTTCCCCTTCAAGATGCCCCACTGACTGCGTCTACATGCACATAATCTTCAGTTTTTCTGCCCTTGTTCTGAAAAAGATCATATTCCCACTAAGCTGCTAACGAAGAGGAATATTTCACTAATATTCCCGTTTCCATGCAGCTGCGCATGCTATACCATGCTATACCATGCTGTACCATGCTATACCATGCTATACCATGCTATACCATGCTATACCATGCTGTACCATGCTATACCATGCTATGTCATACTATACCATGCTATACCATGCTATACCATGCTATGTCATGCTATACCATGCTATACCATGCTATACCATGCTATACCATGCTATGTCATACTATACCATGCTATACCATGCTATACCATGCTATGTCATGCTATACCATGCTATACCATGCTATGTCATGCTATACCATGCTATGTCATGCTATACCATGCTATGTCATGCTATACCATGCTATACCATGCTATGTCATGCTATACCAGGCTATGTCATGCTATACCATGCTATACCATGCTATACCATGCTATGTCATGCTATACCATGCTATACCATGCTATACCATGCTATGTCATGCTATACCATGCTATACCATGCTATGTCATGCTATACCATGCTATGTCATGCTATACCATGCTATACCATGCTATACCATGCTATGTCATGCTATACCATGCTATACCATGCTATACCATGCTATGCCATGCTGTGTCATGCTATACCATGCTATACCATGCTGTGTCATGCTATACCATGCTATACCATGCTATACCATGCTATGTCATGCTATGTCATGCTATACCATGCTATGTCATACTATACCATGCTATACTATGCTATACCATGCTATGCCATGCTATACCATGCTATACCATGCTATGTCATGCTATACCATGCTATGTCATGCTATACCATGCTATACCATGCTATGTCATGCTATACCATGCTATGTCATGCTATACCATGCTATACCATGCTATACCATGCTATGTCATGCTATACCATGCTATACCATGCTATGCCATGCTATGTCATGCTATACCATGCTATACCATGCTGTGTCATGCTATACCATGCTATACCATGCTATGTCATGCTATACCATGCTATGTCATGCTATGCCATGATATGTCATGCTATACCATGCTATACCATGCTATACCATGCTATGCCATGCTATGCCATGATATGTCATGCTATACCATGCTATACCATGCTATACCATGCTATGCCATGCTATGCCATGCTATGCCATGCTATACCATGCTATACCATGCTATGCCGACCTTTTCAAGAAGCTGGTGGAAGGAATGAAAGAGCGACGCTGGTTTCACGCGCTCCAACAAATCCTCCACCGGGTTTAAATTCCTACTTTGCGCGGCTGCATATTAACGGGAATATTATTAATATTACTGGAATATTCATTTTCCTCAGCCGTGTAAAAAGCGCAGTCAGAATATTTGTCTTTTTCAGAATAAGGGCAGAAAGCTGAACATTAACTTGTCTGTTCTGCTGCTGTCAGCTGCACTTAGGAAGTACTATATATATATATATATATATATATATATATATATATATATATATATATATATATATATATATATATATATATATATGAGAGACAATCAGCCACTGTGCCCTGTCAGGAATAAAACCAACTTTCAGACACACTTTTAGCAGAGGTTCTCTTTCAGTGGGGTAAATATTTACCTTCAGTTTCTGGAAAAAGAAGAGAAAAGGATTATTTTTATGTCTTGGCCCAGAGTTGGGAGTGATTTCGGTGCTGTGGTATTTGCCGTGTTCAGGGCGGGGGGGAGGGGGGGGTGCATTCTGGATTATTGGCTCCTAAACGCCTTGGCAGGAAGCGCTGCGTTATAGTGTAACCCATGCTGTCTCCAGTCATTTTGTGTTTGGTCATAAATGAAAAATTCAAGTCTCACTTGTGTGTCATTGGCGTAGACTTGGACACACACACACACACACACATACGCACACACATACACGGATACACACACACACAGACACCTGAACAGAGACAAACACACAGACACACACACACTCAGAAACACTCAGACACACAGACACAAACACACACACACACATAGACACACACACACACATAGACACACAAACACATGAACAGAGACAAACACACACACACTCAGACACACAAACGCACAGAGACACACACACACACACACACACACACACCCTAACAAAGACAAACACACACATTTACATTTAATTTGTATATCAGTTATTACAGGAAACATTGAGCCGACCAGCAGTGGAAGAAGTAAAAGTACTAACACACACTCTAAAATACTCTGTTGCAAGTAAAAGTCCTGCAATGAAAATGATACTCAAGTAAAGTCTAAGTATCATCAGGAAAATGTTCTTTAAGTATTAAAGGTAAAAGTACTCGATACTCCCATTGTAGAAACAATAGTGTAGTGTAGTGTGTTTAATGGTCTAATCATCTCAGCACGTTATATTCTTGGGATCTTTAATTCATAATAAAACACATCTATAAACTACATGTGTTTTGTGTGCAGAAACCTTAACATGTGAAGTAACTACAGCTGTCAGATGACTGTAGTGGAGTAAAAACTACAATATTTCTCTCTGAGATGTAGCATAGTAGAAGTAGAAAGAAGCATGAAAAGAAAAGACTACAAGTGAAGTACAAGTACCTCAACATTTACACTTAAGTACAGTACATGAGTAAATGTACTACGTTACATTCCACGGCTGCAGCCGACCACGGGTAACCACCTTGTGTTCTGGAGTTAATTACACCGACGTTTACGGCTGCGAGTTTCAATGAAAACGAGCTACTCCCCAAGCTATAAAATGTTGTGTTCCTGTGCGTTTCGGACAAACACCGGCACAGGACATGGGAAAGGAGGACACCTTTGCCATTTTGGGGTGTAGCCTGTCCTGACACCAGATCACGGTGACATTAAGCGGAGCAGTCTGTGACAATTGAAGGCAGCTCTCCCAGGTACGGGAAACCGCATAACTGACTGCACATAATTGACTTAAATAGCTTCGCACCCTCCTCTTTGTCTTTATGAGATGGCCTTGCCCTCACCAGATGCCTAATTATTTTCTTGTGTGTCTAATTATACAGTGAGTTTTTATACGGCCTGCTGTTTGTGCTGCTCTGTAACAGAATTACTCACTTACTCCTAAATTTAACCCCAGCAAGACCGAACCCGTATCAGAAACAACGAGGATGGTTCCGTGTAACGTCCTCCGCAGGTAAAATAAATGGTTACTTTTCATATTTTCGTGGCATTTTAGAGGACAGCTTAGACGTGAAGGGGGAGAGAGAGGGGGGGGGGGACATGCAGCAAAGGGCCGCAGGTCGGAACCGAACCCGCGGCCGCCGCGTTGAGGACCGAGCCCCCTGCTCAGGGGCGCTAACATGTGACTAAAACAGTGAAAAATGTAACTAAAACATTAAACAATGTGACTAAAATGTGGAAAAATATGACAAAAGTATGACTAAAACGTTGAAACATTTGAGTGAAACGTTAAAAATGTGACTAAAACAGTAAAAAAGTGACTGAAACAGTAAAAACAGTGACTGAATGTGATGAAATTGTTAAAAAAAGTGACAAAAATGTAGAAAAATATCACTAAAACGGGAAAAAAAGTGACGACAAACGTGGGGAAATGTGACTTAAAAGGTCTTCTTCTGGAATTTATGGTCAATAAAGCTCATTTATAGTAAATTATACCTAATGTTTGAGTTAGAAAAGCAGAAATTAGGAATTATTGAGACTAAAATTAAAGGAATGGATGTTGATGATAATCACAGACTGGAATATGTCAACTTTTACTCTCAATACTATTTCAAAAACACTTCAATTTGGTTTCAAATGCTATAAAATTGAATAAGACGCCCCAAAATTAATGAAAGTAGAGATTTGTACTTGGCAAAGAGCGTTGTGTGGAATCAATCACATTTATCAATGTTTCAGTCACTTTTTCACTGTTTTTAGTCACATTTTCCCACGTTTTAGGCCCTTTTTTTTTTTTTTTTTACATTTTTCTCACTTTTTTTCTACATTTTAGTCTTTTTTTAAAATATTTATTCACATTTTTCAACATTTTAGTCACATCTTGACAAATATTATTATTATTGCTATTTTTTGTTATCTTTATACTGTCATTTTTCGTTTCTTGCTAAAAGGGATGCAGGAGTCATCCCAAAAGGATTAATAGAGAGAAGTCTAACCCCCTCCCCTCCCCCCCCGGCCGCCCTTCACTCTCCTCTCTCCCTCTTTGCACTAATAGTTCCTTTGTGTACAAGAGCATGTTGAGAGGCCAATGAGCCTGGCCTTAATAGGCCATGTTGCCATAGAAACCACAGCACTCTGGATGTCTGACCTTTGACCCAGTTTTTTTTTTTTTTTTAAACCGGCTGTGAATAAGAGTGTAGGGAGACCAACCGGGTCACAATGGAGGCCCCGGCGGACGGAGGGAGGGCCCCTGTCATACTCACTTAACTTCATTCCTCTGGGGACTAATGGACACTTCAGAAAGAGACTCTGCTGTCCACGGGACAGAATGGGACGGGATGGGACGGGACAGGATGGGACGGGATGGGATGGGACGGGTTGGGATGGGACAGAATGGGACGGGATGGGATGGGACGGGTTGGGACTGGATGGGACTGGATGGGACAGGACGGGATGGGACGGGATGGGACGGGTTGGGACTGGATGGGACTGGATGGGACAGGACGGGATGGGACGGGACAGAATGGGACGGGATGGGACGGGTTGGGTTGGGACGGGATGGGACGGGACGGGTTGGGACGGGATGGGATGGGACGGGTTGGGACTGGATGGGACAGGACGGGATGGGACGGGATGGGACGGGACAGAATGGGACGGGATGGGATGGGACGGGATGGGACGGGTTGGGTTGGGACGGGATGGGACAGGATGGGACGGGATGGGACGGGACAGAATGGGACGGGATGGGATGGGACGGGTTGGGACGGGATGGGACGGGTTGGGTTGGGACGGGATGGGACGGGACAGGATGGGACGGGACAGAATGGGATGGGATGGGACGGGTTGGGTTGGGACGGGACAGAATGGAACGGGATGGGATGGGACGGGATGGGACAGGACGGGATGGGACAGGACAGGACGGGATGGGACGGGACAGAATGGGATGGGATGGGACGGGACAGGACGGGACGGGAGAGCGTAAAAACGGACAAACGTAGCCGGGCGGCCGTTCGTTACAGTTAGTCGACTAATTGGTTGTTTTCGTCGAAGTCGGCTATGATTGCTGGAATCGAGACGTCATTATTAACCCTCTCGGTGTCCTCGGGTCAAATTTACCCTTTTTCCTATATCAGTGTTCTTTTTAACATTATTAAATGTATATATTATTATTATTATTATTATTATTATTATTATATATCCTATAACTACCCAATTGACCTGTTTTCCTTTATCAATGTTCTTTTTTGTGAGGTGTATTAGATGTTCATTGAAGTATTTTATAAGAGGAATATCACGGAGAGTAATTAGTGGACTAATCGGACGTTTTACAGCCTTGTCGATACGTGTAAAGATTCCTTTAGTAGACCAACGCCCTAAGCTGTAGTTTTCATAGTTTTTCCATGTTGTAGTCACTTTTTTAACGTTTTAATCTCATTTTTCCACATTTTAGTCATATTTTTCCATGTCATAGTCATAATCTTTAACAATTTCATCACATTTATCAATGTTTTAGTCACTTTTTTACTGTTTTTAGTCACATTTTTCGAAGTTTTAGTCATATCTTTGAACATGTTAGTTATTTTTTTCCACATTTTTGTCATTTTTTTCCACACTTTAGTCATATTTTTTAACAATTTCACCACATTATCAATGTTTCAGTCACTTTTTAACGCTTTAGTTACATTTCTTCACATTTTAGTCATTCTTTTCCACACTTTAGTCATATTTTTCCATGTTTTAGTCATATTTTTTTTACAATTTCACCACATTATCAATATTTCAGTCACTTTTTTTAATACTGTTTTTAGTCACATTTTCCCAAGTTTTAGTCCAATTTTTCCCCATTTTAGTCATATTTTTCCATGTTTTAGTCACATAGTTTTTTACAGACAGGTGCCGGACGGGGCTGAACAGCATCTAAAGACAGATAGACGAAGCACTTATTAAACTTATAAAATTACAAACGCAAGAAAAACAGAAACGGAAGTCTGTAATCACACCCACACTGAATATATATTTGTCTTTTCTTTTTTTTTAACTCTTTGTACCTTCCCTTTAAGATAGCTTTAATTAATAACTTCCTCCCTGACTAATCTACTTACTCCACAGTGAACCGGATAATGGGACATGGCCCCCATTCAGAAAAATTTGCAGTGGCCCAGCAGTGCATTGTGGGTCTGAGCGGCTGAGCTGCTAGTCGTTTCCCCATCAATTACACACTAATTAGCACAATGACCGCCGAGGTTTGCTTAAGAATTGTCGCTGTAATTGCCTCTAATGTTGGCAAACAATGAGCCTTAATGCCCTCTCTGGCCAGGCGGGGGCTGCTCATCACAATGTCTTTGTCCCAAAAAGCTTTTAATTGTGATCCGCGCATAGATCAGGTTGAGGTGTCAATGGCCCCGCATGGGCAGGTGATATCAGCAGAGCAAACCAGGGAGGGACAGTCGAGCGGAGGGGGCTTGACGGGGCCCATTGTCTGACTGTTGCTGTTCATATGGGGAAGGGGACGGTAATTAACACCTCGGCCAAACAGCAAGCTGTGCGGCCCATTTGTTTTCTGTTGGGGGGGGAGGGGGGTGAAAGAAAACAATGGGGAGGGGCCCTCCACACAGTAGGTGATTGACATTATCTGCCGGAGGGATCCGTGGAGGCATTCCTGCCGCTCCACATGCCGGGAGAAGCCGTTTCACAAGCGTCTGAGCTACATCACCTCTTTTATTATTGGGTCTTTGTCTTTGACTTTGTCTGCTCTCGACATCTTGAGTTAATGCAACCCGGCAGAAGATGCAATAACATTTAGATACTGTTTAAGATAATAATAGGGCTGCAACTAACGGTTATTTTCTAAGTTGATTAATCCGTGGGTTCATTTCTGGATGAATGGATTAGTTGTTTGGTCTCTAAAATGGGGTTGATACAGCATAGTATCGCGATATTTTCAGTGGGAATACTATATCGATACACAGGCGCCAAGTATGGATCTGTTATTATATATTATATATATGTGTTGGTCAGTTTGTCCCATTTTGCAGCGATAACATTGAAGTGAGATGAACAAACAGAGAAATGTTTCTTTTTAGATGAAACATGTTGATAAGTTTCCTTTTGGGGACGTCATTAGAAACTGGGGAAAAATTAGAAGTTGGAAAAAAGGTTAGAAATTGCAATATATCGCAGAATATTACAAAATGTTTAAAATAATATCGTATTGCGGCGTAAGTATCGGGATGATATCGTATCGGGAGGCGTCCCCCATCAACTATTTTGATAATCGATTAATCGGTTTAAGTCATTTTTATGAAAAAAACAATATATGGGTGTACGATTCAGAAAATGTCACGATTCAACACCATATCGTACACGAGTGTGTGTGTGTGTGTGTGTGTGTGTATGTATGTGTGTATGTATGTGTGTATGTATCCATATTATTCATCTGGATTTGTTTATTTGTTATTTTAAATCCTGTTATCGTGTGTGTGTGTGTGTGTGTGTGTGTGTGTGTTTGTGTGTGTGTGTGTGTGTGTGTGTGTGTCGGTAAGCAACCGGGACCTTGAATTTCCCCTTGGGGGGAATCACTAAAGTATCTATCTATCTATCTATCTATCTATCTATCTATCTATCTATCTATCTATCTATCTATCTATCTATCTATCTATCTATCTATCTATCTATGTGAGTAAACATACAATAAAAAAATATGAATTAATTATGAATCGTAGAGCTTGAATAGCGATTTAAATACGAATTGATTTATTTTTGCACACCCCTAAAAAAGTAGAAGAATCTGGGATGTGCGCATGTAAAATGTGAATATGTTGTCGTTTCTTGTCTCTCTGACAGAAAACTGATCAAACAACAAATCGATTAATTGAGAAACAACCGACCGATGAAATTAATCGTTAGTTGCAGCTCATATCTGCTGTTTTCTAGAATCGAGAAATGTTTTATTCCCATTTTATAGAACTGTTAGTACAACTCTACATTGATTTTATTCCTGAGTTCACTTGTGAGTGTCGTTATAACTTCTCACTGCAGTCCCTGAAGTCGACAGACTAGCAAAGTTTGGGATTTGTTTCCTCTCTCCGTCCCTTTGGCAGAGTGTCTGACTTAGTTTGACAGCAAATGTCCAGACATCTGTCTCTCCTCGCGCTCTGATGTTGGCCTGCAGTATGGCACCGCACACTTCAGAGATGACAAAGACTCTTGGCTGTGTTTTCCTTCGCTCTGTGAGAGCGATGTAACAATTAGGACCCAGCTCTGGCAGGCCACATGCCCCAGAGCATATGTCGCATTCTCTGTGTTCAAAACACCAAAGGGCTGCAGTGTAGCTTTTTTGGAAAATTTCGGTGGCATCCCTGCCACCTTTTGTCGCATCTGGGTCCTGTAAAAGTAGCACAGTCTACTGATGTCTATTCTGAGAGTTGGAGGCAGCAGGGAAAGCTGGAAGACAATTAGAGAAAGCTGTGAAAATGGATCAGCTAAACTTCACTTGGGTTGCTCGTTTCTTTCAGTAGTCCGTCCGAGTGTGTTCACCCAAAGCTTCACGCTCCCATGCTGCAGCAGACGTCGCTGTGTGCCTCGGCCATATGTCTGTATTGGTTTCTACGTAAAATAAGGACATGTGGAAAGCATCTCTTAATGTCCTGCAGTTACATTGAGTATGTTAACATGCACACTAATATTCTGAATGTGATACAGGCCATTTTTCCTGCACGACAGGATCAACTGTCCTTCGACATGCTTATAATAACCCGAATATGGCCACGGTTCAGACTTATACCTCTTAAAGGGCTGATAAATGTCCTGAGCACCGTCATCTCCTCCTTCCACCTTGATTATAACTTCAAGAAACACACGTTGGAGGCTACGTAGTGATCCTGACTAAGAGACACACGTTGGAGGCTATACGCAGTGATCCTGACTAAGAGACACACGTTGGAGGCTACGTAGTGATCCTGACTAAGAGACACACGTTGGAGGCTACGCAGTGATCCTGACTAAGAGACACACGTTGGAGGCTACGTAGTGATCCTGACTAAGAGACACACGTTGGAGGCTACGCAGCGATCCGGACTAAGAGACACACGTTGGAGGCTACGCAGTGATCCTGACTAAGAAACGGATGGATATTTAGAATAAGGCCTTTTTCCAGATATAGCATTTTCAGATTACAAATATGATATCCTGGTTTTAGAGGCATTATTTGGACAACAGGGCATTCATTGCTATGGTTACTGTACACAATGGAAGCCAGTTTGCAGAGCTGCGGTAGACATGCCCGCCCCAAAGCTACTTTTAAACGTCATGACAGACATGGATATCAACAGGTTTCTGGATCTGCTCACACATCGCTACACTGACCTTTTAAAGAAAAGGGTTGAAGTAATGAAAGAGCACGCTCCAACAAGTCCACCACCGGTGCAAATCTGAAATAATCCTATTCAAAACCGCTTCATATAAACGAGAATATTAGGGGAATAGTCATTTTTATCTGGAATATTATGAAATAAGAGCATAAAAAACGGAATATTACATGCATCACTGTGTCATTGGCTCTCCTGCCGCTGTCAGCTGCTCTTAGGAAGTTGTTGTCGCCCCCAATCTACTCTTAAGCTGCAGTTTCTGGAAAAAGATCAGACGTAGTCAGTGTCTCCTATTTCAATCTTTTACAAACAATTAATATCACACGTCATAACTATTTGAATCCTCTATTGGAAGTGCTGCGTCTGTCCTAACTTTTCTTCCCCTGGGTTGTGTTTTCTTCCCTGCAACAGTGAGAAAGTTTTCGCTCAGCAGCACGGCACACAATTCCTCGCCTTTTGTTTCCTGAAGCAACTCCTAGACCCCCCCGCCTCTCTGTCTGTCTCATGTGTTAGTGAGTGGTGTGCTGCTGCCGTAGTCTGGACTAGAGCTAATGTGACAGTGTGCGGCTTCGCATTACCCGACTGGATGTTCCAGCGAGTGTGCGAAACAGTTGCTCCATAGGACACGCTGGCAATTAAAAGAAAAGTAGGCGCCTCCCAAACCAAAAAGTGCCCGGGGGCATGTTCCCCGGTCCTGGCAGAAGCTGTCAAAATAAAGGGTGGATTTGGGCGGGGAGAGCCGGTGGTGGGCACGGCCCGGGCAAGACCAAACGCTCACAATAGCGCTCGTTTCATTTGTGGAAGGACTCATGATTGACATAGATTAGACAGAGAGAGAGAAAACTGCATTGTTTTTGGATTTCTCTCTCTCTCTGGAGAGCAGCATTCATTAGGCGCCGTGCACACAGCAGAGTAAAGTTTGAATGTGGGAGCTAGCAGCCTCTAAAGGCAACGGCCCCCTGACAGTTGTATGGACTCGGGCCCATTAGTTGGGAACCTACGATTCAGCCTTGAGCAGTATAGTGAAAATGAAGAGGGCTGATGTCAACTACAAGAATTTCCCCTCTTTTTTTATTTTTTCTCGAAAGGGAAAAAGGGTCCCCCCTGCCCCCACACCCCCAGCCTCCCCCTGCCTCGGTTCTCTGTTGGACCCCAGCTGTCAGGAAACAATACCCTCTGCCTGCTCCGACAAACTCATTCCTCAAAATGTTTTTTTTTCTCTCCCTCCTCTCCTTTCTCCTCCCCCTTCCCCGTGCCCCCCCCACCCCCTGCTATAATGTCTTTTCCATTTTTAACCCGCACAGCCATCCAAGCTTCCTTCCTCCTTACAACCCCCTGAGTGATGAATGAAGTTTTTAATCCCAACGTGAATGCACGACTCCTCCAGTTTTTTGCTAGTTTGTCGTCATTTATCCCGCGACGACGTCTTTGAAAAGCAGACAAAGACTTTTTTCATTTAAAAAACAAAAACAACAAAAAAACTCCCGTCTTTTTTTCTTCTTCCATCCATCCGATGTGTGCTGTGGGTGGACGTCAAACTGTTTGTGCATAGGAATTTGCAAGTGCAATGCTATGTAAATAAAAAGGACTGTGTACATTGTAGAATAATAACAGAGGATGCACGGTGAGATCGTGTAATCATCACTTACAGACAGAATTAATAACTCAAAGTACGCTCAAGGGCCCAAAAGGCGATCTTAAATAACATTTAAGTCATTTTCACGGACCTGTATGAGCAAAACATAACCTAACCTATCATATAAAACCCCTTTTTAATTAATTTCAGATTGTACCAGAGAGGAAAAAAATCCACATGCATGACAAGCTGCCGTGTCCGGTATGTAAACTGATTCATAAACCAGATGGTTGAGCCGTGCTTTCCTAGCTCGGGCTTCATGCTATCTCCATTGCTGGAGGACTTAAAAAAAAGAAGCTTGTTGCATGAAGCAGTAAATCACCAAAAGACACAGCGGCGAAGGGATAGGCAGCGGCAAAACGGTTGTTGGAAATGTGTGTGAGAGGGAAAAAGAGGGAAAGCATGTCCACGAGCCCTGCGTGATAACTTTGATACATGTGGGAAAACACATCGACACAGAAAAGGAGGACGGCCTGCGTCCGAGGGTTCAAAAGGCCAAAGCAATGGAGCCCAGAGTCCGCTCCGAGTCCGCAGCCCCAGCCTCTTCCTTCCGGCTGTCTCTTCCCACCACCCGCTCAGCGACGGGGCGCCCACAGCTGGGGCCCCCACCCTCCCACCCCTTGACAAACGGCAATTTCACGGTCCTCCAGCAGTCCGCTGTGTTCACATGGCTCTCCTCACTCTCCCACCATGCCAGAACCCCCCTCTGACTTCAGCAGCGATGTGGCTCTGCTACAGGTGGCTCTGCAACCCAGTCATAACACTGTTGCACGCTTCAGTCCCTACGGGTTATATAATAGTGATAATAATAATAAAAAAGTTCATTTCTATAGCACTTTTCTTAACAAGGTTACACAGTGCTTGACAGAAAAAAACAGCAAATAAAGAACAGCCAACAACAAAGAAGTAACATACAAAAAACAGAGGTGTCATAAAGCATTGGGGGATCACCAGACGCCTCCCGGTACGATATCGTCACGATACTTACGCCACGATACGATATTATTGCGATTTTACACATACTGCATTATTCTGTGATATATTGCAATTTATAACCTTTTTTCTAACTTCTAATTTTTCCTCCAATTTCTAATGACGTCCCCAAAAGGAAACTTATCAACATCTGTTTCATCTAAAAAGAAACATTTCTCAGTTTGTTCATCTCACTTCAATGTTATTGCTGCAAAATGGGACAAACTGACCAACACATATATATAATATACAGTATAATATATAATAAAAGATCCATAATTGGTACCTATGTATTAATATTAACTATTAATTAATATTAATACAGTATTGCCATGGAAGATATTGCGATACTATGCTGTATTGTGATATACACACACACACACACACACCTTTGCAGCTCGTCTGTGTACATTAATGTGTTTTATTGTGTCTCCCTCGCAGTACCTGCATATGAAGTGGCCTCTTTTGGACGTCCCTGGATCGGCAGGACTGAAAGACTCCCGTTCTCCAACGCCGGGGCATTTAGTAAGTGGACTCTCAAAACCAAAAACTGGAATGGATTGAATTAATGACAAGATGAAGCTTAAAAAAAAAGAAAGTAGTAAAACCAGGGAAAGGGTGTTTGACAAAAGAGCAACATGGCCGGCCGGTTGGAGGACATTTGCAATTTCCCCAAATAACTGTGTGAACAGGAAGTCCCTCGCCTTATTTCTTGGCACTAATTAGATATTCCCTCCGGGACATTGACCTAATTATCTAATAAATCATGTCAACTTATTGGGGTGGGAATCCACTCACAGCGAACCACATGCAGTAGAGGCTTTAATTACACAATCACCGTAATTGGTTATTTTCACAATAGTGAAGTTTTATGGCGGTTTTCCATTACGTGGTATTGGCTCGGCTCGGCTCGGCCGCGTCCTCCTCTTTCCATTGCAGATTTAGGGTTAGGGTCTGGTCGTCATGGCGAAGCTGCAGGAAATTGCCGTGACCTAACGCGACACACACACAACGTGGAAGGTGTGTGTGTTCTTGGCAGGTTGCCTGAAAACTAAAGAAGCTGGAAGCAGCAACAAAAGAAACATTTATTTTAAAAATGGCGGGTTTGTCCCGTCCGTCGCTAGCGATAACGACCCGGTGATTAGTGACGATTCTCACCGACCAATCAGCAGTCTGCAGGTTTTCACGTCACCTCGTATCGCCTCAGCTCGCTTGGGACCTCGACGGAGGTGGTACTAAAAAAGTACCTGTTGGCAGGTACTATGGGTGCAAGATATAGCGACTCAGTATCGTTATCGCAATATATAGAAAGTGTGGCAATAAGTATAGAGTATTTTGAGTATTTTGAGTATTTTGTGGAGCGCTGCGTCCCGTCCGTAGTTGTGTTTGATTTAAATTTGCTTGAAACGCTATAATGATCATTTCATTGGCCAGTTACCGTGGTTACCGTGCCACGTGCACATGTTGGTGCACATGTTGGAGCGTACCACGGGGGTGCATATTTCAGAGGGACGGTGTAAATAGATGGAGACAACAAGAACGAATCAGAGACGAGACAGAAAAGTTGTGTCCTGTTCTCTTTATTGTATTTTATACTGTCCAACCAGTACAACATGTCCTTATTTATATATTATATACTGTCCAACCAGTACAACATGTCCTTATTTATATATTATATACTGTCCAACCAGTACAACATGTCCTTATTTATATATTATATACTCTCCAACCAGTACAACATGTCCTTATTTATATATTATATACTGTCCAACTAGTACAACATGTCCTCTTTTGTAGACATATTCCTCATTTATATATTTTATACTGTTGTTGATGCATTTTCCCGTAACTTTTGTAATTTTACATGTTTCAAAAATATCGAAATTAATCTCTATCGCAATATCACATTTTGTCAATATTGTGCAACCCTAGCAGGTACCAGGGACTTTTTAATCATAATACCGTACATATCCACACTCCTTGTATATCTTTCTTTCTTTCTTTCTTTCTTTCTTTATATTTCTACTTGATATTTATACAACTTGTGCAACTGCAACACAGAATTTCCCTTCAAGGATCAATAAAGTATTTCTGATTCTGATAATGGAAAACCAAGAAAGGCGAGTAACGGGCGAGTCGAGCAGGTACCATGTAGTGGAAACACGCCAATAGTGTTCATGTAAATGTGCTGGTTCCCATCCATCCACGTTGAGCTCTTCCCCCTTAGCGCCCGCAGGTCTGTCTTTCTTTACCACAATCACTCCCGTCTCCCCGCCATAAATCTCTCAACTTTCGAACCTCTTTGCCATTCTTGAACCTTCCCACCCAGGCGTGAACTAGTCATCCCGGTGTCTCACTCGGGTTAGACAATGCGGGGCCTCGGCAGACCTGTTTGCTCTGTGGCTTCGCTGAGGTATGTGTGTGTTTGGGATTGAAAACATTTTTAGATAACACAGGCATCTGTTTGGCATCTCACCTGCCTGATTGTATCAGGGCGTTTCCTAAGTCCGGGTAAGTCCTTACAAATCCTGGCTAGACGTGCATACTGAGGCTACATTTACACATTTATGTTTTTGTTCTTTTTAAGCGGCGTTTTGATGACAAACAATCTTTTTTTCTGCTAAATTGCTTTATTTTAAAGGTCCCATGACATGGTGCTCTTTGGATGCTTTTATATAGACCTTAGTGGTCCCTAATACTGTATCTGAAGTCTCTTTATATAGACCTTAGTGGTCCCTAATACTGTATCTGAAGTCTCTTTATATAGACCTTAGTGGTCCCCTAATACTGTATCTGAAGTCTCTTTATATAGACCTTAGTGGTCCCCTAATACTGTATCTGAAGTCTCTTTTATATAGACCTTAGTGGTCCCTAATACTGTATCTGAAGTCTCTTTATATAGACCTTAGTGGTCCCTAATACTGTATCTGAAGTCTCTTTTATATAGACCTTAGTGGTCCCTAATACTGTATCTGAAGTCTCTTTTATATACCCTTAGTGGTCCCCTAATACTGTATCTGAAGTCTCTTTTATATAGACCTTAGTGGTCTCCTAATACTGTATCTGAAGTCTCTTTTATATAGACCTTAGTGGTCCCTAATACTGTATCTGAAGTCTCTTTTATATAGACCTTAGTGGTCCCCTAATACTGTATCTGAAGTCTCTTTTATATAGACCTTAGTGGTCTCCTAATACTGTATCTGAAGTCTCTTTTATATAGACCTTAGTGGTCCCTAATACTGTATCTGAAGTCTCTTTATATAGACCTTAGTGGTCCCTAATACTGTATCTGAAGTCTCTTTTATATAGACCTTAGTGGTCCCTAATACTGTATCTGAAGTCTCTTTTATATACCCTTAGTGGTCCCCTAATACTGTATCTGAAGTCTCTTTTATATAGACCTTAGTGGTCTCCTAATACTGTATCTGAAGTCTCTTTTATATAGACCTTAGTGGTCCCTAATACTGTATCTGAAGTCTCTTTTATATAGACCTTAGTGGTCCCTAATACTGTATCTGAAGTCTCTTTTATATAGACCTTAGTGGTCTCCTAATACTGTATCTGAAGTCTCTTTTATATAGACCTTAGTGGTCCCTAATACTGTATCTGAAGTCTCTTTATATAGACCTTAGTGGTCTCCTAATACTGTATCTGAAGTCTCTTTTATATAGACCTTAGTGGTCCCTAATACTGTATCTGAAGTCTCTTTTATATAGACCTTAGTGGTCCCTAATACTGTATCTGAAGTCTCTTTTATATAGACCTTAGTGGTCCCTAATACTGTATCTGAAGTCTCTTTATATAGACCTTAGTGGTCCCCTATTACTGTATCTGAAGTCTCTTTTATATAGACCTTAGTGGTCCCCTAATACTGTATCTGAAGTCTCTTTTATATAGACCTTAGTGGTCCCCTAATACTGTATCTGAAGTCTCTTTATATAGACCTTAGTGGTCCCTAATACTGTATCTGAAGTCTCTTTTAAATAGACCTTAGTGGTCCCTAATACTGTATCTGAAGTCTCTCAAAGGCAGAGCAGGATACCCAGGGCTCGGTTTACACCTATCACCATTTCTAGCCACATAGGCAGGCTAGGGAAACTCATATTAATGTTAAAAAAACTCATAAAGTGACATTTTTCATGCCATGGGACCTTTAATGGTCAGCACGTCATCTATAGTCCTGTTATATTTCTTTTTAAAATTGTTATTTTTATAATTGTCATACCTGCCCAGGGACTTCAGGTGGGAATTAGCATTAATAAAGCGAGGCGTAAACGCAGCAAAAGATGTAAAACGTAGTAGTGTGGCTGTAGATTGAGTTAGCGACTGATTCTCTGGATCCCGTGATGTCAGCGATGCACATGACAACGTCCTCACTGAGCGCATTGTCAAATTTGGGAAATTGTTGTTTGCTGATGGGAATCCAGGACTGAATTAAGTCTCAATAGAAACCAATTCAATCCATTTTAAATAGAATAAATGCTGACCTGTCAGCGACCCTGTTGGCACACAGCAGCTGCTGTGTGACGTTTGGTTGCAGCAGACTCGTTCAAATTAGTTTAGCTTAGTTAGACAAAGTGTAACATTTTGACATCTGTGCATCCACAACGCTCATGTTGTTCCTCGGGTCAAATTTGACATATTTTCTGTTTTTTTGTCACAAGAAATGGACTTTCCAAATAAGCGCTGGAAATGTCA
>JABXJD010000486.1:27500-97500 GCA_013375575.1 Percina caprodes
TCAATACATCGATCACAACAATGTGTTGTTGCACCCCCCCCCCCATTTATAAAGTAGAGCTGGGCGATATTAAGAAAATCATAATATCGTGATATTATCGACCAAATACTTCAATATTGTCGGGTTAACAATTGGTGCTTTCCCAAAATATTTCTCTCAATGAAATTTTAGATATAATCATCAATAATGTGGGAAAACAGTAGAACTACATATACTTTATAATATACTATACTATATATATACTATATAGTGGAAACATTTTTTTCCAACTATATATACTGACTGTGTTGACATGCATGCACATGACTAGTGTGATGTTGAAACAAATGTGTAATTCTTAAAGTGAGATATTTTGAGAAAATTGAGTCAGTGTTTATCTTTTTAGACAACATAATTGTATATCACGACATCTCTATAGATGATTTCATCAGGATATGATTCCATTGACAGATAAATGTTGAATTATTGCCCAGCCCTGTTTCACAGCAGTGTTAAAGGTGGGGAAGTTCACTAAAAGTGCAACAGCTTTCAGTATGTGAACTAAAGGAGGAAGTCGCCAAGCCTGATCTGACAACCTGTGACTAGGGGGGGTCATTTGATCAGTTGTGAGACGCTCTAATAAGGGGCGTGGTGTAGCCAGGGCACAGAGGCTAGAAAGTGCCCCCCCTCCCCCTGCTGGTCCTCAGCTCTGGGCCAGGAGCCCACATGCCCCTCTGGTGTGCTGCTGCTGACAGCAAGCCAGGCTGATTATGTGCTCATTACGCCAGCCGCAGAGAGAGAGGGGGCTGGCTCAACAGGCCTGCAGGCTCCCCAGGCCCCCAACACTGCACTAATGAGAACAGGGGGAGCGGATGGGCACACACTGGGGGGCCGAGGATTACTGCCCAGAGAGAGAGACACACACCAGCAGGGACTCCTGAAGCAGACCTGGACTTCTGCAACCAACGGTTACTTTCACTGTCCGCTGATCTGCTCATTATTTTCTGGATTAATCGATTACTTTGGTCTATAAAATGTGGATCAGTGTTTTCCCAAAGCCCAAGATGACGTCCTCAAATGTCTCGTTTTGTCCACAACTCAAAGATATTCAGTTTACTGTCCCAGAGGAGAGAAGAAACTAGAAGATATTCACATTTAACACGCTGGAATCAGAGTTTTTAGTCTTATTTTTACAGAAAAAGAGACTCAAACCGATCAGTTGATTATCAAAATAGTTGCTGATTAATTAGAGTTTTAGCTTCAGTAATCTGCGTCCTTAACACTAGAAACACACGGCCATTTTAGTATACTGGCCATGCGTGTGCCGGTGTGAACAGGAAGCAGTATCAATACTCTGCTAGAGCTGCAAAGATTAATTGCCAACTATTTTGATAATGGATTCATCGTTGAGTAATTTTTTTTATGAAAAAAAGGTAAAAATTCTCTGTTTCCAGCTTGTTAAATGTGAATATCGTCTAGTTTCTTCTCTCCTCTGTGACAGTAAACTGAATATCTTTGAGTTGTGGACAAAATGAGACATCTGAGGACGTCATCTTGGGTTTTTTGGGGAAACACTTGATCCACATTTTTCACCCTTTTCTGACATTTTATTGACCAAACATTTAATCCATTAATGGAGAAAACAATCGACAGATGAACCGACTAAGAAAAGAGTCGTTAGTTGCAGCCCTAGATGATACCATGTCTGTTATTACGGCGTTGGTGATGTGGTGTTTTGAAATTGCTTTGAGATTTCTGCCAATTCTTGTTCCATGTGGAAGAAGAATTAGAGGATGTTTAATAGAAATGAGAGCGTTGGGTAGATACCGACGTCCAGGGAAGGAGCATCCTGTGGCTGTTCAGATTGGGGCCATACGGCCTCTATGCTAATGGGGGCCGGCTCCGGCCTGAGAGCCTCAATTATTCAACAGACAGGTTTGTTTAGGATTCAGGCGGTATTGCTTTTGGTAGTAATGGTGGTGGTGGGAGGACTGGGATGAAGGGAGCGAGCTTTTCTGTGAACGCGCGGCACCCCAGCATCGAGATATATACACACAAGTGCGCGCACACACACACACACACACACACACACGTTAGCACGCACGTTCAACACCCCAAAACCGCCAAAAAGACCCCTGTGTTCAGAGGGCTGCCTCTTCATGAATAAAACATCAAAGGCGCTGCAGGGCCAGGTGATGCAGTATGGGTAACATGTCAGCCGTCAGGAGTGACTGAGGAGGGGAGGAGAGGAGAGGAGGAGAGGAAACGAGAGGAGGGGTTTTCAAAGTCTCTGTATTGGACCATTTCCAAAGCGAAATACAGTCAATGCCCATTAAATCCTAAAGGAAAAAAAGAAAGGAAAGAAGAGAGGGAAGGAAAGGAGAGGAGATAAGATGATAGTAGCAACAAGCTGAGGAAAAGACTGAAAGGAAACGGAGAGAAGAGGACATGAGAGGAAAGGAAAGGAAATGGAAGACACAAAGAGAAAGGAGAGGGGAGGGGAAAGTGGAGGAGAGGAGAGAGGGAAGAGGACAGGAGAAGAGAGGGAGCAAGACGCTGTCTGAATCCTGTGCGTCTCGTTCGCATCGTCATTTAAAGCTCTGTAGCCCACGTTAGTGGCCTGAAGCTTATACTTGTGCGTTGGTGTGTGCGTGTTGATCTCTTTAAGAGAATAGCAGGGCCTGTGTGTGTGTGTGTGGTAGAGCGAGTGAGAGAGTGACACGATTACCTTCGGAGCGAGTGCTGACTCTAGAGTCCTAGTGAGAGTAACAAAGTGTCTCCCCTGTTCTTTCTGACCTCGGTGGGACATCTGCTGCAGGAGAAGTTAACCCTCTCCTTGATGTCATGTTGGCCGTGGAGAAGGAGAACCAGGAAATGACCCTGGCTCATGGCTCAGGTGTGACCCTGGCTCATGGCTCAGGTGTGACCCTGGAGCTCTCTGCCCAGGAAGGCTAAACTGGATTTATCACAGCCAGAATATACTCAACAATTTAACAGCTCTAGACTTTTTATTTAAAGGGCAGTCTGAAACTGGACCCTGTACAAAAGCAGCAAATCAAAGTACAACACGTGTTACACACATGGTGTGGTGGCCCTAACCATTAAACCATGGCAGTTTCAGAAATACACGTAACTGGGGTAAACTAAGACATAACGCTTCACTAAGGTGCTTCAATTTGTCTTTTAAATAAAACAAGAACAGCTTATTACATATAGGATGTACGCCTTACCCACGGCGTAGATTTAAGCGCAGAGGCATGAATCAGCCTAAACGCTGAGCTGATAATGATGTCGAGGCTGCAGACTTCCCTCTCTGAGCTCCCTCAGTCACTCGCTCTACTCTGCTGTTCTCCGGGTTAGACGGCGATGTGACTGTCTAGTGCAGTGGTTCCCCATCTTTTTCAGCTCAAGACCCAAAAGAGAAACTTGGTGTCTCCCCGGGACCCAAATTTACAAAAATACACCATGAATCATTGTAACATCTACATTTTTAAACTGCGGACAAAAGACGGAACAAACCATGAATTTAAATGTATATGAAGTGTATTTATTGCATTATAAAAGTAATCAAAAACAGAAAAGGTCTCTATTGTCCTCTCTGTGTCTCCGTCCCCTCCCATCGTCCCTCAGGACCCACACCAACATGGTTTTAATAATGCTGACTTGAATTTAATGAGATGTATGTGTCTGGTTGAAGATCTCAACCAGCTGATCTACTCTAGGTTCGGTGTTTGAAAATGCCATTCTGAGGTCATACTGAGGTCATTCTGAGGCCATTCTGAGGTCATGCTGAGGTCATTCTGAGGTCATTCTGAGGTCATGCAGAGCATTTAGTCTGTTCCTGTATTTGTTTTTCAGGTACGCTAGAGTTGAAAAGACAGATTCTCATTTTACTCTGCCAGTTGGCGACCCAATAAAACGGGTCTGCGACCCATTTTGGGTCCCGACCCTAAGTTTGGGAAACATTGGTCTAATGAGGCAGAACTGACCCGGGTGTTGGCCCTCCGTTGCTTATCAGATCACGGCGCACTCAGCGTTCAAATATGGGCTGATCTTCACTCGACAGGCACACGAGAATCGCTTGTTTGTTTCAGTATTGTCTCGAAGTAACCAAGGCTTCAGGGGACTGCCAGCGTGTCATAAGTCACTTAGTCCCAGATTTTGTTAAAGTCAACAGAAGTGGTTCAGGTCTAGAGCAGCGTTCCAGAGATGCCGGTTGTCTCGCTGCATGTGTCCGTGCATGTGCAATCTTCATCTCTCAGTAGACTATACAACACTGGGACAATATGCTTTTGTCCCATTTTTAATCTTTTAATGATAAATTGGTGCCGATTGGATTTGTATTGAGTATTGTGATTTTTTTTCTTTCTTCTTTAACCCTCCGGACCCTCTTTTAATGATCTGAGCGCACGGCGCAGGTGCGTTCAGGGCGGGTCCAAATCCACTTTTGCTAGTTTCACAGCGGAAAAAAGGGTCCGAGCGCCGGGCGCTTGGTTCAGAAGGGTTGGACTTAGTGTCTTCATTAATCAGAGGTGTGTTCTGGGCGTAACATGCAATCAACCAATCAGAGGTCCTCTCCCATTCCCTTTACCAGCCAATCAGAGGTGCTCTCCCATTCCCTTTAACAGCCAATCAGAGGTCCTCTCCCATTCCCTTTAACAGCCAGGCGCATTTGTACCTTGGAGCATTGCTATCATGATGGAGGATTTGTACAGTAATATTAATTTATTTGTAATCTTTTGCATATGTGTGTGTGTGTGTGTGTGTGTGTGTGTGTGTGTGTGTGTGTGTGTGTGTGTGTGTGTGTGTGTGTGACAAGCATAGTGTGCATCCCTGTGCATGAGCCTAGGCGCATTTTTCTAATTTAAAATAACAATGAAATTCAGCTCTATTGACTTGAGACCAGGTTTTTGTTGGTCAATGGGGCGATCACTTCCCGCTGCCTCAACACACCTGAACACACCTCCCTGTAAGACCAGCACGCCCAGAATGCACCTGAACACACCTCCCTGTAAGACCAGCACGCCCTGAATGCACCTGAACACACCTCCCTGTAAGACCAGCACGCCCAGAATGCACCTGAACACACCTCCCTGTAAGACCAGGATGCCCAAAATGCACCTGAACACACCTCCCTGTAAGACCAGCACGCCCCGAATGCACCTGAACACACCTCCCTGTAAGACCAGCACACCCAAAATGCACCTGAACACACCTCCCTGTAAGACCAGCACGCCCAGAATGCACCTGAACGCAACTCCCTGTAAGACCAGCACGCCCAGAATGCACTTGAACACACCTCCCTGTAAGACCAGGATGCCCAAAATGCACCTGAACACACCTCCCTGTAAGACCAGCACGCCCCGAATGCACCTGAACACACCTCCCTGTAAGACCAGCACGCCCAAAATGCACCTGAACACACCTCCCTGTAAGACCAGCACGCCCAGAATGCACCTGAACGCACCTCCCTGTAAGACCAGCACGCCCAGAATGCACCTGAACACACCTCCCTGTAAGACCAGCACGCCCAGAATGCACCAGAACACACCTCCCTGTAAGACCAGCACACCCAGAATGCACCTGAACACACCTCCTTGTACAGACTTTGGGAAACTCATTTCCTGCAACAAAACAATTTGTAAAGGCTTGTTTTCATTTTCAAAATTCACTTTTCGGTTTTAGGGTCAAATTCTCTGAATACATATTGCTCTTCGACAACCTTTGAACAATTTGATGTGCAGCACACAGGGATCAGGTTATATGGAAATACCCTTAAAAGGAGAATTTTAGAAGATATTTAGAAAAATTGAGAAAAGGCCCTTAGATCTCAGAGGGTTAACATAAACTAAAGTTGAATAAAAACACTTCGAGAGACAATATATCATGGGACATTTCTAAAAACTCTTTTTCTAAGAAGATTGCACATCACATGTCAGTCAATCTGACATTTATTTAAATGTAAAGAAGAACATAACATGAATTTTCAGCATTTTCTGCTTTCGCTCTGTTTTGCTAGAATTACTAGAAAATATGATGCCGTCGGCGGGACAAAAACTGAATCAAAAGTATAGATTCTGGGCAAAGGACTCTGTTGTGAGAATCGATTTGTTTCCCACCTCTTATTAGGTTGCCATATTAACTGAAAATCTGCAGTTTTTTTCTCTTCCTAAGAGATAAATATGCTTGCTTTTTGACCCATTTTCTTTAACGGAGCTTTGAGTGGGCGCCCGGTGAGATTCTCTCGTTTTGCATTAGGCAGTGAACAACCGGGATCCATCATGAAATCAAAGGCTTTGGGAGGACTGAACTGAATACTGATCTGAGGTCTGCAGCCCTGCTGGGCCACTGCAGAGACAAGATCCTCTTCAGAAAATAGGAACGAGAAACCAGCGCTTGAAGTAAAGAGATTTAGGAGCGCAGAATGAGGTTGTGAAATTACACAAGATGTCAGTTTACAAAGATGTATTTCCACACTAGATCCCTCTGAAGTTCATCCATAATCCCATGCTGATTTTATCAAAATCTCTATCTCTCTCAATTTATTTAGAGCGCCCATATTCTGTTCATTTTCGGGTTCATAATTGTATTTTGAGGGTGTCCCAGAATAGGTTTACATGGTTTCATTTTCAAAAAAACAGATCCTGTTTTCACCCTGTGTGTTTAGGTCTCCATTTTATCTCCAGAGTGAGACATCTCACTTCTGTACTATCTTTGTTGGGAGTTGGACATGCTCAGTAGCTCGATAAGATCCCATCAGCTAGATAACTCTTTCTCCAGCTTTGGTCTTCTGGAGATTCTGGTCCACTAGTGGCTGTTGGAGCAGTGTTTTCCATTGAGAACGAGCTAGCATGCTACGGTTAGCCACCTCGTCTCTAGTGACGTAGGAAGCCGTGCAGATGTTGAACAGCTCACCTGGAGACTGAAGACCGAGGACACTCAGAAACCAGATCAGAGGACATTCAGAAACCGGATCAGAGGACATTCAGAAACCGGATCAGAGGACATTCAGAAACCGGATCTCACTCAAAACACCATGGATAGATTTTTTTCCATGTGTGTATGTGTGTGGAAGCACCAGAGACACTAAATAACCCCCAAAATCCCAGAAAAAAGTGAATTATTTTTCATAATATGGGCACTTTAATGATCACTGGGGATATTGTAGAGCTGCAAAGCTTTGATCCATCAATCGATTTCATTGTCAACTATTAAATTAATCACTCTTTTGAAAATCAATTAATCGGTTTGGGTAAAAAAAAATGTCTCTGTCAGCTTGTTAAATGTGAATATGCTCTACTTTCTTCGCTCTGTGACAGGAAACTGAATATCTTTGAGTATGTTTGAGGATCTTGGGCTTTGGAAACCACTGATGTAGATTTTTCACCATTTTTCAACAACTGATCTATTAATCCAAAAAGTAATCGCCAATGAAAACAGTCTTTGGTTGTAGCCCTGGGATATGACGTTTTTAACTACAATATCACTCCCACCAACCCCTTTTTTTCAGAGGCGATGACCAGACGCAGAGCACACGTTGTCTGTGATGGATGAATTTTTTTTTAAAGACATACGACACGGTCAGTCCCCTCTCGCGTCCGCTTCCTGTTGCCGTTGACAAACCCAAGGCTTGGATTTCTCTGCATGCCAGGCATTCTTCTCAGCCCCGTCTTTCCTGGAGGTTTTGAAAGGCCTCCGAAGCCTCCCACCCAGAATCACCGAGCATAAAGACACACAAAGCTGCGGGGTTATTCAGTTTGTTCTAAGCTCTCTTCCCCATCGGCTGTTTGCCTAGTAATTCAATTCAGATGTGCAGGGTCCAAAAACATGTTTGCTTGAATGAAATCCACCCCTCCACCCACACTGACCAAGGACTGTGCTTTTCTTAGCGCCGTTCCAAGTTGGACAGCAAAGCGAGGTACTGCCACCTCGGCTCTTTTTAAGCTTCAAACCCTCTTAAGAGACAGACATCTTTTTCTCTGCCCCCCCCCTTAAACCTTCCTCTTACTACATCCCAATTCATCAGTTTACACCTTCATATATTTATCTTATTATTACTGAGGCTGCTAACTGCTCAGGAATGTGCGATACCTTATTCTTATCAATTATCTGTAATGTGCATTATCCACTGTTGGGACCTTTTCACTTTTTGCTCTACTTAAATGCCTTTTTCCCCAATTGTTAGTGTTTTTTTAGTGCGTTTTTGTTGAATACTCAAGGAGTACCAGCATCATTTTCTTGTATTAAATCAGAATCTGAATACTTTATCGATCCCTCTCAGGTGAAATAAGAGCAAATCAACAACTGTATAAAGTAACAGCTACGGTAAGAATTAATTTTTTTTTAAGAAAAAGTAAAAGTCAAGTGAAATTAGGGTAAATAATTATGTTTCTGAAACAATGGATTGTAGAAATGCTATTGAATTGCATTGTGAAAACACTGTCAAACTAAAGCTACCTATCCTAATTTTGAGCATATTCATTTTCTGTATTCTGGTAATTTTTTCTGCAACACTTTTTTTTTGCATCAAGTTATGGTGCAAATGTATTTATTTATGGAAAAGTAGTTATTATTAGGTATTTGGGAGGGGGGTGGGCGGGGGTTGAACTGGCCAGTTTTTTTTTTAAGATCATTTTTGGGCATTTTTAGGCCTTTATTGACAGGACAGCTGAAGACATGAAAGGGGAGAGAGGAGGGAGGATGACATGCAGCAAAGGGCCGCAGGTCGGAGTTGAACCTGGGTCCGCTGCGTTGAGTCGTAAACCTCTATATATATGTGCGCCCACTCTACCAACTGAGCTATCCGGGCGCCCAAACTGGCCAGCTTTGATATTGGCCAGCGTCCCCATCTCTCTGTATGTTACACCTACGTCTCTAACACCAGTTCTGGGTGTTTTACACTCGCCAAGCAGAAGTATGCACCACTGCAGACCTGTTTGCAACAAGCACGTCTATGTAAAGAGCACAAATTCCGTCTGTCGATGGAGATACCATCTGGTTCCAGGCTGCCCTTTATCCGTCCTATCGCATGGATGTTGTTTATATTTAAAACACGGCTCGTGTTCCTCGCGGTTTCCTCATTACACTCTGCTTGTGGATGGTGAAACTAGACGTATGGAGCTCTCACGGGCTGGAGGAATATTCCCTCCACGCATGAAGCCGGTGAAAGAAGGCATTGATGCAGCAGTGTTTGGTTTTAACTCATGATTGAGGCATTAGTCTAGCTTTTTTCTTTTCTTTTTAGTGATTCCACATAACCACGTTATGCTCCTCAGATCTCTGCAGAGCGTTTGAATTCGATCACAAAGCGCTGATTTTGATTGATTTCACTCAAATGTTCTGATTTAAAGAGAGGGACTGTTGCTTGATGAATGTTTTATTCCTAATGGAGACACTCTGGCAGGTAGGATACAGGTCCCAATAGTTTTGCATATGTGCAACCTGCGTTCTCCGTCTCTTTCTCTCTCCACATCTTGGGTTTGGGGCTGCTGAACTGAAAAGGCAACCCCCCCCTCCCTCTACCGGAGTTGAAACTAGTGCCTTCAAACTTAGAGAAATATGTGTAGAGCACACGATTGGTGTATTCAAGATATGAATAATTAATAAGCGTCATTTCAAATTCTCACTGAAGTGCTTCCCAAAAAATGTGTTGGCACCCAGGTCTAGAGGTCTCAAACAGCCCTCACAATATAGGGAAAAAACCCAGGCATATTGTACATTAAGTAGAACAACAAAGCACAACTCAAATATACATGACATGTGGGAGTTGGGATTTTCGAGCCAGCAGGTCAACACTATTCCTGCCGCGAAAGCCTCATCAAAGCCTTTTTTTCTGTTTTGTGTGAGACCGTATTTCTCTGCGCGTCATCGTACGCGTTGACCTTATGCGCTCTTTAAGTCTGGAGAAGCTAAAAATAGAAAAATAAAGTCCAGAGCAAAGAGATCTTAATATAGCCGTGTTTAAACACCAGTAAATATTTTCCTCACTCCATCTGGCATTAGCAGAATCAAAGCGTGCTTTAGACACGGGAGAAAACCCAATTTGCAACAGATTTGAAAAGGGAGGAAAAGGTTGGACCTTTCTTATTCGCTTTCTTATTTATATTTATTTTAAGTGGCAGGAAAAAAAAGCAAAAGATTTGGAACAATTCTTAGCAGCGTGAAGCAGGAGAGTGCACAGACGTCTCAATGCAAACCTTGTTCCCCAGCAGACCACGTTGGAGAGGTTGAGAAGGGGGTGTGGGGGTATTGAAGAAAGGTTAGCCTGGAGGAACAAGACTCCTTTCTCCCTCCCTCCCCCTCCACCCCCCCTTGACCCTCCCATGTGACAAGTTGAGCCAACAAGTGCTCCATTGAGCCGGGCAGCCAGGGGAAATGACTGCAAGACGGAGCGCTGCCTAATGAAAGTAGAGACGCCGGTTATTATTATTGTCTTCACTGTGTTGGGGTGGGGGTGGGGGTTGGGGGGGGGGGTCTGTGTGTCGACATTTTGATCCGCTACTTACTGATTATTTTCATTTTACCGTTTAATCTGTGGGTTGCTTGCTGGATTAATCTATTAGTCGTTTGGTCTATAAAAATGTCAGAAAATGGTGAAAAATGTCATCAGTGAATATTTCTCTCTGAGATGTAGCGGAGTAGAAGTAGAAAGTACCATGAAAAGAAAAGAAAGTAAAGTACAAGTACCTCAACATATGTTCTGAAGTACAGTACTCGAGTAAATGTACTTAGTTACATTCCACCAGTGCTCTGGACTTCCTGTTCCTCCCCACTTTATCTACAGTTACAGACCTTTCAGTGTTTTTATAACTATAGTAGTTGGGGTGGCCTGCGGTGTAACGTGGCAATGTAATCCACCGATGGGCTTCTTCTTCTTCTTCTTCTTCTTCTCCTCCATCAGTTGACTTCCGTCAGACACAGTGGGATGACGATGTCTCCACTTGTTTACGGCCGTCCCGTTTACCGTCGGCTGCTTGTGTTTGTCTGTGGCTCCGTGGTGTGACTTTTGGACTGCGTGGCTCTGTTGTTTTTCTTCTCAGATTGAACAAACAGTTCTCTGCTCGGCTTAAACAGCCGTAATGGTCTTGGCATGTGTCAGCAGGGCTTCTTAGTGTTCCTTGGTGCCGGTCCAGATTGCATCACAGGGCCGGTCACACGCACACAGACTGATGTGATGTTTACCGGAGAAGGCATTCACACATGATGCCCTCTTCTTACACCGTGTTTCTTTTGAGCAACGGGCAACAGAACTGTGGTTTCCACTGAGGGATGAGCTTGGTTTTTAGCCACACGCTTAAGGCCTTTTTATCCTTCATAGACTTTGAGAAGGTTATACATGCTTTTATTACACGCCTTGACTATTGTAATGCTCTGTATGGAGGTGTCAGCCAGGCCTCCCTCTCTCGACTACAACTGGCTCAAGATGCTGCCGCTCGTCTCCTTACTGGAGCTCGTAAGTGAGATCACATCACCCCTGCTCTCGCCTCTCTTCACTGGCTCCTAGTTAATTTTAGGATTGATTTTAAGATTTTATTAAAGCCCTTCATTGACTTGCTCCAGTCTATATCAATAAGCTGTTGAAGCCACATGCTCCTTCAAGGTCATTAAGGTCTGCGAACCAGTCTCTTCTTGTTGTCCCTCAAGATCAGAGGGGATCGGGCTTTCTCAGTCGCAGCCCCGAGACTGTGGAATGAGTTGCCTCTTCATGTCAGACTGGCCCCGAGACTGTGGAATGAGTTGCCTCTTCATGTCAGACTGGCCCCGAGACTGTGGAATGAGTTGCCTCTTCATGTCAGACTGGCCCCGAGACTGTGGAATGAGTCGCCTCTTCATGTCAGACTGGCCCCGAGACTGTGGAATGAGTCGCCTCTTCATGTCAGACTGGCCCCGAGACTGTGGAATGAGTTGCCTCTTCATGTCAGACTGGCCCAGAGACTGTGCAATGAGTTGCCTCTTCATGTCAGACTGGCCCAGAGACTGTGGAATGAGTTGCCTCTTCATGTCAGACTGGCCCCGAGACTGTGGAATGAGTTGCCTCTTCGTGTCAGACTGGCCCCGAGACTGTGGAATGACTTGCCTCTTCGTGTCAGACTGGCCCCGAGACTGTGGAATGAGTTGCCTCTTCATGTCAGACTGGCCCCGAGACTGTGGAATGAGTTGCCTCTTCGTGTGAGACTGGCCCAGAGACTGTGGAATGAGTGGGGGGGGGGTTAGGTGTTGGTTCCTTTAAGAAAATGTGACATATACGAACAAAAACGTGCAATTTGACATCCATTTGGACCGTTATTATCATATCTGTGTCTAAAACACTGGAAAAGCTACAGCAGGTAATGGCTAAATAACACTCAAAATAGTAAGTAAAGAAGTCTGAGTTACATCTAAGAAAAGTTATTTAGTTAGTTTTGATGCTCACGTAGTTGTAACATTCATTTGGGCTTGGCTTTGGTGGATAACGTTCACTCTTTCTCCTATAACCCTCCTGTTCTCCTCGGGTCAAATTTGACAAAAGAACGTTGAAAAAAGTGACAAATGTTGAAGAAAATTACAAAAATGTAGAAAAAAATCAACAGAAACATTCTTTTTTTCAAACGCTGAAAAAGTGACAAAAAACATCAAAATATTGGAAAAAGTGACAAAAAACTTGTTAAAAAATTTACTAAAACATAATTTAAAAAAGTGAGAAATGTTGAAGAAAACTACAAAAACCGCAGGAAAAAAATCAACAAAAAGATTCTTTCTTTAAACGCTGAAAAAGTGACAAAAAAACCTGAAAAGTGACCAAAAATAACATCAAAATATTAGAAAAAGTGACACAATTGTTAAAAAATTGACTAAAACATAATTTAAAAAGTGACAAAAATTGAATAAAATTGACAAAAACGATGAAAATAACAACTAAATTTTGAAATTTCCACCCAGAAAAACACGTTACAGGTCGACAGGAAGACAACACGAGGGTTAACATTAAAATATATAATATATATAATATACTTGTTTATGTATGATTACTTGTCCTTTTCTCTCCTTTTTTGTATTTGTCTCTTTTTTCTGTCCCTTTATTTATTTATATGTAAACACTATATATTTTTTTTAATGTTTCTCTTCATGTATTGTTGATTAATTGTAGGGAAGCCAACATGCCGAGCCCCCCCGAGGGTTTACTGGGTTACCTTTGTTACCTGTTATGTGTCAGACTCTTGTTGCACATTGCTCACTTCTTCTGTGTTTCTCTGTGTTTTTTTATCTTCAACAGTCCAATAAAGTCCCGGTGGTGCAGCACGCCCACCATGTCCACCCTCTGACGCCCCTCATCACCTACAGCAATGAACACTTCTCCCCCGGCACGCCGCCATCACACCTCTCCCCAGAGATCCTGGACCCAAAGACAGGTAATGGCTCGGATCCACTTCACTGCACACTGCACATCTTAGAGTGTAACTAGGTTGTTTTGTTTTTTTCAACCAAAACACGATTCATTCAAAGTCGACAGAAACTCAATTATCTATCAACTATCAACTATCAATTATCAATTATCAAAAGCCGTCTTGGTTCATCTTTCCTCTGTTCCAACAATCACCACTCTGGTCTGGTTGAAATAAACTCTTAATTCACCCATTTACATGTGGAGACATGCTGCTCTAGACATGCTAAAAAGTCCTCATTATTTACATGGAGTCTGGTGTGTTTAGTGTTCAGCCAGGTTTACAGGTGCTGCAGTTCTTGCGGGACCAATTTAAAACATCTTTTTTCCACATTAGTCACAGTAGACACCATAATGTTGGAAAATTACCTTACAAATTAACTCAAATTCCACAGACAGGCTGTCAGTAACGTCGACATGTGGCTGTAAAAGTTACATTTTGCCAAAGCAGCTAAAATTCGCATCAGATAAGATGAATTCAAATAGTTACCAACGTGCCACAGCTGAACAGAAATATTGAAACATCCACAGAAAGCAGGAGGCAGACTCAGTAACGTGCACAAACGCATGCACGCTCGACAGGGTCACAGAGTCTGGAAAGGAAACTGTTTCTAGTTTTCTGTCGACGTTCTGTTACTTTTTTCACCTTGAAACCTCAGTATTGTAATAATAATAATGTAAACTTTATTAATCCCACACATGGGGAAATTACAATTTTCCCTCTGTTGTTATTACACACATTACACACAGGCCTGAATTACACACACATGCTCAGGTCCTATACATAATCACCAAAGCCAAAGGACGAAACGTTATACAAACCTAGAGTACGGACTACCAAGAGTACGCCGATGGTTGTCTTGTGAGTTTCTGAAATATATTCTTTCCTATTTCATGTTCCTCTTTTGTTGTAATAAATGTCGATTTGAAATGGTTTGGGGTATGAGAAAGGGGAGAAAAGGTGTAAAGAGCCATCGGGAGGTGGGGCGATTTATTTGCGGACACGGCGGTGGGATTAAATACGTTTTTAATACGTATGCGAATCAAAGATTCCTTTTGTTGTAACTGCTAATTCGGAATTATTATCTTATTTATTTATGCATTCAGTTTTATTTCTTGTCTGCTGTTTTGGTTCTCTACATATTTCAAATAAACTCGCCAACCAACCAATCAACCAACCAACCAATAAATCAACCAACCAATAAATCAACCAACGAACCAACCAATATATCAACCAACCAACCAATAAATCAACCAACCAACCAACCAACCAACCAATAAATCAACCAACCAACCAACCAACCAATAAATCAACCAACCAATAAATCAACCAACCAATCAATCAACCAACCAACCAACCAATAAATCAATCAACCAACCAACCAACCAATAAATCAATCAACCAACCAACCAACCAATAAACCAACCAACCAACCAACCAATAAATCAACCAATAAATCAACCAACCAATAAATCAACCAACCAACCAATAAATCAACCAACCAACCAACCAATAAACCAACCAACCAACCAATAAACCAACCAACCAATCAACCAACCAACCAACCAACCAATAAATCAACCAACCAACCAACCAACCAACCAACCAACCAATCCATCAAAGATGATGGCAGATATTACGTTAGACTACGTTAAAGTAGTTTATTTATGTTTTTCCGTTATAACTGACTGTCAAACTGGATGATAACCCTCGTGTTGTCTTCCCGCCAAAATTGAAAATCAATACTTTTATTGATGCTTTTTAGCGATGTTTTTATCTTTTTCTTGCGTTTTTGTCCCTTTTTTCATCAATTTTGATGCTTTTTTTTCTCAATGTTTGTCACTTTTTTGATGTTTTCAACACTACGTAACACTAACTTATTAACTTTAGTTTACAGTTATTTTTTGAATTTATGGTCAATAAACCTCATTTATAGGAAATTATACCTAATGTTTGAGTTAGAAAAGCAGAAATTAGGAATTATTGAGACTAAAATTAAAGGAATGGATGTTGATGATAATCACAGACTGGAATATGTCAACTTTTACTCTCAATACTATTTCAAAAACACTTCAATTTGGTTTCAAATGCTATAAAATTGAATAAGACGCCCCAAAATTAATGAAAGTAGAGATTTGTACTTGGCAAAGAGCGTTGTGTGGAATCAATCATGTTATTTTGGGGGATTATAAAGAACATTGATATAGGACAACATGAGGAAAGTTCTGTCATTGTAAAATTATTTTATCGTCATTAAAATTAACGTCGTTAAAATTAACGTCGTTAAAATCATTGATTATTTACATGGAGTTCATTGTTTGTTTCACAAAGAGATTAACCAGAGTCAGACAGACAATAACCGATAAGATAAGATAAGATAAGAAAACCTTTATTTGTCCCACAGTGGGGAAATTGCGGTTTGCAACAGCAAAGATAAGAGCAGAGATGGGTAAGTGTACAGAGAGAGAGATAAGTGACGATACATCACATCCATACAGGGAGAGCAGTACACAGCTGTTATCCCTCGTCTGGTATTCGGGTCAAATTGACTCATTTCTAAATTTTACAAGAAGAAAAATGGTCCAAGTTCCATGTTTTCTACCTGAAATCAGCATCCTTACCTTATTTCCTGAGATAAACATGTATTCCTGACTCAGAACATTGTTCTGGATATGACACTTATGTTGTTTCCATAGTGATTTTTAACATGAATTATAACCTGATGACTAAAAACGAACCCCACTTCCATCTTTAATAGTGTTCTAGTAGAGACTGATTCATTCCCTGAACATAGATGTCATCTCAATGGTTGGAAATGGAGATAAAGACAATATTTCTAATAGATTATGAAGTAAAATCTCATTTTAGAATTGTTTTTAAAACCCCAAATAAGTCACGAGGGATACGAGAAGGTCCCGAAAGTGAAGACAACACGAGGGTTAATACACGATTAAATATTATATGACACACTGGTGTCGTAGCAGGACTCAGAATCGGCTGATACCCGAGTCCTGTTCCGACACCAGTGTGTCATATAATATTTAATCGTGTATTAACCACGTAATGAAGCCATAAAGAAAACCTACGTTAAAGTAGTTTATTTGTTGTTTTTCAGTTATAACTGACTGTCAAACTGGATGATAACCCTCGTGTTGTCTTCCCGCCAAAATTGAAAATCAACACTTGCAAGCAATGTTTTTATTTTCTTACGTTTTTGTCCCTTTTTTCATCACGTTTGACACTTTTTTTTTTCAATGTTTGTCACTTTTTTTGACGTTTTCAACACTACGTAACACTAAATTATTAACTTTAGTTTACAGTTATTTTTGGAATTTATGGTCAATAAAGCTCATTTATAGGAAATTATACCTAATGTTTGAGTTAGAAAAGCAGAAATTAGGAATTATTGAGACTAAAATTAAAGGAATGGATGTTGATGATAATCACAGACTGGAATATGTCAACACGAGGGTTAATACACGATTAAATATTATATGACACACTGGTGTCGGAGCAGGACTCAGAATCGGCCGATACCCGAGTCCAGGTATCAGAATCGGTATCGGACCATCTCTAATAAGTCCTCTGTGTAAGAAGCTGCATTTTTTTAACGCTGCTTTCTTCCGTCTTTGCCCCCCCCCCCTGCAGGTATTCCTCGGACGCCTCACCCGTCTGAGCTCTCTCCGTACTACCCGCTGTCTCCCGGCGCCGTCGGATCCATCGCACACCCGCTGGGCTGGTTTATGCAGCAGTAAGTCTCGTTTCTATTCAGCTGTCCCCTCCGCCAGATGTCTTCGGCTCTGAGGCTACATCTACACTCCTACCTTTTGGTCTCAAAATGTCTTTCACTACGGTTACGCCTCGCGTCCACACTGCTGCGGTGTCTCCGAGCCCCTAAAACGGAGACATCTGGAAACACCGCTGCCCCCGTTTTGGTGTGAAAACTCCGGGGTTGCTTTGTAGTCTGGACGGACACAAACGGAGACATTTGGAAACGAGGACGCCCGTCCGTCGGTCTCATCTGTCAGGAAGCTTCCAGACCTTTCAGTAACAGCTCCACCTCGTCCTCGCTCCGACATAATCATCCCTGCTCTTACTTTTCACCGTAGTTGTTCTTTCTCTAAAGTATTTCCTGTATTTTTTAGACAATCTGCTTCCTGTTTACACCGGCACGCACATGCCCAGTGTGTGTGAACGGTCATGTGATACGTGATGTCAGACGTATGGACGGAGATTAGTTCTGGAGTTAAAACTCTGTGGACGGAGATTGTTTTTGTCTCAAAACACAGCTATGAAATGAAGAGGTCTTTCTCTGTCTTGTCTGTCTCTCTCTGTCTCCGTCTGTCTCTCTCTCTGTCTTGTCTGTCTCTCTCTGTCTTGTCTGTCTCTCTCTGTCTCCGTCTGTCTATCTCTGTCTCCATCTGTCCCTCTCCCTCTTTCTGTCTCTCTGTCTCCGTCTGTCTCTCACTCTGTCTCCATCTGTCTCTCTCTGTCTCCGTCTGTCTATCTCTGTCTCCATCTGTCCCTCTCCCTCTTTCTGTCTCTCTGTCTCCGTCTGTCTCTCTCTCTGTCTTGTCTGTCTCTCTCTGTCTTGTCTGTCTCTCTCTGTCTCCGTCTGTCTATCTCTGTCTCCATCTGTCTCTCTCTCTCTTTCTGTCTCTCTGTCTCTGTTTTTCTCCATCTCTCTGTCTCCGTCTGTCTATCTCTGTCTCTCTCTCACTCTGTCTCCATCTGTCCCTCTCTCTCTTTCTGTCTTTCTCCATCTCTCTGTCTGTCTGTCTCTGTCTCTCTCTCTCTCTCTCTCTGTCGCCTTCTGTGTCTCTGTCTCCGTCTATCATATGATCTGATATCGTATCATGTGATCTGATCTGATATATGATATGATGATGATGATGATGATGATGATGATGATGATGATGATGATGATGAACGTCTCTGTTTCCCTCCGTCTCTCAGACAGGGCCAGCCCATGTACTCCATCCCTCCGGGGGGATTCCGTCACCCCTACCCTGCGCTGGCGATGAATGCATCCATGTCCAGGTGAGCCCCCCCCACCCCCCCCCCACCCCCAAAAAGGGAGACATGTAATATCTCCTGCTGCTGCTATGATACGCTGTAATCATGTTACTCCTGCTTTTTGCGCCAGCCTTTCTAAACACAAGGTACAAAAAATGGCTGCACTTTTAAATATCCATTGTTTGCATTGTTAAATATATTAATACGGAAACGTATTGTTTTCCTTCTTCGTGCGATACGATAATCAATACCCTGGCGCCAGATATGGATATTTTAATGAATAAAGCAAGGCGCTCTAGATAGGGCTTCATGATTCAAGATTGTCAGGCAATGGGGGGGTGGCAGTCGCTGGTTCAAGTCCCCATACGGACCAAAGTACAGAGTGTGGACTGGAAGATGGAGAGAGGCCAGTTCACCTCCTGGGCGCTGCCAGGTGCTCTTGAGCAAGACACCCCATCCACTCAGGGCGCTGGTACTGCACTGGCAGCCTGCTCACTCTGACATCTCTCCATTTGTGTGTGTGTGTGTGTGTGTGTGTGTGTGTGTGTGTGTGTGTGTGTGTTTCAGGCCTATGTGTACTGTTGTAAACAGTATAAATGATTATATTAATATATATTAAATAACTTGATTATTGCAGGCTTGCTGTATTGTGAGCAATGTATTGCATCCACCCCCTATTGTTTAATTATTATTATTTTTTTTATAGAAAAATCTTCTTCTTTTTTGAGTAGCACACTTCTGACAAAATAGTCCGCTCATGAGCAGAGAGCGTCGTCGGGAGTACAAAGGGATCTGAGGTTTAAGTCTATCACAGCACAGGATCAGCTTCTTAAATAGTGCGAAGGCGTTATTGGCATTCAGCGCTCCTCTCCTGTCTTTTCTCCCGGAGCCAAACTTCTGTGGTCAGGCCAATGTTCTCTGGGACACACACACACACACACACACACACACACACACACACACACACACACACACACACGGGAGAGATGAAAGGGCTGAGAATCGATAACGACAAATCAAAGCTCATCTGAACTTGCACGTCCAATCAGACTACACTCTCTGACCCTCTTATTTCTTATTTTTTTAAATTTTTTTTTGGAAATTGGTGCCGATTTGTAGCGAGCCTTCCGGTGTTGGTACGAGATGAAATATTCAGAAGCCTCTCTGTGATCAATAGGATGTGCAGCACCGTCCTGAGACGGACTCACAACCAACAGCACACCTCACTGAAGTTTTTTTCAGACTTTTTAATGCGTCCGATTTGGTGCAGGCTAAATACCGCAGCTGTCTGTCGTCTGCATTCGTTCATCTCAAAGATATCACATTAAAAGTGGGATTATTGCAAATTAGAAAAGGAAGCAAGATAGCGTTAAAGTGGGAATAAAACACCTAAGATATACATAATATAGATAAGGAAGTATACAAGGAAGCAAGAAAGAATTAAAATAAAAATTTAATAAAACATTTATTCCAATTCCATTTTTATTTATAGAGGTGACAGTAGCTCAGTCAGTAGGGAGTTGGGTTGGGAACCGGATGGTCGCGGTTCAAGTACCCATACAGACCAAAGTAAGGAGTGTGGACTAGGTGTCAGTTCACCTCCTGGGTGCTCTTGGGCAAGGCAACTCTCCATTGGTGCGTGTATAGGTACTGAGCGTGTGTGTAGTTCAGTCCTGTGTGTAAATTAATTAAATTATACATCATTATTATTATTATTATTAAATCCTAACAGAAGTTATCTCGGGACAGATAGAGTAGAGATGGACCAGGTCTAGACCACACTATATAATTTACCCAGACTGCATTGGGAGCATTATTTTGACTGTGGGCCATCACTTGGAGCAGCGTTCATCAGGGACCGAGCGAGATGTTTACAGATTTATTACCCAGGGAGCCATGCGGCACCTCCTTGTTTTTACGGCATGAATTATTGAATGGTTCAGAGCAAAAGGAGGAAAATACACCAAAATATCCATTCCAAATAACAGATATTTGTATCACACATCATGTTTTTAAACACATTTCTTCCATTAGGTCCGATTTTACACTCAGTCAGATAGTAAATGTTGAACGAGGAGTCAAAACAAGCTTCTAACTGGCTTCCTGGGTTATTATAGTTATTATAGGAAACGGTTTGAGTCATTTTTCTTAAGAAACTTTATTTCCAGACCTGCAAAGATTAATTGATAAGTTGTCAACTATAAAATAAATCTACTTTGAGTTGTTCTTTATGGAAAAGAAGTCAAAAGTGTGTGTGTGGGGGGGTGGTGTTGATGCACAGTGGTAATAACACTCCCAATAAAAGATAATGGAACAGTGACTAGAAATAGTTGCAGCTCTGATGCATTTATAATAGAAACAAAGAACATCAAAATGTGCACCCAAGCGAGGAAGGCTCTGTGAGGCCACCAGGAGGCAACATTTGATCGGTCCGGGTTTACCAGCACACCTCTGTGCACCGGAGGAGAGAAAAAGGTTCGGCTGACTTGGCACACAAGCGCCCCGCGTCACCCTCTGGGTGAAACTCACCGTGCCCGCTGCGCCCTTCTGGACCAAACTCATGCACACAGTGTGTGTGAGAGTTCTTCAAAAGCCCCTTTTATTCAGCAACGGCCGCAGAAAAGTGGAGTGTTGTTGTTGCTGCCATGGCAACGGCATGGCCGTGACATGACACCTGAAACCACTTTCCTGACCACGTTGCAGAGAGCGCTCCGACAGCCCGGTGCACCCCCGTGCACCCCCGTGCACCCCCGTGCGCCCCCGTGCACACAGAGAACACCTTTCACAAAGTGTCTCTCTTTTATTTCCAATTGTTGGCACAATGGAGCATTGTAATGAACAGCGCTGACACACACTCCAGTTAATGTTGGGTGGAAAATGACTCCATTTTAATTCTTTTAACATGTCACACACACACAGACGCACACACACACACACACACACACACACACACACACACACACACACTTTATGACATTTCAGTATGCAACCTATATACACACACACACTTATAACATGTTCAGTATGCAACCTATACACACACACACACTCTCTTTATGACATGTTCAGTATGCAACCTACACACACACATGTATACACACACGCACACACACACACACACACACACACACAAAGATATTCAGTTTACTGTCAGAGGAGAGAAGAAACTAGAAGATATTCACATTTAACACGCTGGAATCAAAGAATTTTTTTACTTTTGTCTTAACCGACTAATCGATGATCAAAAAAGCTGGCAATTAATTTAACAAAATTGAGAAACAATGGATTCATCTTTGCAGCTCTGATGCATACCATCAGCATATGTTTAACGTCCTGTTTCCCACCGACTGATCAAACGTTGTCTCCATCACAGCTTGGTGTCCAGCCGTTTCTCCCCTCACATGGTGACTCCGCCTCCGCACGGCCTCCACCAGACGGGCATCCCCCACCCGGCCATCGTGTCCCCGGCCATCAAACAGGAGCCCAGCGACATGAGCCCCTCCATGCATGCGTAAGAACTTAAAAAAATATATTATATCATTTATATATATTTTTGCATCGTCATCGCGATGTCAACTGGCGCGATAAACACATCGCCGTGTTAGAAAGAAAACATCAGAAAACCGTAAAATAAGTCAAAGTCAAAGTCTGCTTTATTGTCAATTTCTTTGTATGTCAAGACATACAAAGAAATCGAAATTGCGTTTCCCTCTATCCCACGGTGGAGACAAGACATATTTTACACAGACAAACATAACATTTAAGTAAACAATATAAAAAGTGAAAAAGTAAAAATAAGAAGGCACATACAATGAAGGAAATAAGAGCAGCAAAATTTGAATTGAAGATGTGCAATTGTGCATAAAGTATAAAATGTAACTGTAAAAATGTAACTGTCATTCTTTCTTTAGTGGAGCCTTTATGTTCAATTCATGTGTTCAGTAAAATTATGAGACATATTATTTCCTTTCATTTGTTTTAAATTCAACAAGCACTTTATATTTTAGCAGAATACTTGAATATGTCTTTATTTGGGGCGACCTCTAGCTCGCCCAGTAGGAGCGTGCGCCCACGTAGGCCGAGTACTTTGCAGCGTCCCGGGTTCGCATCCGACCTGCGTGTCACCCCCGTCTCTCCCACCTTTCTTGTCTATCCACTGTCACTATCAAATAAAAGGAAAAGACCCAAAAAATAATCTTACAAAATCTTCCGCAACACAGTCTTCTCCCTCATATCGTGCAGCCCTAGCACACAATGTCTCGCCCATGTCTCTCCCACCGTTCAGGGTTTATTAACGGCGTATTATTATTTTTTTTATGTTTTGGATTAGCAGGAAATCTCCCGTTCCTCCCAAGAAAGAAGAGGACAAGAGGCCTCACATCAAGAAACCGCTGAACGCTTTCATGCTGTACATGAAGGAGATGAGAGCCAAAGTAGTGGCGGAGTGCACGCTGAAGGAGAGCGCCGCCATCAACCAGATCCTCGGCAGACGGGTGAGTAGCACGGATGGACATGGGAGCATAGGGGGAGATTTGGGGCAGGGGGATATGCCCCTCGTCCCCCCCCTTGTCCCCTCCCCCGATATTTAGAAGATGTAGATTTGTCCCCCATCCAAAAATGTGAAAGACAACCCACTCCCCAAAAGAGGTCAAAAGAACCGTTCAGGGGACTCAAAACGGTCTACTTGTGCTATAGTCGGGGGGGGGGGCAACAGGAGTGTGAAAAAAAAAATTAATTTCATGTCTTTTATGTAGATTATAACTTTGGAGCATCTGGCTTTAACAAAGTCTCATTCTCTTACAGATTTTTATTTTTTTTCAGATTAAAAAAAAGACATCCCTCACCGGATACCTCACTACAGTGTGTGTGTGTGTGTGTGTGTATATGTGTGTGTGTGTGTGTGTGTGTGTGTGTGCGCGCACACTGTGGCTATAATTGCAAAACTAACATTTCTTTTTTTAGTTTTGGGGGTAACAATAACTAAGAAAGTACAACAAGCAGGCAGAACAGACTTTATGTCATACATTCATTCATATTCTACCAGTATGGATCAAATTGGAAGATAGGTGTGTGTGTGTGTGTGTGTGTGTGTGTGTGTGTGTGTGTGTGTGTGTGTGTGTGTGTGTGTGTGTGTGGGTTGCATGTGTGACGTGTGTGTTCAGCAACCCTTTGATATCTGCTGTCTCTGTCCACAGTGGCATTCCCTGTCCAGAGAGGAACAAGCCAAATACTACGAGCTGGCCAGGAAAGAGAGGCAACTGCACTCGCAGCTCTACCCGGGCTGGTCAGCACGAGACAACTATGTGAGTCGCACGTTTCCACCCATCGTCCGCTTTTATCTAACACAAAGGAGTACAGGGGTTAGTTTCAGTCCAACACGACTCTGTTGAAAACAAGATCAACTGCCAAGGCAACACAAAACTACTGGAATCGTGGAGATGTGTGAAATCAGCAAAAACTTGTTCAATAACTGTTGTCATATTCAGCCATAACTAGTCAAGCACGGGGGGTCTGACCTGTCTGATTATATTCTGTATTTCTGTGTTGCTTTGTCAGCGTCTTTTGATCAGGGGGTCTTAAAAAGTAAAAATTTGAGGCCTTAAATTCGCAAAAAGTATCGTGTTCTAGGTGTTAAATAATTTAAAACTTACTTTTCCTACATTCATTGAACACCTCTAAAGCTCATCGAAATGTTATTTCATGAATTCTGTGGCGTTGCAGTTCTTTCTTTCGCTCGTCCAAATACAATGCGCTGTACATGTATAGATCATTATTATTATTATTATTATTATTATCATTATTATTATTACTGGGTCTTAAAGGCCCTCAACGCCCACACAGGTGTTTTGAGTTAATGATTGGCGGATTAGACCTGGACGCAGGACGGTGTGGGGTCTATAGACTGATTGACTCACGTCCTCCTGAGTCTCTTGTTAGCTTCGTTGCTGCGGTTACCGCTATATCAGTCTTATTATTAGTGTGTGTGTCATGGCGGCTGTGCAAATAAGTCCAATAGTGCAAGGATAAAGTCTGGAGACCAGCATTAAATATGGGCTTTATAAAATAATAAAGTAGACAGTAGGATAGACACACGTCAATATGTCAATATGTGATTGGCTCTATGGGTTACTCCTCCGTTCCACCGTTGTCCAAAAACTATAAACACACATAAATGTGTCTGTCGCTCCCCGATGTGAGTCAAGTGCAGATGTGAGTCGCGCATGCTCAGATCGCGTCATACTGAAATTAGTGAAATCCATAAAATAATAATCTTTTCTAATAACAAACAATAACAGAAGATGGGAATCATTTCATAAATGTGTTAGCTGTCTATGGTTGTTTGGTTGCTAACGTTAGCTCAAAATGCCATTCAACTGACAGCATTTGTTGTGTTTGATTGCTAACTTGAAGCTAAGCTAACAGTCATTTCAGAAACGTTGTAGCTATCTATAATTGTTTGATGCTAACGTTAGCTCAAAACACCATTCAACTGACAGCCTTTGTTGTGGTTGATGCTAAGCTAGCAGTCATTTCAGAAACGTTGTAGCTATCTATGGTTGTTTGGTTGCTAACGTTAGCTCAAAACACCATTCAACTGACAGCCTTTGTTGTGTTTGATGCTAACTTGTAGCTAAGCTAGCGGTGAACCAACTTGGTTAAGTAGCTCCATTTTTACTGTATTGACATCACAGAAGTCTCTCGTTAGCATCTTAGAGGCTACTTGTCGCAAAGTGACGCATGCGCGACTCACATCTTCACGCAACTCACATCGGGTAGTGACAGTGCCACACTGTGTCACTAGTTGACAATGTCTGTATTACTCCGCTGCAGTAAATAGTCCCCAACAAATGTGCTATTGACTCCTGTCTGTGTGACGTTTGATTAAATCTACAGAGCCCAGCTGTTTTGGATCATTATTTAACCTTTTGAAATATGAAATCACATATTTGTGACCCTTTGTTTAGATCTGGGTTACTGTTTTTAACGCCATTATTTTATCCGTGCAGGGAAAGCGGAAAAAGAGGAAGAGAGACAATAAACCGGACTCGAAGCCAGAAGGTATGGGGCCTTTTCTTCTTTCTTTATTTGGATTTTATTCTTCACAAACTGGAATATGAGATAAAACAGGGTACCCGCGGGCTCTCAACAGTCTTAAAAATGTCTTTAATATATTTGAAATACAAGGCCTTAAAAGTCTTTATTAAGAAAGACTTCAATCTAAAAAAAATGTTATGTTCAAGTACTTGGTAAACAACTATTTATACAGTATAAAATTCTTTCTGATATTCTATTATACCCTATATCACTCAAGGTCTAAATCTGAGTTTTATTAACAATAATAACAGAAAAACAATGTCCGTTTTTTTTAGCTTCATGCTGTAAAAGTACAGAAGTATTCTTAGCTCTATGTAGTAAAAGTACAGCAGTATTCTTAGCTCTATGTAGTAAAAGTACAGCAGTATTCTTAGCTCTATGTAGTAAAAGTACAGCAGTATTCTTAGCTTTATGTAGTGTAGGTACAGCAGTATTCTTAGCTCTATGTAGTAAAAGTACAGCAGTATTCTTAGCTTTATGTAGTAAAAGTACAGCAGTATTCTTAGCTTTATGTAGTAAAAATACAGCAGTATTCTTAGCTTTATGTAGTGTAGGTACAGCAATATTCTTAGCTTTATGTAGTAAAGGTACAGCAGTATTCTTAGTTTCATGTAGTAAAAGTACAGCAGTATTCTTAGCTTCATGACGTACCTTGTAGTAACTGTAGCGAGAGCTTTCTGTCCCTTTCTTCTTTTGCCTTACTAACTCTAACTTCTTCCCTTGCTTCTGTACGTTGACAAGCAGCAGTATTCTTAGCTTCATGTAGTAAAAGTACAGCAGTATTCTTAGCTTCATGTAGTAAAAGTACAGCAGTATTCTTAGCTTTATGAAGTAAAGGTACAGCAGTTCCTGCGTTCTTTTGCCTTACTAACTCTAACTTCTTCCCTTGCTTCTGTACATTGACAAGCAGCAGTATTCTTAGCTTCATGTAGTAAAAGTACAGCAGTATTCTTAGCCTGATGTAGTAAAGGGAGGTTTTTGTGGTACCTTGTACCTGTAGCGAGAGCTTCCTGTCCCTTTCTTCCTTAGTTGTATGATCTAGCGTTCCTGCATGGATTCTTTTCCTTCACTAACTCTAACTTCTTCCCTTGCTTCTGTACGTTGACAAGCAGCCTATGAGCTTCAGTGCTAATAGCGGCAGGTATGTCTGCTGTGATGTGTCCAACATGAGACAGCCGTCCACGTTCCTCATTCAGATCTCATGTTCTTTTTTTCCATCATACGTGCACTAGGGCTGCATAACGATGATTAATCTGTTGATTATTTTCTGGATTATTTGAGTAGTTGTCTGCTCGCTAAAATGTCAGAAAATGGTTAAAAAAAAATGTGGATCCAAGATGACGTCCTCAAATGTCTCGTTGTGTCCACAACTCAAAGATATTCAGTTTCCTGTCAGAGGAGAGAAGAAACTAGAAGATATTCACATTTAACACGCTGGAATCAGAGAATTCAGACTTTATATTCTGATTTATTTAATAGTTGACAACTAATTGATTCATCTTTGCAGCTCTACAATGCAAACCATGAAACACATCATGTAATAATCTGCCGTGTTTTGTGAACCCAATATATAATAAATTTCTTTCTACAAAATGCGAGGGCTGCACGGACGTGTAACATGGTGCATTCTGTAATAACTGACCAAAATGGATGTTTTCCCCCAACATTGTCAGGTTTATTTCCGAAATTCTAGCATGAATCAAGGCTCGACTCAAAAATCAATTTTTTTTCAGTGGATTAGTATTACCTTTCATCTTTAAATGTATTACACACTTTGTTCAGGGTTTACAAAATCATCAGATTATTACATAACAGAAGTATACATTCATCCCATTTTGACATTTTATTACATAATGCGTCGTTGCAAGCATGTTTAACATCTGCTGTTCCCAACGTACGGCTGAACAATTATGGTTTTCTAATCGAAATCGCAATTTCAAAGAATGGTTTTAACTAATTGAGAAGACTGTGATTAATCGAATATGAAATATATAGTTGGTGTAACAGTTGATTTAACATTCTTTTTCCTATTTTAATGTTATATTTACTGTTTTTTCATTAGATAAATGCTGGAATAATGTTCCATATCATAGACTGTTTTATAGAAATATCCTAATCTCAGTGGATCTTTCACTACTTTTATTTAACCCTCATGTTGTCCTCGGGTCAAATTTGACCCATTTTCAGTTTTTTTGTCACATAAAATGGGCTTTCGAAATAAGCAGAAAATGTCATTTTTAGAAATATCAAATAACTTTGGAAAAAACATCAAAAAAAGAACCCACTACATTGAAAAAGTGACAAAAATGTCAGAAATGCGACTGAGTTTTTCTGGGTGGAAATTTCAACATTTTGATGGGGTTTTTTTTCTACACTTTTCTCAACCTTTTTCCCAATTTTTTTGTCACTTTTATTATGTTTTTGTAGATTTTCAAGTTTTTTTTCTCACATTTTCCAATTTTTCCAAGTTTTTGTCCCCTTTGGCAATTTTTCGAGTTTGTTCTTCAGTGTTTTAAAAAAAAGTTTTTGTTGGTTATTTTCCTGCGTTTTTAAAGCTTTTTCCAACATTTGTCACTTTTTTCAACAATCTTTGGACATAGTTCTGATATATAATGCTTTTGTAGATGGGTCAGATTTGCCCTCGAGGACAACAGAAGGGTTAATACGGTCGTAGAAGGTGTGATACAGTGGCTAGAATAAGGTTACACACTCATGCTAAAGTTGATTTAAAAAGAGGAATTAAAAAAAACATCATCACATACCCTTCACCATACCTAGAGATTGGCATGGTGTTATTCCAGTTCGCCTTACAGCTGGTCTGATTTGCAATGAGAGATGATCTTATGGAAAGTTCCCCATGCAGATCTCTATGTATGGTGAAGGGTATGTGATGATATGGGGGGGGAATCAATTTCAATTCCAAAGGCCGAGGGAACTTTATCAGGATGCACAGTATCCTGATCCATGAAATAACTGGTGTTTAATAATAAAAACCTGCCTCTATGGGAATTTAACATAGGGGGGTGTATACTTATGCCCCCTGTATTTTAACATAGGGGGGTGTATACTTATGCCCCCTGTATTTTAACATAGGGGGGTGTATACTTATGCCCCTGTATTTTAACATAGGGGTGTAGACTTATGCCCCTGTATTTTAACATAGAGGGTGTATACTTATGCCCCTGTATTTTAACATAGGGGGGTGTATACTTATGCCCCTGTATTTTAACATAGGGGGATGTATACTTATGCCCCCTGTATTTTAACATAGGGGGTGTATACTTACGCCCCCTGTATTTTAACATAGGGGGGTGTATACTTACGCCCCCTGTATTTTAACATAGGGGGGTGTATACTTATGCCCCTGTATTTTAACATAGGGGGGTGTATACTTATGCCCCCTGTATTTTAAAGAAGAACCTTTATTTATTTACAATACGTTATTCATTCACAAAGACAATTGGTGTCCTTAAAAGGTTGGATTTCCCTAAATTTATTTAGGAATTAAAGCATTAAGACCAATTTCCAAAAGATGTTTTTTTTTATTCCTCTTTTTAATCAACTTTAGCATGGGGGTGTAAACGTATTCTAGCCACTATATGTAGCTAAAACAAAAAAAATCGAATCCTAATCTCAAAATCTGGCAGGAAAAATCACAATTCCCCCAAATCATGCAGCCCTGATTTGAACATTTGTCCCATTCGCTGCCATCGCCTTCCCTGCTGAGCTAACGCTGAGGGACATGAACCAGATTGTTGCAGCCTGTAGCCAGCAGCCGATCCATAATTCAGCGTCCTCGCTTCTCCTTCTTCTTCTTCTTCTCCTCCTCGCAGACTTTTCCATCAGAAGCAAGAAGCAGTGTGTGCAGTACCTGCCCTCGGAGAAGATGTGCGATAGCCCGGCGTCGTCCCACGGCAGCATGCTGGACTCGCCCGCCACGCCCTCGGCCGCCCTGGCCTCGCCGGCCGCGCCTGCCGCCACGCACTCGGAGCAGGCCCAGCCGCTGTCGCTCACCACCAAACCGGAGGGACGCATGCACCACCACCACTTCTCCCTGCCCGCCAAGGCGTCTGGATCCACATCTTCTTCTTCTTCCTCCTCTTCTTCTTCCTCCTCCTCCTCCTCCTCCCATCTCTCCATCCCGATTGGCTCTTCAGGTAGCCATTCGACCACGCCCATCCTCAGCCGGCCAATCCCCTTCAGCTCTCTGCACCCCTCCATGCTCTCCCCCCCGTCCCCTTTCCACCAGGCAGCCCTTCACTCCCATCATGCCTTGTTCCAGTCGCAGCCCCTCTCCTTGGTTACCAAACAATCCGACTGAGTGAATTCGAAAAGAAAGAAAAAAAGCGCCATTTTTGTCCAGCGTGTTGTGCTGTATATTGCTTTTCTTTACAACCAATAGGTATTAGAGTTGCTTTTTTTCAAAAAAAACAAACAAAAAACAAACAAAAAAAACATGAAAAGGAAGAAAATATTATTGGTCAATATTTGACCGTCTCCTTTTCTACATCTCAATGAAAACAAAATGTATTTTTTTGTAAAGTTTTACCGCAGAACTGGTTTCTTTTCTTTTTGTTTTGATGATGATGATGATGATGATGATGATGATGATGATGATGATGATGATGATGATGATGATGATGATGCATTTATCCAAATGATCCTCTTGTATAAAAGAACCATTGTACATAACGTTTCTTTATATAAAAAAAAAAATTAAAAGGAACAAAAACACGTTTTCTTTTTAGCCAAAAGCTGATTAATGTTAGTGTTAAGTTGAAGTCATAGTACTGGCCAATAACTGCAGCCAGCCCCCCCTTTTTTCAATTTATGAGTGTTTGCCCCCTCCCCTTCTTTGACATGTTAAAATAAACATTTCAAAATTGTTTCTTAAAAGCGAATGTCTCGTCTTGGTCTTTTCACGTTTCTACCAGTCCGCCCATGTCTTTTAATAAATAGAGCTTTCTGTAACGAGGTGATGTTTTGGATTCATATTCTGCTAAAATATAATATATATAATATATATAATATATATAATAACTACAGTACAGGCCAAAGGTTTGGAACCACCTTCTTATTTGATGTGTTTTCTTTATTTTCATGACTTTTTACATTGTAGATTCTCACTGAAGGCATCAAAACTATGAATGAACACATGTGGAATTATGTACTTAACAAAAAGTGAAATAACTGAAAACGTGTCTTATATTCTAGTTTCTTCAAAGTACCCCCCTTTGCTCTGATTACTGCGTTGCACACTCTCGGCATTCTCTTGATGAGCTGCAAGAAGTCGTCACCTGAAATGGTTGCCCAACAGTCTTGAAGGAGTTCCCAGAATGCTCAGCACTTGTTGGCCCTTTTGCCTTCACTCTGCGGTCCAGCTCTCCCCAAACCATCTCGATTGGGTTCAGGTCTGGGGACTGTGGAGGCGCAGCACTCCATCACTCTCCTTCTTGGTGAAATAGCCCTGACACAGCCTGGAGGGGTGTTTGGGGTCATGGTCCTGTTGAAAAATAAATGATGGTCCAACTAAACTCAACCTGGATGGGATGGCATGCCGCTGCATGATGCTGTGGTAGCCGTGCTGGTTCAGGATGCTGTGGTAGCCCTGCTGGTTCAGGATGCTGTGGTAGCCGTGCTGGTTCAGGATGCTGTGGTAGCCATGCTGGTTCAGGATGCTGTGGTAGCCATGCTGGTTCAGGATGCTGTGGTAGCCATGCTGGTTCAGGATGCTGTGGTAGCCCTGCTGGTTCAGGATGCTGTGGTAGCCGTGCTGGTTCAGGATGCTGTGGTAGCCATGCTGGTTCAGGATGCTGTGGTAGCCGTGCTGGTTCAGGATGCTGTGGTAGCCCTGCTGGTTCAGGATGCTGTGGTAGCCGTGCTGGTTCAGGATGCTGTGGTAGCCATGCTGGTTCAGGATGCTGTGGTAGCCATGCTGGTTCAGGATGCTGTGGTAGCCATGCTGGTTCAGTATGCCTTCAATTTGGAATAAATCCCCAACAGTGTCACCAGCAAAGCCCCCACACCATCACACCTCCTCCCCCATGCTTCCCGGTGGGAACCAGGCATGTAGAATCCGTCTGGTCACTTTTTCTGCATCGCACAAAGACACGGCGGTTGGAACCAAAGATCTCCAACGTGGACTCATCAGACCAGAGCCCAGATTTCCACTGGTCTGATGTCCATTCCTTGTGTTTCTTGGCCCAAACAGATCTCTTCTGCTGGTTGCCTCTCATTAGCAGTGGTTTCCTAGCTGCTATTGGACCATGAAGGCCTAATTCACGCAGTCTCGTCTTAACAGTTGTTCTAGAGATGTGTCTGCTGCTAGAACTCTGTGTGGTATTCATCTGGTCTCTAATCTGAGCTGCTGGTAACTTGAGATTTCTGAGGCTGGTGACTCAGATGAACTTATCCTCAGCAGCAGAGGTGACTCTTGGTCTTCCTTTCCTGGGGTGGTCCTCATGTGAGCCAGTTTCGTTGGTTTTTGCAACTGCACTTGGGGACACATTCAAAGTTTTCGCAATTTTCCGGACCGACTGCCCTTCATTTCTTAAAGTAATGATGGCCGCTCGTTTCTCTTCTCGTAGCTGATTGGTTCTTGCCGTAATATGAATTCTACCAGTCGTCCAATAGGCTGTCGGCTGTGTATCAACCTGACTTCTGCACAACACAACTGATGGTCCCAACTCCATTAATAAGGCAAGAAATTCCACTAATTAACCCTGACAAGGCTCACCTGGGGGGGAAACCATTTCAGGTGACTACCTCATGAAGAAACTAGAATATAAGACATGTTTTCAGTTATTTCACACTTTTTTGTTAAGTACATAATTCCACATGTGTTCATTCATAGTTTTGATGCCTTCAGTGAGAATCTACAATGTAGATAGTCTAGAGTCTAGTCTAGTATGGAAATAAAGGAAATGCATTGAATGAGAAGGCGGTCCCAAACTTTTGGCCATAAATGCCTTTCGTAGGTGTTACAAATGAACATTTAATGATTTTATTCCAGTCACATTCAGTGGTGGAGTGTAACATGTACATGTACTCCAGTAATGTACTTAAGTACATATGTTGAGGTACTTTGAGTCTTTTCAGGCCACTTTCTACTTCTACTCCGCTACATTTCAGAGAGAAATATTGTACTTTTACTAGAGCCCGACCGATAAAGGATTTTTAAGGCCGATACCGATACAAATAAATGGTTATTTAAAAATCCGATATGCCGATATATCGGCCAAAATGTACTTTAAAATATAATATCTAGAAATGCGTTACAAAACAAACAGATTTCCCTAACATTAGTTATTTGTAATTATTTGAGTTATCACTAAAATGATGGTTCTGATAAATGAATATTTAAAAAAACATTAAAAAAAATTTTTTTGCATTTTTATTTATCGGCCTTTATAAATGCCGATACCGAGAGATCGGGAAATGCCTAATATCGGCCTGTCGATATATCGGTCGGGCTCTCATCTGACACCTTTAATTACTTTACAAATTAAGAGTTTTGCACACAAAACACATGTAGTTTATAAAAGAGATGTTCCATTATCGATACCAGTATCAGGAAGGTCTCCGATACCGCCTAAAATGCCGATATTGGTATCGCAGAGTACTGGAGTTTACGCTAAAAATCTACTTCAAAGTAGTTTATTTGTGTTGATTTTCCATTATGACTGACTGTCAAAATGGAAAATAAAGGAAAGTTCTGTGGCGTTCAGTGTGTTTGTGTTTCAGAAATAGTTTAACAACAAAGATAGAAATCATATCACATCCATACAGGGAGAGAAATACACAAAAACATAATCAAATGTATGGTGTCAGAGCAGTACTCGGTATCGGCCGATATGCAAGTTCAGGTATCGGAATCAGGAAGCAAAAAATGGCATCAGACCATCTTCAACCCTCATGTTGTCCTCATGTCGTCCTCATGTTGTCCTCATGTTGCCCTCATGTTGCCCTCATGTTGCCCTCATGGTGTCCTCATGTTGTCCTCATGTTGTCCTCATGTTGCCCTCATGTTGCCCTCATGTTGCCCTCATGTCGCCCTCATGTTGCCCTCATGTTGTCTTCATGTTGTCCTCATGTTGTCCTCATGTTGTCCTCATGTTGTCCTCATGTTGCCCTCATGTTGTCCTCATGTTGTCCTCATGTTGTCCTCATGTTGTCCTATATCAATGTTCTTTATAATCCCCCAAAATAACATGATTGATTCCACACAACGCTCTTTGCCAAGTACAAATCTCTACTTTCATTAATTTTGGGGCGTCTTATTCAATTTTATAGCATTTGAAACCAAATTGAAGTGTTTTTGAAATAGTATTGAGAGTAAAAGTTGACATATTCCAGTCTGTGATTATCATCAACATCCATTCCTTTAATTTTAGTCTCAATAATTCCTAATTTCTGCTTTTCTAACTCAAACATTAGGTATAATTTCCTATAAATGAGGTTTATTGACCATAAATTCAAAAAATAACTGTAAAACTAAAGTTAATAATTTAGTGTTTGAAAACGTCAAAAAAAGTGAAAAAGTGTTCAAAAAAGGGACAAAAACGTAAGAAAAAAGTTAAAAACATCATTAAAAACCGTCAACAAAAGTGTTGATTTTCAATTTTGACGGGAAGACGACACGAGGGCTCTTTTATAAAATCTGATGTTTTATTATGAAGTTAACTAGCCAACAGTGGACCTTTTTCACAGCAGACATTTTGAGTTGTCCCCGTAGGAGACGCACAGCTGGACCTGAGACCCGTAACGACGGCTCGGTCCCGTCCCGTGTCCCAGTGAGCTGTTTCAGTGAGTCAGCATGCACAACACCAGGGCCTCTCCTGAGTGGAATGCAGCCATCGTTAATGGTTTTCAACACACCTGCTTTTCCTACTATGACATGTCAACATGTCTGCCGTGAAGAAGGTCTCTGTGACGGCCTACAAGTCCAGCTGAGATGATGAGACCATTAAAAACACAACTGGTTGGATCCTTTACACTTTCTACAATAGGAGGATTTTTCGGCATCGAGTACTTTAAGTACATTTTCCCAATGATACTTTTACTTTAAGTACATTTTCTCAATGATACTTTTACTATAATTACATTTTCCCAATGATACTTTTACTTTAAGTACATTTTCCCAATGATACTTTTACTTTAAGTACATTTTCCCAATTATACTTTTACTTAAGTACATTTTCTCAATGATACTTTTACTTTAAGTACATTTTCCCAATGATACTTTTACTTTAAGTACATTTTCCCAATGATACTTTTACTTAAGTACATTTTCTCAATGATACTTTTACTTTAAGTACATTTTCCCAATGATACTTTTACTTTAAGTACATTTTCCCAATGATACTTTTACTTTAAGTACATTTTCCCAATTATACTTTTACTTAAGTACATTTTCTCAATGATACTTTTACTTTAAGTACATTTTCCCAATGATACTTTTACTTTAAGTACATTTTCCCAATGATACTTTTACTTAAGTACATTTTCTCAATGATACTTTTACTTTAAGTACATTTTCCCAATTATACTTTTACTTAAGTACATTTTCTCAATGATACTTTTACTTAAGTACATTTTCTCAATGATACTTTTACTTTAAGTACATTTTCCCAATGATACTTTTACTTTAAGTACATTTTCTCAATGATACTTTTACTTTAAGTACATTTTCCCAATGATACTTTTACTTTAAGTACATTTTCCCAATGATACTTTTACTTTAAGTACATTTTCCCAATGATACTTTTACTTAAGTACATTTTCTCAATGATACTTTTACTTTAAGTACATTTTCCCAATGATACTTTTACTTTAAGTACATTTTCCCAATGATACTTTTACTTAAGTACATTTTCTCAATGATACTTTTACTTTAAGTACATTTTCCCAATTATACTTTTACTTAAGTACATTTTCTCAATGATACTTTTACTTAAGTACATTTTCCCAATGATACTTTTACTTTAAGTACATTTTCCCAATGATACTTTTACTTAAGTACATTTTCTCAATGATACTTTTACTTTAAGTACATTTTCCCAATGATACTTTTACTATAAGTACATTTTCCCAATGATACTTTTACTATAAGTACATTTTCCCAATGATACTTTTACTTAAGTAACAATTTAAATGCAGGACTCTAACTTGTAACTTTGTACTCTTATTTTTATTGTAGTGTGTGTGTGTGTTTTTACAGTGTGGTATTAGTACTTTTACTAAAGTAGTAAAGGATCTGAGTACTTCTTCCACCAGTTGCCACACTGTAAATGAAATGAAAGCCCATAACATAGCCGATGTTTTTGGCTGTGTGTTCTGCTTTAGCTCTTAACGTATGGCAGCCAGTTTAATGTTTAATAAAGCAGAATTACACTCTAACCACACTGGAAAATAACAGCCTGAATGAAAATTTAAAAGCCCTGAAATAAATACAAATAAAAAAAATAATAGACATCTGCTCCGTTTCGGAGTATAGCGTCCCACAACAATGACACAAAAAGCAGGTCAGCGCCATCCCAGCAGAACGCCGAACCCTGTTCCTCTTTTTTTGCACTTTTGCTGCATCTTTATTCACCGTTTGGCACACTGCTCAGGCTTTAATTAACTCGGAGGTAATGGGATGGAGCCCCTGGGACCTCATTAGGCATTTCAATTAGGGAAAAATACACAAGGCAGGTTATAGTTTTTGGTGGCTTTGGAGAGATGAGGGGTAGTGCCAGGAATGGACCAATTATGTCAGAGCAGGAGGGGGGGGGAATTGGGGGGGGGGCATTGGGGGACGCAAACCTTGTTGCCTTACCAACAGGGTTAGGGTTAGTGGGGAAGCTGGGAAATATTACCTCTCAACAGTATTTGAGCTGACTGGAAGATTCAGTTTGTGTATGCTATCGGTATTGGTCTCCAGAGAGTAGACAGCACCATCAGTAGCACTGCTGACGATTAGTTTCATTGTTGATTAATCTGAGGATGTGTCAGCCTCATCGTAGAGACACCCCCATTGTCAATCCCGGCCCCGGCAATCATTAGCTATAATAAATCGTTTGCTTATTTGCCGTTGCATCATCCCCAGTCTGCCCGCTCGGAGCCACTTCACCGATCCGTCAGTGAAATTACAGGTAACGAGTTGTCAGAAACAGCCAGAAATCTGTCTCCTCAAGGCTGTACATCCACCCCCACACCCCCCCCCACCCCAATCAATGATTTCAGATGTGCTGGTTAAAGGTTGTTCCTCTGTTAAATGCATCCCTCCGCCTGTACATGCTTATTCATTTATATTAATCTCATATTAGATTCATTTTATCAAAGGAAATACGATGAAATCTGTTGTGTACACTTCACTCAAGTACTGTTTACATCTTTTTATATATTTACTTGTCATTATTAGGGGTGGGAACAAATAGCAATCTGGCCAATGAGGGTTGCCCGATGGCCCGAGGCATTAACAAGCCATTGGCCCGCTCGCTCATCATCGTATCGCAATCATTTGATTTGAGTTGGCCAATCAAGAATTGTGTTGTGATTTTCTGCATTTTTTTTTTTACACTTTTGATGCTTCAAACGTTTTTTTTTAACAGTTTTTGGAGGGTTTTGTTTCAAAGTTTGAGTTTTTTTTACATTTTTCTGACTTTTTCCGACTTTTTTCCAACATCTTTCCGACGTTTTTCCTCAAAATTTAAAAAATGTATTTATATTTTGCATATAGATATAGGCGATCCGGGTTATGCTCCGGGTTACAATCCAGGTTGCGATCCGGGTTATGATCCGGGTTACAGTCCAGGTTGCGCTCCGGGTTATGATCCGGGTTCCGCTTCAGGTTGCGATCCGGGTTCCACTCTAGGTTACAATCCAGGTTGCGATCCGGGTTCTGCTCTGGGTTACAATCCAGGATGCGATAACGGGTTCCACTCTGGGTTCCACTCTGGGTTCCACTCTGGGTTCCACTCTGGGTTACAATCCAGGTTGCGATCCGGGTTCCACTCTGGGTTCCGCTCTGGGTTACAATCCAGGATGCGATCCGGGTTCCGCTCTGGGTTACAATCCAGGTTGCGATCCGGGTTCCGCTCTGGGTTACAATCCAGGATGCGATCCGGGTTTCACTCTGGGTTTCGCTCTGGGTTACAAACCAGGTTGCGCTCCAGGTTGCGATCCGGGTTTCACTCTGGGTTACAATCCAGGTTGCGATCTGGGTTACAATCCAGGTTGCGATCCGGGTTACAATCCAGGTTCCGCTCCAGGTTCCGCTCCAGGTTGCGCTCCAGGCTGCTCGGTAAATGAGCGGTCAGGTGATGCGTTTCAATTAGCGTGAAAATGGATTCTGAGGAGGTGAAACGGAGGCTGGCCTCTGGAGGACTTATTTTATTTCTTACGTCACAAACTAATTATGGTAAACAATGTATAAATGACTTATTTATGACAAAAAGAGTTGTGTGCGTGTACACATTTGAATAATGTCGGAATGTAAACGGGTTCGGGCTTTTAAAAAGCTGTCAATCAAAATGTTCTTGTCGGGCTCGGGCCTAGTCGGGTCTGACTGTTAAGGCCCCGATTACAGCTCTAACCCCCCCCCGTGTGACACTGATCGTGACGTAACAAACAAGAAGGATTTCACAGCATTTTGCTCAGTTTGAAACACAATATCTACACTGCAAAAAAACAACCTTAAAACTTAAAAAAATCAAAGTAATCAATCACACGAAATGTTGACTCAGTGTAAAAAAAATTAACTTTATTAAGGCAAGGCAGCTTTATTTGTAGAGCACATTTCAGCAACAGGGCAATTGAAAGTGTTTTACACAAAAACAGTTAAAAAAAAACAGTTAAAGAAATTAAAAAAAAATAAATAAAAACAGATAACACAGAAGAAACAGTTAAACATAAAAAATAAAAACAGATAAAACAGGAATAAAAGTTACAGTGCAGTATAAGAAATCAAACATTAAAGAAATGAACATCATTTAAAGAAAGGCAACATCAGTTTAAGTTAAATTTTTTTTTGTTTTGACTTCATTTTCTTAATGTGGAGCCAACCAATTATTTAACCCTCATGTTGTCCTCGTTTTCAGTTAATTATTTTTTTTTTCTTGTTACAAAAAATGGGCCGTTGAAATAAGCGCTGAAAAGGTCAACGTTAAAAACATCGAAAAAGCACCCACAACATTAAAAAAGTGACAAAAATGTCGGAAAATGTGATTATAATGTTGAAAAAAAGTGACCAAAAATGTTGTTTTTTTTGTCATGGTTGACGGGAAGACAACACATGGGTTAAAAAACAAAAGTTGTCTTTATTGACTTAACATGAATAATCCATTAAACTCCATGCAACCATTTTTTGAAGGTTGGCTCAATCTGATTATATTAAGTTGTCTCAAATAAAACATTTTTGTTTTGTAAATTACAGCAAATCAAATTGAAAAGTTGCTTTTATGCTCAATGCCGACTCAGAAGACCTTCCTTTAAGACGCAATTATATTTAATGTTCCGTATAATACAATATCCCCAGTGTAGGATTAACAAAGACTATCTTATCTTATATTATTGTTTCAAGGTACTGCAGAGACGAGACTAGTGGTGTCATCCTCAGACCTCAGACTCGGAGCTATAAGGAATAAAAGGTCCGTTATGTGCACGTTCCCGTGCTCGTCCCCTCCAAACGTAACCCGCCGCTGACGGGCGCGCTCGCTGCTCCGCTCAACATCTGCCATGTAAGCACCGGGTCAGATTTAATACATGTTAATTTTTTCTCATTAAATTCTTCCAATCTCCTGCCAAGCTTTCTAATTCGGTCCTTCCTTTGATCTTGAATTTATTCCAGGTTTAACCCTTTGATAGTTCACATACATACATAGAAATATGGCCCCGAGAACTGCTTCATAAATCACTGAAATAACATTTAAACAAGCTTTTTTGTTGACCTGTCAGCACTTTGTTTTGTATGTAGGGTACTTTGAACGTGCTGTTTAATTTTGAATCATTTTGCATGTTTTATGCATAGGTGTAATTTACAGGGAGGGGGGGCATGTTGTCCCAGCCCTTATAAATTACATTATCTTCTACTGACACTTGACCTTATATTCCGGTTAATAACCGGATGCTGTGTTGCTTCCCAACATGATATTAAATGGATTGTTGCGTCTGTAACATTCAGTGAGCTCAGCAACACTCAGCTGGTGTCTTTGTGACAACAGGTATCGCTGGCTGGGAGCTCAACAACCTCCTTAATGTATTATTCAAGCCCATTTGACCTTAAAGATGGAAATGCAAATGACGAAGGAAGAATGAAGAGGGATCATCGGACTTTTCAAATGTCAAATAGCCTGCATGACACAATTAAGACACATTCATTACGGGAACCCCCCAGGAATCCCCAACCCCCACACACACACACACACACACACACACACACCCAGCTGAGATGTAAAACACACCCAATTAACATTTGGATGATTATCTCATCTCTAAAGCTACTGCACACATTCAATTCAGGTTAAATGGAATAACATATACATTGATGAAGGTATGGCTGTGTGTGTGTGTGTGTGTGTGTGTGTGTGTGTGTGTGTGTGTGTGAGAGAGAGTGGGGGGTGGGCATTATAACTGGTGGGTCTGGGTGTCCTCCCCCAGAAAACTTTGTGCGTCTATCACTTCATTTCCTGCATTCTGCTGGATTTTTCTGCAACAATGTGCATCAACTCATGGTGCCCATGACTTTATTTATATAAAGGAAATTATTATTTATTTTTTATTATTTATTATTTATTATTATTATTATTCTCCTGTACTGTTAAATACACTTTTTTATTTTTCTACATGTCAGCATCCAATCTGTTAGAGAGTGTTAAAACCAGAAGCTCCAAGATTTAAATCTACATGAATCCCATCGTTATTTGTCACCCTCCTGGTGTTTCTTTAACTCCCCCGATGAAACAGTTCTTGTTTTTCGTACATGTTTTGAGCCCCCTGAACTGTCCTTTTGACCTTTTTTGGGGAGTGGGTTGTCCTTCATATTTTTAAGGGGGGGACAAATCTTCCTCCTCTAAATATTATGAGGGACATATCCCCTGCATCCACCAGAGCATCTACAAGAGGGGATTGTAAAATACTAGGCTCTGCATATCGTGGCATAAGTATCGTGATGATATTGTATCGGGAGGCGTCTGCTGACCCCCACCCCACCCCCCCACCCTATAAAAGACCATGTAGAAGAAGTAGTTTTTGGACAGTCGGCGTTTTCCTTCCGAGCAGGAACATCACATCTATGAAATCTATAAAATCCTTCTCCAAATCAATAAAACATTACGATTATTGACTTATCAAAATAGGCTGTATGTATGTATGTGTGTATGTATGTGTGTATGTATGTGTGTATGTATGCATGTATGTATGTATGTATGTGTGTATGTATGTGTGTATGTATGTGTGTATGTATGTATGTATGTATGTATGTATGTGTGTATGTATGCATGTATGTATGCATGTATGTATGTATGTATGTATGTATGTATGTATGTATGTATGTATGTATGCATGTATGTATGTATGTATGTATGTATGTATGTATGTATGCATGTATGTATGCATGTATGTATGCATGTATGTATGTATGTATGTATGTATGTATGTATGTATGTATGTATGTATGTATGTATGTATGCATGTATGTATGTATGTATGTATGTATGTATGTATGTGTGTATGTATGCATGTATGTATGCATGTATGTATGTATGTATGTATGTATGTATGTATGTATGTATGTATGTATGCATGTGTGTATGTATGTATGTATGCATGTATGTATGTATGTATGTATGTATGTATGTATGTATGTATGTATGTATGCATGTGTGTATGTATGCATGTGTGTATGTATGTATGTATGCATGTATGTATGTATGCATGTATGCATGTATGTATGTATGCATGTATGCATGTATGTATGTATGTATGTATGTTATGTGTTTCTCATGCCATCAGCCTGCCAGCTGTCATGATCTGTCCTAGTGGTCGTGTCATTTCACATGTCCATTCTTGTGTCTTCTTGTTTTATGCTTCCGTGTTGCATTGTTGTAGCCTGCCTAGTGTTTTAAGCCACTGGTTCTCAGCCTTTTTCGAGTTGCGACCCCCAGAATAATGAGGTTTGTCCCCCCCCCAACAACAAGAGAAAAAGAGCTGCAAACAGCTGTTTCTACACGCCTCCCCCCTGCTGATTTTGGGTGATTTTTGCACTTGCTCTGATCAATACATGTTGTATTTTATTCCTATTATTATTTCATGTATATTGTATCCTAGTATTTCATTTGTATTTATATTCTGAGCTGTGTGACTGATATTTTGCTGCTGTAACACTATAATTTCCCATTTTATTGGGATCAATATCTATCTATCTATCTATCTATCTATCTATCTATCTATCTATCTATCTATCTATCTATCTATCTATCTATCTATCTATCTATCTATCTATCTATCTATCTATCTATCTATCTATCTATCTATCTAATGACAGTTTAATTGCAGTTTTAGCACCTAGCACCTAGCCGTGTCCAGGCTCGGTGGATTTTGTATGCCCCCTCGATTTATAGCTTTAAGTATGTAACACATGAAATGTACCAAACTCACACAGTAATGTAAAAAAAAAACTAAAATTGTGTCTAAAATGTTATTTCATATTTTTTATCCCCAACCATCTGGTGACCCCCAGAAATGATCTCGCGACCCCCTTAGGGGTCCCGATCCCCAAGGTTTAGAACCACTCAATCAATGCTTATCCCTACGATAGTTTTAGATATTATTTATGGTGTTCTGCTGTAAAGTTATGTGACTTTATGTCTATTATTTTACTCAATGCTAATTTACTCTTTGGAATAAATACAGTTATATGTGCTTAAAATAAAGTATTTTAAGTAATTGAAAATATAGTAACTTTGGGCTGGTAGCTTTTACATACCCACACATTTACACAACTATATAAAGTAATCTGGGGCCATGATGTGCTTTTTCCCCAGTCACACTACATATCAACACTGCCATCTGCTGATCTGGCCAAACACTGACACTGTGTTATTTTTTATTATTTTTTTATTATTTAACCCTTGTGTTGTCTTCCCGTCAAAATGGCAAATCAACACTTTTGTTGACGCTTTTTATCGAGTTTTCAAAACGTTTTCTTAAGTTTTTGTCCTTTTTTCAACACTTTTTTCAATGTTTGTCACTTTTTTGACGTTTTTAACACTACGTAACACTAACTTATTAACTTTAGTTTTACAGTTATTTTTTGAATTTCTGGTCAATAAACCTCATTTATAGGAAATTATACCTAATGTTTGAGTTAGAAAAGCAGAAATTAGGAATTATTGAGACTAAAATTAAAGGAATGGATGTTGATGATAATCACAGACTGGAATATGTCAACTTTTACTCTCAATACTATTTCAAAAACACTTCAATTTGGTTTCAAATGCTATAAAATTGAATAAGACGCCCCAAAATTAATGAAAGTAGAGATTTGTACTTGGCAAAGAGCGTTGTGTGGAATCAATCATGTTATTTTGGGGAATTAAAAAGAACATTGATATAGGAAAACGGGTCAATTTGACCCGAGGACATCATGAGGACAACATGAGGACAACATGAGGACATCATGAGGGCAACATGAGGACAACATGAGGACATCATGAGGGCAACATGAGGACATCATGAGGGCAACATGAGGGCAACATGAGGACAACATGAAGACGACATGAGGACAACGTGAGGACAACGTGAGGACAACGTGAGGACAACGTGAGGACAACGTGAGGACAACGTGAGGACAACATGAGGACAACATGAAGGTTAATGGATTTCCTGGATGTTGTTGTTTTCTATGTGTATAAATAGTCTTAGAAATATCCATCTGTGTAAAGAATTTGATTTGTAAAAAAAAAAATGAAGAACTCTTTTGTGCCGTCAATACTTCGGTGTCTCTCTTTTTACATATTTCTCTTTTTTAACACTTCTTTTATATTAAACCTTTAACCACTTTTTTATGAGGACTCTTCTGTTTATTGTGATATTTTTCCTCTATTTATCTATTAGTGGTTAAGGTACCAGCAGATATTGGAAATATTCCTAAATATGAATGCTCTACATCATTCTGTGTGGATTCATTATACAGAAATCAACATCCATCTACTTTACTTGAAATTATATATATATATATACATACTTGCACTTATGTCCCCTGTATTTTAAGGAAGTACAGTTATTTATGTACGATACATATATCGTACATAAATATACATACATATATATATACGTACATACATATATATATATATTAGGGGTGTGACGAGACGCTTACTCCACGAGACGAGACACATCACGAGATTGGGTTCACGAGAACGAGACAAGACGAGATTTTTAAAAAAAATTTAAAGAAATCCTCGATGAAATATATGAATGGAAAATAGTTTTTTTATTCAACTGAAAAATCACAAAATGCTAAACAATTTAGGTGCATTTTGAAATCAACTATTAATGATGAATGTTATTTAACTTTTTTTTTTTTTACTATTTTAATGAATTATATGCAGTAAAGGACGTGCAAACACTGCAAAATGTTTTGTATAAACTCTACCAACTGGCGTCTGCCCTGTACAGTTTCACACGAGAAATCTAACTCCTTTCCACAAAATTAACAGTATAAATAAAATAAATGTGTAAATAACAGAAAAATAGGTTAGGGTTAATGTTGCCACACAAATGATTTAAAAGTGGCAGGGGGATCTTCAATAGTAATTTCACGCTCCATCACGCTGACATCACATCGCCTCACGAGACAACTTTTCACCTCGACGAGAAATCTCGTCACGTTTTAATCTCGCGAGATCTCGTAAAACGAGATCTCGTCACAACCTTATATATATATATATATATATATATATATATATATATATATATCACTTTTCTAATTTCTGATGTACCACCCATAGACTGTATATTAATGGTCAACATTAACAGTTGCACCATAGACTTCTTTTTTACAGTGTAGCACACATTACCCACTGCCATGGAAACCATAGCCCCCCCCCGCAATGTCAGCACACAGCCTGTAGGCGGCAGTAACTCACACCGCTGTGTGTTCTTCTGCCGAAGCAAAGAAGAGCAGGATTGTTTGCGGTTGTGAGACAGTTGGTAAGCCTTGTCACTCCCCCATGTGAGTGCAGATGTGAGTTGCGCATGCTCAGGTTTAAGCGGTTTACGGCACAACGTGTCACACTGAAATTTGTGAAATTCATTAAATAATAAGCTTTTCTAATTACAAATAATAACAGAAGATGGAAATCATTTCCTAAATGTGTTAGCTATCTATGGTTGTTTGGTTGCTAACGTTAGCTCAAAACGCCATTCAACTGACAGCCTTTGTTGTGTTTGATGCTAGCTTGTAGCTAGCTAAGCTAGCGGTCATTTCAAAAACGTTGTAGCTATCTATGGTTGTTTGGTTGCTAACGTTAGCTCAAAACACCATTCAACTGACAGCCTTTGTTGTGTTTGATGCTAACTTGTAGCCAGCAGTGAACCAACTTGGTTAAGTAGGTCAATTTTTACTGTATTGACATTACAGGAGTCTCTCGTTAGCATCTTGGAGGCTACTTGTCGCAAAGTGACGCATGCGCGACTCAAATCTGCACTCGACTCACATCGGGGAGTGACACCCTTCACTGGTCTCCGTCCATAACAACGGAGTCTGTTGGTCCATTTCTTTAACTGTCTATGGTTTGTCCACGGAAGCAGGAACAGGTTGTCAACAGCCAACACCTCCAACATTTCCCTGTCTGTGCTCTTCCGTAGCCGTAGTCCAGCCAATCTGTCGACCTGCATTAATCAACGCGGATTAGGGCGCGAGCTCAAAGCACAGACCCGTTAAAAAAACATTCGGTTTGTAGTTTTCAGTCTCTGCGCGGACACAATGAGGACGGCTTTCCTGACACTCACAATGTGTCTGTGTTTCTGCCTTGTCAAAGGTGAGTTTGGTTTCATTTTTCTATTTACGTCTTCATGAGGCTATTTCAGAGAAAACGTGTGCTCCGCTATCATCCTTGCTAGCCAATTAAGCTAACGTTAGTCAGTTGACGCTGTTGCTGTGTCACTAATGGAGCGTTCCTTTTGTACTCGAAAGTTCTAAAATGGAACGCTCGAACGCAATGAAAAGCTTGTTGTTGTTGTTTTTCTGAGAGAAGATGAGCTAATCTCAGAGGGCACTGTCCGTATTAGTGTACCGAACATTTCTTCACACCCACAAATGTTTCCAATGAAGTTTTTTATGATTTAAATGTCATCAATAGGCCTTGTGGATGGACTGAAGCTTGGCTGCTAAAAGTTACACAGTGGTCAATTTAAGTAATTAGCATAATAAGATAATTAACCCTTGTGTTTTCCTCCCGGGTTAAAAAACTGACAAAAATTTGACATTTTTGTCCCTTTTTCAGCCTTTTTTTTAGTTTCCACTACCACCACCTTACTAGTTTTACACTACTTTTGGAATTCATGGTCAATAACTCTCATTTATATAGAATTATACCTAATATTTGAGTTAAAAAAAGCAGAAATTATGAATTATTTTGACTAATAGTTAAGATCAGAGGAATAAAAGTGATCAATTGTATTTGCAATGAGCGTTGGAAGGAATCCAATCCATTATTTTGTGGTAATTTGGTTAAAAGGAAACTCATATTTCAGATATTGACATTTTTTAAAGGGGACAAATTTGACCCGAGGACAACAGGAGGGTTATGGTGAATAGGGAAAATATTGAACATGAAACTTTGCCAGTTGATTACTGACTTTATGACACTTGTTTTCTGAAATTGTGTGTTTAAATATGCAAATGATGCATTATCTTGTTAAATATGTGCTCATTTGCATACATTTCCAGAACAAGAATGTGAGCATTGGATAAAGCCAGGTTTAAAATTCTTGTTTTAGGTTGTTGACATATTAGAGGCAAAGGTTTTTACAGAGGGGATATTTTTTTAATCCCTCCATAAATCAGAAAATACTGTCAACAGCTATAAAAAAACTATTTTTCTCCATGTTATGAATACAATGTTGAATAAATCAGACCTGTGTAAAAAAGCTTTAGAATAGAGATAGGAAGTGACAGTGGAAAGTGTGGCGTGTTTCAGTGCTACTGACATGGAGATATCTGGCTCAGAGTTTGAGAACAAAACCTTTTTTTTTTTTTTTTTTTTAAAGATATGAATTGCAAAATGTAGATTCTACAAGTGGAAAAACTTGGTGAACGGTGAAAATGAAGCGGCATGAATCGGTCTATGTTCGTGACATACTGTGTCCAATGCGTAGGATTCATTTGCCTACACAAAGCAGGACTGGAACTGCCTCGTGGGCCCAGAGGTCCCGGGGTTTCTGCATGTCAGTTGATAATTTAATGAGTTGTGTAGCGGATATTATCAACTGAAGTGCTTCCTGCATAATAAGCCTATCCTGTGATACGTCTTGCAGAGACAAATCCTAGTTTTAAAAGCTTTATTAGTTCAGTAATATTCAATTCAAATATAACAATTCTGTTTATATTGCTCTTAAACGGAGCCTGATAGTGACGACTATATTCTAGTGTAAAGAGGAGTACTCCCACTAATGGTTATGGGTAAGCACAAAGTCCCATGATCCTACGGGGCCCGTGGGGGATGGATGAGATGGTAAAGACATGTGGTTCTGCCTGTATAGAGCGACCTGATTTTGTGTGTGTGTGTGTGTGTGTGTGTGTGTGTGTGTGTGTGTGTGTCTGTGTGTGTGTGTGTGTGTGTGTGTGTGTCAACACTGTTCTATTCTAGCAGCCTGAAATCTGCTTTTTATGTTTTTAATGTTTAATTACTTATACTGCTATGTAACTTTTATTTTTGTATTTTATTTTGACTGTTTTTAACTGCTCTTTCATGTTTAATTTCTTATACTGCACTGTAAGTTTTATTATTTTAATCTTTTTTGATATAAAGCACTTTGAATTGCCGTGTTGCTGAGATGTGCTCTACAGATAAAGCTGCCTTGCTTTAAACATATTTCCAACTAAAGTTGTTAGAAACTGAATGATACATTAACAATAAACTGAGGCCAGTTATGAATGAGAGTACTGGCTGTGTGGGTGTGCAATAACGCTGCTGTATGTAGCCTGTTGTGTGCTCTGTACTCAAGGGGAACTTACCAAGAATCAGCAGATGCGGGACGGGGGTGTGGCGTCCCAGACCCTCTAACTGATACGTACATCCGGCGACACTGTTTACACACCAGCCAGTGCAAATACCAGAGCTTTTGTTTTAGGTTGAGACAATAGGTTTTTGTGTTAATATAAGGTACATTATATGTGTGTGTGTCTGTATATAATGTGTGTGCTGTCAAACGATTAAAATATTTAATCGCATTAATGTCATAGTTACTGTAACTCGCAATTAATCACACACTTCTATCTATTCTAAATGTCCCTTGATTTCTTTTTGTCTTATTATATATATTTTTTCATTTTAATGCTCTTATCAACATGAAGTGGATCAGCTCGCTTTGTGCAAATGTTTTTTTATTTTTGAAAACATTGGCATATAGCCTACTGTAGTGTTTTTATATATATATATATATATATATATATATATATATATATATATATATATATATATATATATATATATATATATATATATATATATATATATATATAGTCAAGCCCGACTGATTCATACCCTGGAAAATTCTGACTTTTATTCAACCAGCAAGTTTTTTTTCTTGGTTACAAATGACACAGGCGTCTCCCAGAAGATAAGACGATGTACAACAGGCATCATTGTGGAAAAAATCATCTTTTTATTAACAAAAGGTGGCATGTCCGAAATTATTAATACCCTTCTCAATAATCAATAGAAAAGCCTTTTATTGGCTATTACAGCAATCAAACGCTTGCTATCATTGCTGACCAGCTTCTTGCATGTCTCCACTGGTATTTTTGCCCATTCGTCTTTAGAGATGAGCTCCAACTCTTTGAGGTTGGAGGGTCACCTTGCCGTCACCCTGATCTTTAGCTCCCTCCACAGATTCTCAGTGGGATTTAAGTCAGGACTCTGGCTGGGCCACTGCAAAACGTTCATGTTTTTGTCTGCTAACCATTTCTTCACCACTTTTGCTGTGTTTTGGGTCGTTGTCGTGCTGAAATGTCCACTAGTCCCCAAGGCCAAGTTTCTCTGCAGACTGCCTGATGTTGTTGTTGAGAATTTTGATGTATTGCTCCTTTTTCATGGTGCCGTTTACTGTGATTAGGTTCCCTGGTCCACCGACTGAAAAACAACCCCAAAACACTAGGTTCCCACCACCATGTTTGACAGTGGGGATGGTGTTCTTAGGGTTGAAGGCTTCTCCTTTTATACGCCAAATGAAGGCTGCATCATTGTGGCCAAACAACTCAATTTTTGTTTCATCTGACGATAAAACAGAAGACCAGAATTCTTCTTCTTTGTCCAGATGAGCATTTGCAAAGGCCAAGCAGGCTTGTGTGCCTCATCTGGAGAAGTGGTGTCCTCCTTGGTCTGCGTCTGTCTGCCACCCGCAGAGCCCAGATTCATCAGGATGGCCTTGGTGGTGATCCTTGGATTCTTTTTTTACCTTTTAACCAAAAGTAGGGACCATAATTTTAAAATGAGTTCTAAAATAAACTGGTAACCAGTGAAGTGGTGCTAAAACAGGTGTGATGTGTGCTCTATTGCTTGTTGTGATTTTAAGTCTCGCAGCAGACGGAAAAGCTCTTTCTTGTTCAAACAAGTAAGAAGACGGTTACAATAATCTAAAGTCACAGTATTGGTATGGTCTTTTTTTTTTTTTTAACAATACCTAGCTCTAATAATGAGATGGCAATATATTCTCTGATTGTTATTGTCACCATGTTCTGTGTTCTGCTGGTTACGTTTTATTTTGTCTTTATTCACAGGGGCTCCCAACCCACAAGAAAGCGAAAAAGCTCAGCCAGATAGCAAAAACAGGCCACCGGTGTCCAGTGCAGATGGGAAAAAAGACGGGATGGACAATGCGAAGCCTACAGTAAAGCCAGCAGAGGACAAAGTACCAGATCCGGCCACACCGCTAGCTCCAGGAACCAAGAAAGGTCCGGGCAAAACGGAACAAGAAAAGAAAACAGACGAAACAAAGACACAAGGTATGGAAAGTCCTGGTGAGGAAAGCATCAACAAAACAGCAAAAGCAACTACTCCAGAAAGTCACCCAGGCAACGAGACCAACAGTAAGGGGCCTGCAGGTGCAACAACAGCCGGCGCAACGGCTGTTAAAGCACAACCTCCACCGAAGAAAGACGGAAACAAGGAGGAAGAGACAGAAGAGGACAAAGGCGATAAGGACAAAACGGAAGGAGACAAAGGCGGAGAGAACAAGAAGGAAGGAGACAAAGGCGGAGAGAACAAGAAGGAAGGAGACAAAGGCGGAGAGAACAAGAAGGAAGGAGACAAAGGCGGAGAGACCAAGAAGGAAGGAGACAAAGGCGGAGAGACCAAGAAGGAAGGAGACAAAGGCGGAGAGACCAAGAAGGAAGGAGACAAAGGCGGAGAGACCAAGAAGGAAGGAGACAAAGGCGGAGAGACCAAGAAGGAAGGAGACAAAGGCGGAGAGACCAAGAAGGAAGGAGACAAAGGCGGAGAGACCAAGAAGGAAGGAGACAAAGGCGGAGAGACCAAGAAGGAAGGAGACAAAGGCGGAGAGACCAAGAAGGAAGGAGACAAAGGCGGAGAGACCAAGAAGGAAGGAGACAAAGGCGGAGAGACCAAGAAAGAAGGAGACAAAGGCGGAGAGACCAAGAAGGAAGGAGACAAAGGCGGAGAGACCAAGAAGGAAGGAGACAAAGGCGGAGAGACCAAGAAGGAAGGAGACAAAGGCGGAGAGACCAAGAAGGAAGGAGACAAAGGCGGAGAGACCAAGAAGGAAGTAGACAAAGGCGGAGAGACCAAGAAGGAAGGAGACAAAGGCGGAGAGACCAAGAAGGAAGGAGACAAAGGCGAGGAGACCAAGAAGGAAGGAGACAAAGGCGAGGAGACCAAGAAGGAAGGAGACAAAGGCGGAGAGACCAAGAAGGAAGGAGACAAAGGCGGAGAGAAGAAACCAAATTCCGAGAAAAGCAGTGAAAAAACACCAGGAAACGAGACCAAGGAGGACAATCTAAAAGAAGAGGACACCAGGAATGGAGACGCAGGAGGAAGAAACCCATATGACCCGTCTGGGTTAAATAACGAGGCAGAGAGCAGTCACTTCTTTGCCTACCTGGTCTCTACGGCTGTGCTGGTAGCAGTGCTGTACATCGCTTACCACAACAAGCGCAAGGTACTGAAGCATGCTTCTGTGTTCCCGCTAGTCTCGCATTGCCCGACATTTATCTTTATCTCCACAACGCTGAGGAGTCTGGCTACACCACAGATGCATTCTGGGATAGGAGTTAAAAACGCTCTGGGTTGTTTTGCATTCTTTTTTTTTTAAACCACTCTGTCGTCTTGGGCGTCACTAAGCTCGGGATAAGCTCGTACACTGTGGCTCAGTTAATCGCAATCTTCTCAAAATGGCAATATCCACTGATGGCCTGTGTTGTGTTTGATGCTAGCTTGTAACTAAGCTAGCAGTCATTTCAAAAACGTTGTAGCTATCTATGGTTGTTTGGTTGCTAACGTTAGCTCAACACACCATTCAACTGGCAGCCTTTGTTGTGGTTGATGCTAACTTGTAGCTAAGCTAGCAGTCATTTCAGAAACGTAGCTATCTATGGTTGTTTGATTGCTAACGTTAGCTCAACACACCATTCAACTGGCAGCCTTTGTTGTGGTTGATGCTAACTTGTAGCTAAGCTAGCAGTCATTTCAGAAACGTAGCTATCTATGGTTGTTTGATTGCTAACGTTAGCTCAAAACACCATTCAACTGACAGCCTTTGTTGTGGTTGATGCTAAGCTAGCAGTCATTTCAGAAACGTTGTAGCTATCTATGGCTGTTTGATTGCTAACGTTAGCTCAAAACACCATTCAACTGACAGCCTTTGTTGTGGTTGATGCTAAGCTAGCAGTCATTTCAGAAACGTTGTAGCTATCTATGGCTGTTTGGTTGCTAATGTTAGCTCAAAACACCATTTAACTGACAGCCTTTGTTGTGTTTGATGCTAACTTGTAGCTAAGCTAGCAGTGAACCAACTTCGTTAAGTAGCTCCATTTTTACAGTGTTGACATCACAGAAGTCTCTCGTTAGCATCTTATATGCTACTTGTCACAAAGTGACGCATGCGCAACTCACAGCTTCACTCGTCTCACATCGAGGAGAGACCGTGTCAACCATTTTGATTTTATTTTTTATTTTTTACTGAGCTAGATCTGTTGCAGGCTTTTGTTTTCTACTCCGTGAGATCGACTCTGGGCCCTGACGAGCACATGCCAACGGAGAGGAACAATCTCAACGGACTAACATTTTTAGGAACAGTGCTGATTTGTTTTTGTTACCGAGAGAGATTAATCGTCTGTGCTGGTTCTAGTTTAATTCTAACCATATTTGTTTTGAAGTCAGGCTTCATACAACATACTGAGAATTCTCTCTCTCTGTTTTTCTGTGTGTGTGTGTGTGTGTGTGTGTGTGTGTGTGTGTGTCTCTCTCTCTCTCTCTCTCTCTGTTTTTCTCTGTGTGTGTGTGTGTGTGTGTCTGTCTCTGTTTTTGTGTGTGTCGCTCTCTCTCTGTTTTTCTCTGTGTGTCTCTCTCTCTGTTTTTCTGTGTGTGTGTCTCTCTCTCTCTCTCTCTCTCTCTCTCTCTGTTTTTCTGTGTGTGTGTGTGTGTGTGTGTGTGTGTGTGCGTTAGTGAGCTCTAGCTAGCTCTAGGTGTGTCTCTGTGTTTTTATAAATTTAAAATATTCTCTCTTTTTCTACCAGATACTTGCTTTCCTTTTGGAGGGGAAGAAATCCAAATCCACGCGTCGACCTAAATCTGCAGGATACCAGAAGCTGGAGCAGCATGTAAGCTGTTGGAATAAAGAGAAACATCCCCCCCCATTTTATAACATTAAAATACATTATTATTATTACATATTTTGTGACTTTTGAATGATCTTTTTTTCTTTCAGATGTAATCTGGACTCTCTCTCTCTCTCTCTCTCTCTCTCTCTCTCTCTCTCTCTCGAAGCCATTGAGCCTCGCGCTGCTGAACACGGAGGTCGTGTGAGAAGAGAGTGAACGGATACTGCCGTTAGATATTTCCCACGATGCTCTCTGCCTTGCTTTCACCCTTTTCCTAAACAGACATTCTTCTATTTTATACCCGTAGATGCTCATCATATGACTATGCAGAGACACTGTTGCCTTATTGAGGGAACTAGTGAAAAGCAGTGATGGTAAAAAGAAGCATGCTGTTTTTGGCACTTGGCGTTGTAATTCCACTTTTAAGGCGAGCTTGTAATTAGACCTGACTTAAGGTCCGGACTCAGGATATTTCAGCAGGAGATGAAAATAATTTAAGCATTGTTTGTACAGTATGTTTAGTGATTGCACTGTGCACTAAATAAGCCATCTGAATCTTTGTGAGCTATTGGCTGTGTACTATTACTTTGAGGTTCTTGTAAAGATGAAATATATATCAAGGGTTTAGACGCACTAAAGTATCACGGTGGGTATTCATTAGTGTTTCTTACCACATGGTGGTGGCCAGATGATTGTAATGACATTTTCCAAAATGAGGTGTGAGCACAGTGCTCAACCTCACTAACTTTCTGAGACTATTAAAATGATAAACCTCTGTGCTTAAAGCAATAGTTTTGGAAAAACTTGCAGAGAGTTAGACGAGAAGATCAAAACCACACTAAAATTGGGCTGCAACTAACGATTATTTTTCTCTATTTATTGTTCCGTCTATAAAATCTCAATCCCAGCCCAAGGTGATTATTTTAAATGTCTTTTAGTCCAAAACCCAAATATATGTAGTTTAATATGATATAAAATGGAAAAGAAATCAGGACATCTACATATTTGAGAGGCTTAAAACATTTTTTGGGCCATTTTTGCATGAAGAATTTCCCTAAAGATTTGTCAAAATAGTTTCTGATTATTTTTCTATTAGTCGACTAATCGTTGCCGCTCTACTCTCAAACCTTTCCGGTGAATATAACCTTTAGCTACAGCCAGATGCAGGTTAACTTGACAGAAGGGCTGGAAACGGGAGAGCTGCCAGTCTGGCTCTGTGCAGAAGGGATAAAACCTGCCTCATCGCACCTTTTTAAAGCTCACTAAATTAAGCTCTTGTCATCTAACTCTTTGGGAGAATGTTGAACTAGACCTTATTTTCTCATGTTTCTGTATTTAAGGGACTGATGAGAACAACAATCAGTCCAGTGTTTAATCTTGTTTCCCTGCTGCAGTCGGCAGAAAGATTCAAAGTAAGTAAATAGGGCGCTTGTCCAGCTTGTATTTACCTTCACGAAAGTGCTTGTTTTGCCGCTCGGGTTAATATTCTAAGTGTCTGACAACATTATGGAAAATATCACTTCAGAGATAGACCTTTAAAACCTCTTTGAGACCTTTTTGTTTAACCAGAAACAGCTCTGAAGTCGCTGGCGCTAAACCCACCAGACTCCATTTAAAAAAAGCAATACTTTTAGCCGGTACAGAGCCAACATATTTTCACATGTAAATCGGTAAACTGTGTTTATTTCAACAAACGCTAGAAGTATGATGGTTGGAAAAGTGGAAACACAACCCAAAACGGCTTTTCATAGTTTTATTGTTTCTGTTGACTTTGAATTAAGTGTAGTTTACGATGGTAAAATTACTGTTATTTTACATGCAGTCTGGTGAACGTGCAATTGTTCCTATCAGTTACTTAGACCCAAAAACATAGAAAAATAGGGTCCAGGTTGGGGATAAAAAAAAAAGATAGTTACCCTTTAAGAAACAACTGAATGATGTTTAAACTGCCATCAGGGTGTTGGACACTCGTCTGCAAATGTCTTGTTTGGTCCAAAGCCAAAAGATATTCAGTTGAATATGATAACATATACATAATACATTAAAAGAAATGTAAAAAATCTCCACATTTGAGAGGTTGAAAACAGCATTCTCAGCCATTTTTGCATCAAAGAATTACCTCAATGATTATCAAAGTAGTTGCTGATTATTTTCTGTCAATCTATTCGTTGCAGCTTTCCTCTTAAATATATAACATTAGGCATTAGGCCACATGCCGGACTGGAAAACAGGAACCACTAATTCAAACTCTTCTCATCCAACTCTGAGGGCAAATGTTGAACTAGCCCCTTAATATAAATGTAACTGCTGCCAGAGTATTGGGTCACACATTAAAACGTCTCTTATCGTAATTACCCAGACTGAAAGTCATGACGAGAGCCTTCTGAGGCGGGACTGGCGTTAAAAATGTTGATTTTTCTGGAAACTTGTCCGTCTGGTTCCTGTAACTTTCTATTTTAAGACAAACATCTCCAACTTAACCACTTGTTGCTTTGCATTGAAACCTCAGTCTGAAATGTTAACCTACAAACTGTTTTGAAGAGAAAATGCAGAAAAAATGTCTTTCTGGGGAAATGTTGACCACTAATACATCAGATTTGATTTTTGACTTTAGAGTAGATGTGTATTTATGTTCAGATGTGACAGTTTTGTGCCAAATTGTGAATGATTTTACTGTGATTCAATGTGTGATTCTTGTATTGTGCCTGTTTCTTTAATCAATTGTTTTATTGGGTAGTGATTAGAAAACAATGGAAAGCCATTTCTGTTAAAAGGAAAATAAATACCCAGTTGTTTCTTGGAAGAAATCAAAGTCCATATAAAGTATATTTTATTGTTAAATCTGCAAAGAAAATGCATATTTCTAATTAATTTGCTCCGATCATAAGTTAACAACCACACACGAGTCATCCTTTGCAGTTGGCCTGAAATCAGCATGTGTTCAAATGGTTTAATACACATCTACTTATTTATTTCAGTTTGTTAGGAATGACTGTCCATAAAAGACATTCTGCTGTCCTTCATGTGTCTCATTGCACAAACATGTATCTTCTGAATCAACTGAGATGAATATTGATTATAAAATAAAAGCTTTTTCTATCAAATTATTTTCAATTGCCTTCAGTGTCACAGCTGCTTTAGTTCCAGGGCCGGTTATATACAACGAGTGTTTCCACGGGGACTTAAAAGGTCTAACCGTACATACACACCGACTTGAGCTGCAAAAAAGCCCCCCCGCAAGGATGCTTGTCAAAAAGTACGGAAAGCTTTTTTATGCTGTGGTGGCGTTCTCTGTTTGACCGGGAGAAGCTCACGCAGCCACGGCTAACACACGGACACTAGAAACCTTTATAAATTATATAAATATATATATATATATATTGTGCAAGTTGTATAGTTAATTGGTCGCAGCGGATGTGCCATGTGCCAGCCATGTGACCGCCAGCTAACGCTAACTGGTGACCATGTGACCGGCAGCTAATGCTAACTGGAGACCATGTGACCGGCAGCTAACGCTAACTGGAGACCATGTGACTGGCAGCTAACGCTAACTGGTGATCATGTGACCGGCAGCTAACGCTAACTGGAGACCATGTGACTGGCAGCTAACGCTAACTGGTGATCATGTGACCGGCAGCTAACGCTAACTGGAGACCATGTGACCGGCAGCTAACGCTAACTGGTGACCATGTGACCGGCAGCTAACGCTAACTGGAGACCATGTGACCGGCAGCTAACGCTAACTGATGACCATGTGACCGGCAGCTAACGCTAACTGGAGACCATGTGACCGGCAGCTAACGCTAACTGGTGACCATGTGACCGGCAGCTAACGCTAACTGGAGACCATGTGACCGGCAGCTAACGCTAACTGGTGACCATGTGACCGGCAGCTAACGCTAACTGGTCCCTATGTACAAACAACATTATATTATAAACGATAGGTAACCTAGCAACTGCGATTATGAGCTTGTCCTCAAAATGAATGTTTTGGTAGGAACGAAAGTTTACGTTGTATGTTTCTCCGGGATCAGCCAGCGCGAAGGACGTCTATATTCTGATTGGTTGCTGGCGTTAGCCGCTGAACTGCGTCATAGCTCATTTCCATAAAGTTGAAAAATTTCAACTTTCTGATTGACGCTCAAAAACGCGACGCCGAGAGATTTGCCACCTTGCAGCTGAGAGAAGCTTCCATTGAAAATAAAGGACTTCCTGTAACTTTAGACGCTCAAGTCGGCGGCGGTGTTAATGTCCGGTAACATTTCAAAAATAAAAATATTAGCCCTTAAAAAGTCTTAAATTTGCAATAATTGTGTTCTAGGTCTTAAAGCTATAGCGCGTAGTTCCTGTCTCCCCATAACAAACTTAGTTTGAATGTAGCAGCCCTTGAATCCAAAAAGAGTCTCGACTGATGCGTAACGTGTCTTTTATTTAGTTCACATTATGGCCAAGCTTCGCCAAATTCGGTACGGAGCATCGCGGAGAGATGTGAAACACTGCTCTCACGTCTTTTGCTGATAACATTTAATTTGGCCGATCTTTCATGCAGATCTTTCTCTAAAGAGTGTGGATATGTACGGTATGTACATAGTTAAAGGAATTTTTATGATACAGTATTTACATAATTAAGGAGTTGTAATGGTGAACAGAAATAATGAATAAATAGTAGCAGCAGAGTATTGCATATTATAATTTAAGCCGGTGTTATTGCACAAAACAGATAATATTGTCCATTTTAAGTGTCAGACACGTAGCCCTCATGTTATTCTCGGGTCAAATTTGACCCTGTTTAAAAAATATATATATATATATATATATATATATATATATATATATATATATATGTATATGTCACAATGTATGGGTTGTTAAAATAAGCGCCGGAAATGTAAAACACAAAATGACAAAAACGGAAAAAGCAACAAAAAAAGATTTTAAAAAAAAAAAACTCAAAAACATTGGGAAAAAAAGCACCGAAAATAATGAAAAAGTGACCAAAAATGTTAAAAAATAAAAAAAAAACTTTACAAAAAAAAGCGACTAAGTTGTGCCGAGTGTCGTTAAGCAATCAAAAAAAACTGTAAGGGAAGTTAGCTTTATCTGTAGAGCACATTACAGCAAAAGGGCTTTACATAACATCAGTTAAACAACAACACATAAAACACAAGTATAAACAGTTAAAAATAAAAACATTAAGACAGATAAAACCCTAATCCCTAACCCCTAACCCCCTAACCTTAACCCCCTAACTCCCTAACCTTAACCCCCTAACCCTAACCCCCTAACTCCCTAACCTTAACCCCCTAACCCTAACCCCCTAACCTTAACCCCTAACTCCCTAACCCTAACCCCTAACTCCCTAACCTTAACCCCTAACCTTAACCCCTAACTCCTAACCTCAACCCCTAACCCTAACCCCTAACCCCTAACCTTAACCCCTAACCCTAACCTTAACCCCTAACCTTAACCCCTAACCCTAACCCCTAACCTTAACCCCTAACTCCCTAACCCTAACCCCTAACTCCCTAACCTTAACCCCCTAACTCCTAACCTAACCCCTAACTCCTAACCCTAACCCCTAACTCCTAACCCCTAACCTTAACCCCTAACTCCCTAACCCTAACCCTGACTCCTAACCCTAACCCCTAACTCCCTAACCTAACCCTAACTCCTAACCTAACCCTAACCTTAACCCCTAACTCCTAACCTAACCCCTAACTCCTAACCTTAACTCCTAACCTAACCTAACTCCCTAACCTTAACCCCTAACCCTAACCCCTAACCCTAACCCCTAACTCCCTAACCCCTAACTCCCTAACCTAACCCTAACTCCTAACCCTAACCCTAACTCCTAACCTAACCCTAACTAACTCCTAACCTAACCCCTAACTCCCTAACCCTAACCCCTAACTCCCTAACCCTTACTCCCTTACCTTAACCCCTAACTCCCTAACCCTAACCCCTCCCTAACCTTAACCCCTAACCCCCAACCTTAACCCCCTAACTCCTAACCTAACCCCTAACTCCTAACCTTAACCCCCTAACCTAACCCCTAACCTTAACCCCTAACTCCCTAACCTAACCCCTAACTCCTAACCTTAACCCCTAACCCTAACCCCTAACCTTAACCCCTAACTCCCTAACCCTAACCCCTAACTCCCTAACCCTAACCCCCTAACTCCCTAACCCCTTACTCCCTTACCTTAACCCCCTAACTCTAACCCTAACTCTAACCCCCTAACCAACCCCTAAATTTCAGATCTTTCGACACTACACATTCACACTTTTTCTTTAAAGTGTTACCTTTCAAGTCTCTCTTTCTCTGTATTACACAACCTTTATACTTATTCCTTTTCCTCAACAACATTCATCATAAGAAATTAAACATTAAAGAAATGAACATCATCATTTAAGGAAAGGCAACATCAACAAGTAAACGTCTCTTATCGTAATTACCCAGACTGAAAGTCATGACAAGAGCCTTCTGAGGCGGGACTGGCGTTAAAAATGTTGATTTTCTGGAAACTTGTCCGTCTGGTTCCTGTAACTTTCTATTTTAAGACAAACATCTCCAACTTAACCACTTGTTGCTTTGCATTGAAACCTCAGTCTGAAATGTTAACCTACAAACTGTTTTGAAGAGAAAATGCAGAGAAAATGTCTTTCTGGGGAAATGTTGACCACTAATACATCAGATTTGATTTTTGACTTTAGAGTAGATGTGTATTTATGTTCAGATGTGACAGTTTTGTGCCAAATTGTGAATGATTTTACTGTGATTCAATGTGTGATTCTTGTATTGTGCCTGTTTCTTTAATCAATTGGTTTATTGGGTAGTGATTAGAAAACAATGGAAAGCCATTTCTGTTAAAAGGAAAATAAATACCCAGTTGTTTCTTGGAAGAAATCAAAGTCCATATAAAGTATATTTTATTGTTAATTCTGCAAAAAAATGCATAAATATAATTAATTTGCTTCTTTAAAGCGCCGATATTCTGCTCATTTTCACACAGAAGGCTTGTGTCACGCGGACGCGCAGACATTGTAATTACTTAGAATTCCTCAAGGGGGAGACAGAAACTACGCACTATAGCTTTAAGCCTTGTGTTGTCTTCCTGGTAACCATATATATATGTGTATATGTATATATGTATGTATATATGTATATATGTATGTATATATATATATATATATATATATATATATATATGTGTATATGTATATATGTATGTATATATATATATATATATGTGTATGTATATATGTATGTATGTGTATATATATGTATGTATGTGTATATATATGTGTGTATATATATGTATATATATATGTGTGTATATATATGTATATATATATATGTGTGTATATATATGTATATATATATATATGTGTGTATATATATGTATATATGTGTGTTTGTATATATATGTATATATATATGTATATATGTGTGTATGTATATATGTGTATATATATGTATACAAATATATATATATATATAAAATAATCAGATAAAACACAAGAACAGTTATAAAAAAAAAACAAAAAAACATAAAACACAAGAATAAACAAAATATTAAAAAAAAATATAAACAGATAAAACACAAGAACAGTTAAAAAAAAAAGAATAAACAGTAAAAAAATAAAAATAAATAAATAAAAAAAGAAAACAGATAAAACACAAAAATATAAGTCACAGTGCAGTATAAGAAATTAAACGTTAGAGAAAGGCAACCTCAAAAAGAAAGGTCTTCAGCAGCGAATGGAAATCCACTAACAGCGGATCTGCTAGTGGATTTCACTCCTTTGGCGGTAATATAATATATACTTTGGCGGTAATATAATATATACTTTGGCGGTAATATAATATATACTTTTGGCGATACATGCTTCTGGGACGCGGGGCGGCTGGCGGGACATCGAGCCCCGACTCGGATGGTCGCAACTGCTCGCGGAACGGGCCGCAGACACGCATACGGTGAAAAATAAAGGGGTAACACGCTGTTTTATTGAAAATAAAAACAATATAAGGAAAAAATAAGGGTAACACGCTGTTTTATTAAAAATAAAAACAATATAAGGAAAAAATAAGGGTAACACGCTGTTTTTGTCAACTTATTGAGTCGTTGATTCAATCGAGTGATCAGTTTCTCCAGAGAGATGCTTTTAAGTTACTTGGAAAGAAGTAATTTAGTATGAAACAAAAACGTTTAACCCTCGCGTTGTCTTCCCGTCAAAATTGAAAATCAACACGACGCTTTCCATCGATGTTTTTAACTTTGTTTTTGTCTTTTTTTAACACTTTTGACGCTTTTTTTCAATTTTTGTCACTTTTTTTGACATTTTCAACAGTACGTAACACTAACTTATTAACTTTAGTTTTACATTATTTTTGGAATTTATGGTCAATAAAGCTCATTTATTGGAAATTATACCTAATGTTTGAGTTAGAAAAGCAGAAATTAGGAATTATTGAGACTAAAATTAAAGGAATGGATGTTGATGATAATCACAGACTGGAATATGTCAACTTTTACTCTCAATACTATTTCAAAAACACTTCAATTTGGTTTCAAATGCTATAAAATTGAATAAGACGCCCCAAAATTAATGAAAGTAGAGATTTGTACTTGGCAAAGAGCGTTGTGTGGAATCAATCATGTTATTTTGGGGAATTAAAAAGAACATTGATATAGGAAAACAGGTCAATTTGACCCGAGGACAACATGAGGGTTAATAAATCAGCTAAGACCCAAACGACAGATTAGTCCACTAACCAGCATTGTATTTCATAAGCGTATATTGTTTTGAATGTAGACTAAACTATCTCAAACTAGTAGCTGTCAGATAAATATAGTAGAGTACAGAGTATACTTATTTTCAAAATGTAGTGGAGCCCATATTAACTTCTTACTAAGCATGGCCCAGGGAAGGAAAACGCCACGTTGGGCAGGTGTGTACGAGTCACAAAATTTCACGATTCAATATCGATTTGATTCATAAACGATTCTTGAGTGTGAATGTAGTTATTTTTTCCATGCATGTATAGATAGATAGCCTTTGTTATTAGACTCACGGTCCATAAAACAAATACAGATACACAAGACAGACACCAATTATTATTATATATATTCATTTCCATATTATTCATGTGGATGTTTATTTTAACATACTGTTATGTGTGTGTGTTGTGTCTGTAAGCTACTGGGACCTTGAATTTCCCCGGGGGGGGGGTTAATAAAGTATCTATATATGTATCATGTATATTACAGTAGACATACTACACATATATATATATACATACACATATACACACAAGTGACAGTGGGGCTTGAAAGTTTGGGCACCCCAGGTAAAATTTGCATGCTATTAACTCTGCAGGGGGCCCAAACTTTTGCAGACGCCATTTTTTTGTTTTATTTTGAAAGTGTAAATGATGGAAATATAATCTAACTTTTTGTGACATATTATATGAATGTCGAATCTGTCATTTGATGGCTTTTGGAGATTTGTTTTCAATCTTTTCTTGGCTTCTTTATGCTCATTAATACACATTTCTTTTACCTGGGGGGCCCCAACTTGAGCACCACTATATATATATATATATATATATATATATATATATATATATATATATATATATATATTATAGTTATATTCTCTTGTCCCATCGGAGAATGCTTGTTGAGTAACTCAATAATTGAGTTAGTGCTTGACACTTGCCCATAAACAGCATATTATTGCCCATAAACAGCATATTAATGCCCATAAACAACATATTAATGCCCATAAACAACATATTAATGCCCATAAACAGCATCACACAGCCGTGCAGTGGCTTCTTCACAGTGGCATCATATTTCTGGTTTCGTGTTCATAAATGTCTGGCAGCTCCCCCATGCAGGAGGACACCATCCGGACAGAGGTGCACCCACGAAGCTCCATCTCGTACCGAATGAGCTGCTTCCAGAAGCCGTTGTTCGGCCTCACCACGGGCCGAGAAGTCCTCACCCACCTGTGGGCGTCCAGGAGAGGCACCCCGCGGTGCTTCATCAGGTAGGCCATGCACAGCGAGGCGGAGCGGCTCACTCCCGCGTTGCAGTGCACCAAAGTGCGGCCACCACGGTCTGCAGTCTGCTGGATTTTATCCGCAACTTCGTCAAAGTGCTCGCTGAGAGGGGACACCGGGGAGTCCGCAAGCGGGATGTGCATGTACTCGACCCCGGGGTGAAGAGGACGGCGGCTCTTGGTCTCAGTCACGTTTACGATGCACGCTATCTTGCACCGAGCCACCTGGGAGGCATCATTAGCCGCTCTGCCATTACTGAGATAAAGATGGTCGGTGACTCGGCACAGGCCTGAAAGACCTGCGAGACCCGACTGATGCATACACGTCGAGAAAATTACCACCGCAACAAAGATGTCTTACCGAAATGTTGCGGGTGCCACAGTCAAACCTCCGCGCGACAAGCTAATGAAGACACCGCAGGAGGAAGCCAATTTTCGTTTCCTTGGATGGGGAAGGAATGTCCCGCCCTACTCCGCATCTGATTGGCTAATACTCGTTGCCTTCGTTGGTGAGATACGTTAGGTTTAGGCATTAGGAGTGTGATTGGTTAGGGTTAGTGTAACACTATCGGGTAAACCAATCAGAGGAAGAGTGGGGCGGGACATTCCTTCAGCACCCTGGTGTGGTGTGAACGCCTCCTTCTGGATGGAGGTCTCAAAGGGACCCATAATAGAGTTTTTTTTGTAGGCCTACTTATTATAATAAAAACCAAAAAGATCTTATTATTACATATGAGCCTACTTTACAATTTTACGACGCAATAATGTCAAAATATATTGTTATAAGGTGAAACATTTCACCTTACATGGTGACAGCCTAGCCTACTGATAAATACATTGTTATTGTAGCCTGACAACTTTTTCTTGTTATAACTTCATAAGTCCGTGTGTTGTAATATTGTAAAATAACTAAAACGTGACTTTTTCTCGTAATACCGTGATACTGATATTCTTTCTTGTCCCTTTAAGTCAAATGAAAGCAGAATACTGTAGCCTACTGCCATTTGCTCGGAGGTGTTGTGTAGCTGTTGGTGCCTGCAGGCAGTCCTCGGTTGCCCGGGAAACACAGATGGTGGATGAAGGGCGCGCATACAAAGGACCGTAAACCTGTGGCGGCAGCTGGAGACCGAGCCCCCTCATTAATTCAGCTGTGTGCTGCTCCAGCTTAGTCAAAGGCGGCTCTGTTCTCTTTTAATACCTACTTCATTTTCTCTTTGTCCTGCAGCTTTCGGCTCCACTTGAGCCTGTTTTCCCTGCACCGGTCCCCGTCAGTGCGCAGCTGTTGTCGGCACTCCCACATCTGCTTGTCTCGGCTCGGCGGCCATGCAGACGACGCTCCGCCGCGGAGCGTGCACGTCCAGGCGGCGGCGACCAGCACTGCTACTGCGGGCTGATCACTGCTCACACACGGCGTGGAACAGCTTCGGCAGCTTGTCCCGAGAATGCAAGAAGGTAAAAGAAGGTAAAAAGAGGAAGAAGAAGTGGTGTTTTCACGCCGTTTGATGCTCGGCAGGTACATGTGGAACCTGGAAATCTCTGGTAGGAAGAAAAAGATTCAGGTTTTTGTTTTTGTTGTGTTTTTACAACCATGTTTTTATTTGGCTAATCAAACTTAAATCGTATTAATATGTTGTTAGATTAGATGCACATGGATGGAGTCATACTGCCCTGCAGAGGAGGGCCTACGGTAGTCTGTCTTTCCTCAACCTGACAGCCCTGCAGGGTTAATGAATATTAAAATATGCTTATTTATAGAAAGGATGTTTCTGGGACACAAATGCCAGATTAGACTGAACATTTATTATTAGACAATATGTTGCTGCATGCAGTGCTACAGTATAAAGCTGCAAAGATTCATTAATTACTTCTCAACTAGACAATTAACTGGCAACTACTTTACTAATTGATTTATTAGTTTGATTTTTCTCTGAAAATCCTCTGAAAGCTTGTTAAATGTGAATATCTTCTAGTTTCTTCTCTCCTTTGGGACAGTAAGCTGAATATCTTTGAGTTGTGGACAAAACAAGACATTTCAGGATGTCATATTGGGCTTTTTGGGAAACACTGATCCACATTTTTCACCATTTTCTGACATTGTAGACCATAACCCAAGCAACTATAACCCATGTATGGAGAAAATAATCAACAGTTTAATTAACAAAGAAAGAAATTGTTAGTTGCAGCCCTATACAGTATGGAAGACACTAGCTATGTGTCCATCTAGGGCTGGCAATATATCGGTGTATCGATATAGCGATATAAGACTAGATATCGTCTTAGATTTGGGATATATTGTAATATGGTATTAGTGTTGTCTTTTCCTGGTTTTACAGGCTGCATTACAGTAAAGTGATGTCATTTTCTGAACTTACCAGACTGTTGTAGCTCTTCTATTATTTAGCTTTAGCCACTCAGACATTAAATCATTTCTGGAGAATATTTATCAAAAATCTCATTGTGTAAATAACATTTTGTTAAAGCACCAATAGTCGACCGTACAATATCGTCGCAATATCGACATCGAGGTATTTGGTGAAGAATATCAAGATTTTCTCTATATCGCCCAGCCCTGTTTCCATCCACATGTTTTTATGCAAATTAAGTGATTTTGAATGAAAAATGGTTAATTGAAAAAGTAAAATGTGATTGGATGTCATGAATATCGACTCAAAGTTTATACGTCCGGTCTCATTGGATTTTCTCTTGATTGCTACGCAGCTTTTGCAATAAACGCTGATGGAAACGTTATATGCCGAATAAAGAATGAATTGCGATGAAGTTTTCGGTTATTTTATGGTTAAACGGACGCTTCTGTACAGATCAGAAGTGGTGAAGACCGCACGCCCAATGGGCACTACCGGGAGTGCCGACACAAATGTGCCTAAAGATTAAAGGTGGGGGGGAAATTAATACAGCATAATATCGCGATATGTTCAGTGGCAATACTGTATCAATACACAGACACCAAGTATGGATCTGTTATTATATATTATATATTATATATGTGATGGTCAGTTTGTCCCATTTTGCAGCAATAACATTGAAGTGAGATGAACAAACTGAGAAATGTTTCTTTTTAGATGAAACCGATGTTGATAAGTTTCCTTTTGGGGACATCATTAGAAATTGGAGTCACAGAATATTACAATATGTTTAAAATCGTAATAATATATTATCTTGGCATAAGTATCGTGATGATATCGTATTGTTGAGAGGCGTCTGGTGAACCCCCTCACTTAAGATCGCTTTAAAGCTGCTGGTTGGAAACACACTTTCACCGGCTTTATTCGCTTGAATTATTTTACCAAACTTCAGATAATTCGATTGACACGTGGATGAAACTAAGCTAGTATCGGGGCTGCAGCCACTCGACTGTTTTTCCTGCGCTGCAAATTTAACTCATCCTTATTTTGTCTACAGTGGCTTGAGAAAGTTTACACCCCCCAGGCTAAAGTTGATTAAAAAGAGGAATAAAAAAAAAACATCTTTTGGAAAAATGCCTTTATTCAAAAAATGTAGGAAAATTCAACCTGTTAAGGACACCAATTTTCTTTGTGAATGAATAATGTACTACCCTAAACTCGTCTCTATGGGACCTGAGCAGTCTTATACAGCTGCATACAGTAATAAATACGTGGAATACATACCAATTACCGTGCTTTACTTTTTGTAGCTTTATGTAGGACTGGTTCATGAGAGCAGCCGGAGCTTTTAGGGAAATACAAAGCAAAGTGAAATCCAAAACACACAGTGACTCATCTACTGTAACGTCAACTATAGATATTTATGATCAGATGTCATGATGGTGTTTTTATTGTTGCAGGTAACCTCGGGTCGGTGTTTTTAAAGGATTCATCTACAGCGCTGCGGACATGTCGCCGGATGGGACGCTGGGAGGACCCGGATGGGACGCTGGGAGGACCCGGATGGGACGCTGGGAGGACCCGGATGGGACGCTGGGAGGACCCGGATGGGACGCAGCAGCGGGACAGGTTATGTGTACAGGCTGTTAATTATCTTTCTTCAAACAATAGTCAACATAGTCTTTTAACGGCACACAATATCAGATGGAGAATTTAATAGCTTTACTGAGTTAGTTCAGTGGTTCCCAAACCTTTTCACGTAAACTGACACGACTAGACCCCCCAATGGATAGGATTTCGTCCCCCAGGGGGTCCCTCATCTGATAGAATTTGTGCTTTTAAATGTATTATTACAGAAAATGTATGCAACTCATGACATACCGAGTAGAGCTGTAACCATAAGTCGACAAATTGATTAGTCAATCAATAGAAAAATAAACAACCGACTATTTAGATAATTGATTATTCGTTAAAGTCATTTTTCATGCAAAAATGGCGGACAGAGACAGTCCCTGCTGTTTTCTGTTTGATATCATATTAAACCGAATATCTTTGGGGGTTCGGACTGACAAAATGAGACATTTAAAGAGACATCAGCCTGGACTTTGAGAAACATTTTCCACTATTTTCTTACATTTTATAGACTTACCGATTAATAAAGCCGGCTTAATCGGCAATGAAAATAATCGCTAGTTGCAACGCTACAACACAGTCAACGTTGTGTTACTTATGGATGGATTTACATTTGGAATAAATAATGCCCCTTTTGCTGTGGACCCCCTCAAGGACTTTTGGAACCACCGAGTTAGATATCTAATACTGTGACTTAGGGCTGGGCAATATATCAATATCGGCATCAGGATATGAGACTAAATATCGTCTTAGATTTTGGATATATCATAATAAATATCGTGATATGACATAATTGTTGTCTCTTACTGGTTTTAAAGGCTGCATTACAGTAAAGTGATGTCATTTTCTGATCTTACCAGGCTGTTGTAACTGTTCTATTATTGGCCTTTTCCCCACTTAGTCATTATATTCACATTACTGATGATTATTTATCTAAAGTATCTAAGTGTGAAGATATTTTGTTAAAGCCTAGAATATCAATATCAGAGTATTTGGTCAAGTAAATCGCAATATCTGATTTTTCTCCCTATCACCCAGCCATACTGTAACTTATATCTGTTAGCAGTGGCTGTATATCATGGTTTGAAATGTGTTAAAATAAAGCAGCGCCCAGGGGAAGAATCAATAAAAACCCAAGAAACAGTTATCCCTGGGGGGGTCTCGGGAGGGACGGTTGGGTTGCATCCCGCTTTTTTTTTTTCTGCTGCTTTGTGTTGTGTGTTCCTCTCCAGTTCCACTGATGAGAAAGCAGACGAGGATAGGGGGGGGGGCACGCGCCGGCTGGACCTCCGGAGCGCCATCAGGACTCCATCGCGCCCTGCTGCACCGCCTCACACACTGGTACAGGATCTGTCAGTAGATTCACACCGCTGGGACGTTTTACTCCCCTCATATTCACTTTACACTCTGCACTGTGACTATATTGGTCTAGATGAATATAAACTGCAGAGGCAATTTTTACGGACTCTTATCTTGCCTGTTGCCCACACACAGGATGTGTCTCTCCCTTCCCCCCCACACATACACACTCTGTGCTGGCTGAGAGTGCAGATAAACGGGGAGCAGATAGAACATGGGAGATTAGTTGAGTGTTAAATCGCTGCCATATTTCACACTATATGCTGCTATCCTTTTTTCCGGGATTATGGTTGAGAGGGGAGATAAACCCCCCCCTGAAAGTGGATCCCAAGACCAAATCCGATTTAGCTGATTGCTGATTCGTCGATGAAATATGAAGCGGGATTATCCTGGAAAAGAAAACGTTTGTCAGACCAGGACAAAACCTATGTCTTATAAAAGAGGCCAACGGAAATGTGTTCACGGTGTTGGAATTCAACAAGTCCTCCAAAACCGTATGACGCTATCTGCCGTTTTGGCCCTACCTTCTAATACGACCCAGAGGAGGTAGACCCAGTTTTGTAGACTAGCACCCCTACCGAACCCGAACCCTCTAAACCAGTGAACAGTCATGGTTTTTAAAGGTGCCCTGCCACACAAAACCGTTCTTACTTGCATTTTTTAACTCTGTCAGTGTGTGTGTGTGTGTGTGTGTGTGTGTGTGTGTGTGTGTGTGTGTGTGTGTGTGTGTGTGTGTGTGTGTGTGTGTAGATGAACTGCTACCTCCTCTGTCAGCTCTAGCCACTGGAAAGAAATAAGAGGAGAAATCAGGCCAATCACAAAAGCTGGTCAGTCTGACGTCATGTTGTCTGAGCTTATTAATATTCATGAGCTGGGTAAAGGATGCTGATAGCCAGGCTTTCATTGGCTAGCTGTTAGCCAATCAGAGTCAAGCAAGCAGCTTAGCTGGTTGAATATTAACGAGAACTGGCCCAGATGGAGCCGAGTCTTCCTGCAGGCTTTCTGTACCACCTAGAATGGCTTGAAACAAGGTAACCATGGTAACCAAGTTACAGAGTCATTGGTAGAGCTTCAGACATTACCACAAAGTCATGAAATACGTGAGGCAGGGCACCTTTAACCCTTGTGTTGTCTTCTCGTCAACATGAAAAAAAAAAAATAAAGGTTTTGGTCACTTATTATTACTTTTCCCCCCACATTTTTGTCATTTTTTCAATGTTGTGGGTGCTTTTTTTATGTTTTTGGTGTTTTTTTCCAAAGTTTTTTGATATTATTAATGTTGACATTTTCAGCGCTTATTTCAACGGTCCATTTGTTGTGAGAAAAAAATATTAACTGAAAAACGGGTCAATTTGACCCAAAGACAACATGATGGTTAACACGTCTTTAACGTAGTGAAACCTCGCAGTTTGGTTGAGTGAAACATCTCCTGGGTGAAAGCGCCCTGGTTGTTTGACCCATCCATCACCCTAAACTACCTCCTACTACACCAAAATTTGGCGCCCCAACCCGGTTTTGTTTCGTTGTCCGCCATGCGTCATGCCACCACGCAGGAAGATTGCAGCGTTTTGCCCGCCTGATTGAGCCTAAACTCTTCCACTCCCTTCCCTGCCTGTTGAACGCCCGCGCCCCATCAAAAAATAGACCTGGCTGTATTTTTATTTATTAGATTTTTTATTTATTATTATATCATATTATTAATTTTATTTATCTTCCATGGCTCGAACCATTGTTTTGAGTGGCGGCAGTGCTATGGCTGGGACAGAATATAATACTTTTTAGGCACCAACCAAATTGCAGCTAAAGTATAAAGGATCGAAAAATGCCGTTTAATACCCAATGTCAATACCTAAGGAGTAAATCTCATCAGCGCCGGTGAGCCAATAAGCACGAAGCATGCTTCTACCAAGCGCCAATTATGCTGCTGATTAGGTTAGAGACACGCAGGAAAAACTCTACGTTACACAGAGACGGTGTCATGTAGAGGAGCTGAAAAATAAATGGATCTTATAAAAATGGTATTG
>JABXJD010000486.1:102500-127500 GCA_013375575.1 Percina caprodes
AAGATTTCTTTCAGACAAGCATTCAAACCACAGAAGGAACAGCCGAGTTGTGTTCAGGAACCAGGAAACTACAAAGTATTGTATTGTATTGTATTGTATTGTATTGTATTGTATTGTATTGTTTCTATGCCCTCATCCTACTATCTTCACTGTCTTGATTGCTGTTCAACACGCGTTCAACACAGTCCTGCAGAATCTACGTTAGTTGGAAAATGTATTTATGAATCCACACAATCTACTCAATTCATCAATAACAGATTGTTGTTTGTGTTTTTTTAGCTTCAGACCTGGAATTTCAGTACAAATAAAATGTTAAAAGAACATTAAAATGACAACTGAAAGACAAAACATGCCTACAGAGATGGAACTTACCGGACTATACTACATTTAAAAGCTATAAACTGTGGTACTTTAGTCGTAGTTGTCAGCTGACTGGTTGGGGAGTCTGAGGTTGTTATACACGATATTTGAAGTCACATGTCAAAGGTATACTCATACTATACTATGACTTTTATTATTACTTTTTGTAACATACTATAATACGACTTTTTTTGACATGTTATACTACTTCGTGACTTACTTTACAGTCACTTTTTTATGACTACTTGACATGCTATATTATGAATGTTTCAATATATGATGACATTATTTGACATACTATACTAATACTTTTTCAAGAGCACCTTGGCAGTGCCCAAGAGGTGAACTGGCACCTCTCTGGCTGCCAGTCCACCACCATGCTTCAGTCCGTATGGGGACTTGAACTAGCGACCCTCCGGTTCCAACCCAACTCCCTACTGCCCCCCCCATGCAACTACAGCTCAGTTGCTAGAAGATGGGTTAGGGAACATGAGGTTGGGAGTGTGATTCCCATTAAGAGTTAACTTTATACTTGTACTACTTTGTACTATACCATGACTATAACTTTTCTGACATACTATACTATACTATAACTTTTTAATTTCTTCTTTCGGCATACTGAAACATGACTTTTTACTCTGTATGTCTACGTTACTATAGCTTTATGAGATTTTTCAACATACTATACTATGACTTTTTAATGTCTTTCGGCATGCTGAAACATGACTTTTTACTCTGTATGAGTATGTTGTACTATAGCTCAGTTGTTAGATCACAGGTTGGGGAACATGAGGTTGAGAGTATGATTCCTGTTAAAATGTAGCTATATATTTGAAGTTGTATAATCTTCTTTTGATATACTAAACTATGACTTTCTTATAACTTCTTTCGACATACCATACTATGACTTCAATGAGATTTTTTTTGACGTACTATACCATGACTTTTACTTTATTTGACCTACTATACTATGACATTTTAGACTTTTTTCGACATGTTATACTATGACTTTTTTGACTCCTTAGGCCATGTTATACTATGGTGTACATTGTATTATAGCTCAGCTGTTAGATGACAGGTTGGGGAACATAAGGTTGGGAGTATGATTCCCATTAAGAGATAACTTTATATTAGAAGTCTATTGTCCAGAGGAAGTCATTTAATCTTCTTTTGATATACTAAACTATGACTTTCTTATAACTTTTTTCGACAGTCTATACTATGACATTTTTAATTTATTTCGACATGTTATTCTATGACATTTTTGATTTTTTTCGACATGCTATACTATGAAATTTTAGACTTTTTTCGACATGCTATACTATGACATTTTTGATTTATTTCGACATGTTATGCTGCTCCTTCGCGTCAAACGGAGCCAGTTGAGGTGGTTCGGGCATCTGGTGAGGATGCCTCCTGGGGGGGTCCCTAGGGAGGTGGTCCAGGCACGTCCAGCTGGGAGGAGGCCTCGGGGAAGACCCAGGACCAGGTGGAGAGATTATATCTCCAACCTGGCCTGGGAACGCCTCGGGATCCCCCAGTCGGAGCTGGTTGATGTGGCTCGGGAAAGGGAAGTTTGGGGTCCCCTGCTGGAGCTGCTGCCCCCGCGACCCGATACCGGATAAGCGGATGAAGATGGATGGATGGATGTTATGCTAGGACTTTTTGTTTTTTTTCGAAAGGCTATACTATGAGATTTTTGATTTTTTGACATACTATGATATAACATTTTAGACTTTTTTTGACATACTATACTATGACATTTTTAATTTATTTCGACATGTTATTCTATGACTTTTTTGTTTTTTTCGACATGCTATACTATGAAATTTTTGATTTTTTTCAACATACTATACTATGACATTTTTGATTTTATTTTGACATGTTATACTATGACATTTTTGATTTTATTTTGACATGTTATACTATGACATTTTAGACTATGACCTTTAAAAAAAAGAATTTGACCTACTATACTATGACATTTTAGATTTTATTCGACATGCTATACTATGAATTTTTCACGAGATTTTTCAACATACTATAATATGACTTTTTAAGTGTTCTTTAGACGTAGTGGAATGTCACTTTTTACTCTTTATGATCATGTTGTACTATAGCTCAGCTGTTAGATGACAGGTTGGGGAACATGAGGTTGCGACTCTGATTCCCATCTACAGCTAACATTAAATATTTGAAGTCAGTTCAGAGTCAGTCTTACAAAGCTTTGATACACTAAACTAAGACTTTCTATGTGTTTTTCAACATTTGATGACATTATTTGACATACTATAATATGACTTTTTAAGTTTTTCTTTAGACGTAGTAAAATATGACTTTTTACTCTGTATGTGGATGTTGTATTATAGCTCAGCTGTTAGATGACAGGTTGGGGAACATAAGGTTGGGAGTACGATTCCCATTAAGAGATAACTTTATTTTAGAAGTCTATTGTCCAGAGGACGTCATATAATCTTCTTTTGATATACTAAACTATGACTTTCTTATAACTTTTTTCGACATGCAATACTATGACATTTTGACTTTTTTTGACCTACTATACTGTGAATTTCTCACTAGATTTTTCAACATGTTATAATATGACTTTTTATTGTCTGTCTTGTAGCTCAGTAGTTAGATGACAGGTTGGGGAACATGAGATTGGCAGTTTGATTCCCATCAAAAACTTATTTTATATTAGAAGGCTATTGACATCTATTTTTTGACATGCTATACTATGACATTTTAGACTATGATCTTAAAAAAAAAATTTGACCTACTATACTATGAATTTTTCATGAGATTTTTCAACATACTATAATATGACTTTTTAAGTTTTCTTTAGACGTAGTGAAATGTAACTTTTTACTCTGTATGTGTATGTTGTATTATAGCTCAGCTGTTAGATGACAGGTTGGGGAACCTGCGGTTGGGAATATGAATCTCATCTACAGCTAATATTATATATTTGAAGTCAGTTGTGCAGAGGAAGTCTTACAAAGCTTTGATACACTAAACTATGACTTTTTATGTGTTTTTCAACATATGATGACATTATTTGACATACTATAATATGACTTTTTAAGTTTTTCTTTAGACGTACTGAAATATAACTTTTTACTCTGTATGTCTATGTTACTGTAACTTTATGAGATTTTTTGACATATTATATAATTACTTTTTAATGTCTTCTTTCAGCTTGCTGAAACATGACTTTTTACTCTGTATGAGTACGTCAGCTGTTAGATGACAGGTTGGGGAACATAAGGTTGGGAGTACGATTCCCATTAAGAGATAACTTTATTTTAGAAGTCTATTGTCCAGAGGAAGTCATATAATCTTCTTTTGATATACTAAACTATGACTTTCTTATAACTTTTTTCGACATGCTTTACTATGACATTTTTGATTTATTTTGACATTTTTTGACATGCCATACTATAACTTTTTAGACTTTTTTGGACATACTATACTATGACATTTTAGATTTTTTTCGACATGCTGTATTATGACATTTTTGATTTATTTCGACATGTTATACTATAACATTTTAGACTTTTTTCAACATGCTATACTATGACATTTTGGATTTATTTTGACATACTATACTATGACATTTGAGATTTTTTTCGACATGCTATATTATGACATTTTTTATTTATTTCAACATGCTATACTATGACATTTTGGATTTATTTCGACATGCTATACTATGACATTTTTTATTTATTTTGACATGTTATACTATGACATTTTTGATTTTTTTCGACATGTTATACTATGACATTTTTTTATTATTTTGACATGCTATACTATGACATTTTAGATTTTTTTTTACATGCTATACTATGACATTTTGACTTTTTTCGACATGCTATGCTATGACATTTTTGATATATTTCAACATGCTATACTATGATATCTTTGATTTATTTTGACATACTATACTGTGATATTTTTTATTTATTCCGACATGCTATACTATGATATTTTTTATTCATTTCGACATGCTATACTATGATATTTTTTATTCATTTCGACATGCTATACTATGACATTTTTAACATACTATACTATTTAATGACACATTTCCAACAGACAATAATATGACTTTTCATGAGATTTTCCGACATACTATAATATGACTTTTTAATGTCTTCTTTAGGAAATCGTAAAATACTAAACTGACTTTCTTATAACTTTTTTCACCATACTATGACTTTTGAATTTTAATTTTTTCTACACACAGTTTTATAACTTTTTTTATGAAATCTTTCTGCATACTACACTATGACTTTGTCATAACGTTTTTGACATGCTATACCATGACAGTATTATAACTTTTTTCGATATACTATACTATGACTTTTTTAACATACATTACTTTTGTAACAGAAAATGTGTTTAAAAGACAATCAAAAACAAATCAAGCCAGCAAATACATTTATAAATAAATTACAACTTAAAATAAAGTTATGTAACCATTTCAGAATCAGGTTTTAGTGCCACAGTAAGTACACTTACATACATACATTTGTCTTGGGGATTGGTGCAAACATTAATATGAAATAAACAAATACATACATAGAAAATAACTTTAAATTGAAAGCAACCCTAAACAGTGAGGTTTTGCACACAGATTTAAAAACCTGCGTGCTAGCAGACCGAGGTGTGAAGCTGCTTCATCTCTTTAAAATGCTTAAAATCAGACATGAATTATATCAAGGCCACGGACATTTAGTGATCCCTCCTCAAGGCTCGGATCTCAATGATCCCTCCTCGGTGATCCTTCCTCGGTGATCCCTCCTCGGTAATCCCTCCTTGATGCTCGGATCTCAATGATCCCTCCTTGGTGATCCCTCCTCGGTTCTCGGTGATCCCTCCTCGATGCTCGGTCCTTGATGATCCCTCCTCAGTGATCGCTCCTCGATCCTCGGCCCTCTGTGATCCCTCCACGGTGATCCCTCCTCGATTATCCCTCCTTGTAGATCCCTCCTCGATGATCCCTCCTCGGTCCTTGGTGATCCCTCCTCAGTCCTCGGTGATCCCTCCTTGATGCCCGGTCCTCGATGATCCCTCCTCGGTCTTCGGTGATCCCTCCTCGGCCCTCGGTGATCCCTCCTCGGTCCTCGTGATCCCTCCTCGATCCTCGTGATCCCTCCTCGGTCCTCGTGATCCCTCCTCGATGCTCGGCCCTCGGTGATCCCTCCTCGGTCTTTGGTGATCCCTCCTCGATGCTCGGTCCTTGGGGCAGAAATAAGAGCTTTGAGATGAGGATGGACAGAACCACTTCCAGCTTTGAAGATGACTGAGAAGTTGAGGGACATGGGATGTACCCTCATTCATGTTAGTATGTGTGGTTCAATCAGATCCCCATGTGCAGATTCTGATGCATGCAGTGTTACAGCAGGGGGCAGCAACTCATCAGGAGCTGATGTTTTTGGGTGCAATGAAAGCTCTGAGGCTTATATTTGGATTTCATACGGTTTACTATCTGATTGAGGTACAGACTGCATATTTACTGTATTGGGGTTAAAACTACGCTTGTCTGATTCAGTTAAAACCGCATTTTAAACTCTCATCTTGTCCAAGGTTCAAATTTTGACCCATTTTCAAAAAGAAATTTGGGATTCTTCTTTCAACCAAATTGTCAAAATAAATAACGTGGATGATTCCCTCTTCATAAGTAGAATAAATGATCAGTTCACTACCTTCATGAATTTGGGTGTTTTATTTAATTTCATAGCATTTGAAAAAATTTAAAAAGAACAAAATAGAATGACAAAAATGTCTAAAAAAAAAAAAAAGGTAACCCCCCCCCGACAAACATCAAATAGAGCGTAGAAAGAAGACAACACAAGGGTGAAAGCATTACAATAGGTAGGGCCGCTCGATTATGGAGAAAAAAAAACCATTATCACATTGAAAAACATTGAAATTATTAAAAGATGGAAGCTTAATTATGAAAGATGTTGCATGTATCAAAGTTAAAAATCAGCAAAATTGTTGAAAAAAATCAACAGTGAAAACACCCCTCGTACTTTTCCCTGTCAAACGTTTTGAATTCCCCGTACAATAAATAACATAAAGAGACAAAATAAAGCATTTACTGCAAAACGCAATGTGCAAAATAACCGTTTTCCTCGATTCGAATGTTGTTGTTACCGTGAGGAGCCGAAATCGTGAAAAATTATGGGGGCAAGACGATACAGCACAGTATCGCAATATTTTCCATGGCAATACTGTATCGACATACAGACGCCAAGTATGGATCTTTCATTATATATTACATATTATATATGTGTTGGTCAGTTTGTCTGCTTGACCATTTTGCAGCAATTATAATTAAAGTGAGATGAACAGAGAATTTTTTTGTTTTTTAAGATAAAACAGATGTTGACAAAGTTTCCTTTTGGGGACGTCGTTTGAAACTGGGGGACATTTTAAGTTGGAAAAACAGTAATAAATTGCGGAATATCGCATAATATAGCAATATGTTTAAAATCAAAATTATATCGTATCGTGGCGTAAGTATCGGGATTTTATCGTATTGTGAGGCCTCTGCTGATTCCCACCCGCCCCCCCAAAAATGACTAATGTGACTGATTGTTTTATCAACTCGTGATAAATAATTTTGGATTACCCTAAATCCAAAATTGTCACAACTAAATGACATACAGGTTTGTCTCTCACACACACACACACACACACACACACACACACACACACACGCCTGTGTCAGACTGAAGGGGAAGGTGGGCTACGATGTGATCCAGATGACGGGGGTCTGAAGGTAGGGCCCGGGGTCTTCATGGGTCAGCTGTAATTCACCACAGAGCTCAGAGTCTTACACACACACAACAAACCCTCTCACAGAACAGCCAGGATCCACTTAAAGTCTTGAATATCACACAGAGTCCAGTTCAAAGGCAGGTATGTCGGGATGAAAAACTTGAATCAGATTGATGTGGTTCTCTGGTTTAGCCAGAAAAGACCAATACCAATACGCCAGGGTACAGGGCTCTGGGGGGGTCACAGAGACATGTGTAGCCCAGAAAGAAAGAGAGAGGGAGAGAGAGAGGGAGAGAGAAAGAGAGAGAGACAGACAGAGGAAGACAGAGAGAGAGAGAGAGAGAGAGAGACAGAAACAGAGAGAGTGAGAGAGAGAGAGAGAGAGAGAGAGAGAGAGAGAGAGACAGACAGAGAGGGACAGAGAGACATAGAGAGAGAGAGAAACATAGACAGACAGATGGAGAGAGAGAGACAGAGAGAGAGAGATAGAGAGAGAGAGACAGAGGGAGAGAGAGACATAGAGGAACAGAGAGAGACAGAGAGAGAGAGAGAGAGAGAGACAGATGGAGAGAGACAGAGGGAGAGAGACAGACAGAGAGAGACAGAGAGACATAGAGAGACAGATGGAGAGAGAGAGACAGAGGGAGAGAGAGAGAGAGAGACATAGAGGAACAGAGAGAGAGAGAGAGACAGAGACTTAGAGAGAGAGAGAGAGAGAGAGGGAGAGAGACAGAGACATAGAGAGAGAGAGAGAGAGAGAGAGAGAGGGAGAGAGACAGAGACATAGAGAGAGAGACAGAGAGAGAGAGGGAGAGAGAGGGAGAGAGACAGAGAGAGAGAGAGAGAGAGAGGGAGAGAGACAGAGACTTAGAGAGAGAGAGAGAGAGACAGAGACTTAGAGAGAGAGAGAGAGAGAGAGACATAGAGAGAGAGGGAGAGAGAGAGAGAGAGAGAGACAGAGACATAGAGAGAGAGACAGAGAGAGAGAGAGAGACAGACAGAGAGAGACAGAGAGACATAGAGAGACAGATGGAGAGAGAGAGACAGAGGGAGAGAGAGACATAGAGGAACAGAGAGAGACAGAGAGAGAGACAGATGGAGAGAGAGAGAGAGAGACATAGAGGAACAGAGAGGGACAGAGAGAGAGAGAGAGACAGATGGAGAGAGAGAGAGAGACATAGAGAGACAGAGAGAGAGAGAGAGACAGAGACTTAGAGAGAGAGAGAGAGAGAGAGGGAGAGAGACAGAGACATAGAGAGAGAGAGAGAGAGAGAGAGAGAGGGAGAGAGACAGAGACATAGAGAGAGAGACAGAGAGAGAGAGGGAGAGAGAGGGAGAGAGACAGAGAGAGAGAGAGAGAGAGAGGGAGAGAGACAGAGACTTAGAGAGAGAGAGAGAGACAGAGACTTAGAGAGAGAGAGAGAGAGAGAGAGACATAGAGAGAGAGGGAGAGAGAGAGAGAGAGGGAGAGAGACAGAGACATAGAGAGAGAGAGAGAGAGAGAGGGAGAGAGACAGAGACTTAGAGAGAGAGAGAGAGAGACAGAGACTTAGAGAGAGAGAGAGAGAGAGAGAGACAGAGAGAGAGAGGGAGAGAGAGAGAGAGACAGAGAGAGAGAGAGAGAGAGAGGGAGAGAGACAGAGACTTAGAGAGAGAGAGAGAGAGACAGAGACTTAGAGAGAGAGAGAGAGAGAGAGAGACAGAGACTTAGAGAGAGAGAGAGAGAGAGAGACAGAGACTTAGAGAGAGGGAGAGAGAGAGACATAGAGAGAGAGACATAGAGAGAGAGAGAGAGACATAGAGAGAGAGAGAGAGAGAGAGAGAGAGAGAGAGAGAGAGAGACATAGAGAGAGAGGAGAGAGACAGAGACATAGAGAGAGAGACATAGAGAGAGAGAGAGAGACATAGAGAGAGAGAGAGAGAGAGAGACATAGAGAGAGAGAGAGAGAGAGAGACATAGAGAGAGAGGGAGAGAGACAGAGACATAGAGAGAGAGACATAGAGAGAGAGAGAGAGACATAGAGAGAGAGAGAGAGACATAGAGAGAGAGAGAGAGACATAGAGAGAGAGAGAGAGACATAGAGAGAGAGAGAGAGAGGTGGAGAAGTAACAGCGTGCGGGCTGGCATGTAATAATTCCAGTTATCTCATTGTTTCAGAATTTCTGGAGATTTTACCAACTATGTATTTACTCTTTCCTAAAAACGTAGGAATGTCTGTGCACAGTCCATGTGTGTGTGTGTATGTGTGTGTGTGTGTGTGTGTGTGTGTGTGTGTGTGTGTGTGTGTGTGTGTGTGTGTGTGTGTGTGTGTGTGTTTGAATTTAGAAGCTGCTCTCTGTAACCGGAGCCTCCATCACAGGGAGGATGTCTGCTGAAATAACAGCTCGCTGCCTCCAACGGAATTTGTCTGTAAGCTGTAAAAGATGGCGAGGGAGAAGGAGAACAAGTGAGCTCGGGAAGTATTTCTCTCTCTCTCTCTCTCTCTCTGTCTCTCTCTCTCTCTCTCTCTCTCTCTCTCTCTCTCTCTCTCTCTCGTGGCCCTGAGGAGTTTAAAATAGTAAATCCGCTCAAAGGCAGTTCAAGGGCTGCAGGTGTGTGTGTGCTTGTGTCTGCTTGGAGTTCCAATGAAGACGTGTGAATCTGGTTCTCACGTGGTCTTATTTAGACCTGCTCACGTGGTCTTATTTAGACCTGCTCACGTGGTCTTATTTAGACCTGCTCTTAAATGTGTTCCACAGGCTTTAACAGCCCATCCTTATTGGTGAGATCCTTTATTGTAGATGCAGAGAGCACAAGACAAATCATACAAATACGCCCTTCAAAAATGTCAAACACTGAAACAATCCCCCCCCCAAAAAGTGCTGATGAAGACAGGTTCAAAGCCAGAGTTGCATTACACCAAACTAAACGTTACGTGTTATTAAGAAACATGACGATAAACAAGAGGATAAGGGCCAGATGTGAAAAATGCATTTGAGTTCTTAGTGTAATCTTGGTTCAACATATCTTTTATAATAATTTGCATAATCCAAATGTAAAACAAAGCCACATTTGAGTTGCATTCTTCTTATTCTTGACATTTGCCCATTTCTTCATGCGTTGTAAAGTCAGCCTTTGCAATCTGCTACGTTGAGCAGATACAGACCGACCCCAGAGCCCATGGCTGGAGCTCATATTGTTTTGGGCCCCAATACAAGTATCGGAGAGCAGGAATGGAAGTGGAGAGCAGCAGAATTTGGGTCAGGGGTTGCAGGTCTTTAACTGTACAATAGGGGCTTTAACAGTGCAGGGGGGGGGTTCACACAAATGGTTAGCAGACTTTTAAAACATTTAAAACAAGAGTCAAATGCAGCTAACCTCTACGAACAGGGCCAGCTCTGTTTGAACAGGCTGCAGGCTGACTCTGTGTCTGCAGAACGCCCAGAATGCACCTGAACACACCTCCCTGTAAGACCAGCACGCCCTGAATGCACCTGAACACACCTCCCTGTAAGACCGGCACGCCCTGAATGCACCTGAACACACCTCCCTGTGAGACCAGCACGCCCTGAATGCACCTGAACACACCTCCCTGTAAGACCAGCACGCCCAGAATGCACCTGAACACACCTCCCTGTAAGACCAGCACGCCCTGAATGCACCTGAACACACCTCCCTGTAAGACCGGCACGCCCTGAATGCACCTGAACACACCTCCCTGTAAGACCAGCACGCCCTGAATGCACCTGAACACACCTCCCTGTAAGACCGGCACGCCCTGAATGCACCTGAACACACCTCCCTGTAAGATCGGCACGCCCTGAATGCACCTGAACACACCTCCCTGTAAGACCGGCACGCCCAGAATGCACCTGAACACACCTCCCTGTAAGACAGCACACCCAGAATGCACCTGAACACACCTCCCTGTAAGACCAGCACGCCCTGAATGCACCTGAACACACCTCCCTGTAAGACCAGCACGCCCAGAATGCCCCTGAACACATCTCCCTGTAAGACCAGCACGCCCAGAATGCCCCTGAACACACCTCCCTGTAAGACCGGCACGCCCTGAATGCACCTGAACACACCTCCCTGTAAGATCGGCACGCCCTGAATGCACCTGAACACACCTCCCTGTAAGACCGGCACGCCCAGAATGCACCTGAACACACCTCCCTGTAAGACAGCACACCCAGAATGCACCTGAACACACCTCCCTGTAAGACCAGCACGCCCTGAATGCACCTGAACACACCTCCCTGTAAGACCAGCACGCCCAGAATGCCCCTGAACACATCTCCCTGTAAGACCAGCACGCCCAGAATGCACCTGAACACACCTCCCTGTAAGACCGGCACGCCCAGAATGCACCTGAACACACCTCTCTGTAAGACCAGCACGCCCAGAATGCACCTGAACACACCTCCCTGTAAGACCAGCACGCCCAGACTGCCCCTGAACACACCTCCCTGTAAGACCAGCACGCCCTGAATGCACCTGAACACACCTCCCTGTAAGACCGGCTCGCCCAGAATGCCCCTGAACACACCTCCCTGTAAGACCGGCAAGCCCAGAATGCACCTGAACACACCTCCCTGTAAGACCAGCACGCCCAGAATGCACCTGAACACACCTCCCTGTAAGACCAGCACGCCCAGAATGCCCCTGAACACACCTCCCTGTAAGACCAGCACACCCAGAATGCCCAGATGTTAAATGTGAAAATTTCATAGTGAGTTTGTGGTCTTAATCGTTAGTTTCAAGTCTTCTTCAACACAGCATGATGCTCATTTAGTTAATTATGGTCCCATTTATTATAGTCAGTCAGGACAGAGGCTTAGCGATGCTAACCATGCTAACACGGTGGACTTTAAAATAGACCTCCACTTGTTTTGGATGTTGTCCGTGTTTTCATCTTGAACTTTGACCCCCTCACTGTGTGTTTCACTTTATCAAAGTTAACTGGAATATATAGGCCGACTTAAAAGGTCTTGTTCAGCGTTATGCTAACCAAGCTAGCTAGCAAGCACTAGTGTTAGCTGGAAACTTGTAGGGAAAGTTTGCAGATGTTGTTATGTCATACATGCAAATAAGCCTTTAGCGTTTAGCTTAGCGCAGCGCCATTGCAACCACTGCTGTATTGTATGTACAACACTCCCCCAATATGGACACTTCTGGCTCAAAAAACCAAGATGGCGACCGCCGAAATGCAAACTCAAGGCTTCACAACGGCAGCCCACAAAGCGACGGGTGACATCACGATGCTACGTTCATTACACATGTTCTAAACTTTGAAATCATCTTCCATTAAACTATTTGACACATGATCTAGCCGGTCCCACCGTATCCCCCCCCCCACACACACTAAGTGTTGTTAATAGTGATATTAAGTCAGAGACCCGGTGCTTCCTAAAATGTCTATCTTTCCCCGCCTGCAGCCAACACACACACACACACACGGTGGCCAGTCGGAGAGAGAGAGGGGGGGTCAATCTGTCCTGCTGGCTGCTGAATGATGGACAGTAATTAAAAGTTAGCTAATAACCTCTTCACACCTGACATTTCAACAGGGAGGTCCTGGACACCATTATCTACATATAGATTAAACGGCGTAATTGGCAGGGAGATAGGGTTAGGGGGGTCCGCGAAGGGAAAAGGAGGAAAAAAAGAGGCCACGCCATCGCAAAACCATTAAGCAGAATATCTGAGTGACACTCTGATTTTGCTCCCTTTGCTAATGCGACGGGAATTGAGCTGAACTAAAACGCTAAATGAATGAAGCCTATCTCGGTGTGGTTATTACCGGGGCAAACATCGGCCACGGAAAATAGCTTTAATTTCATAATAATTGCTAGATGGACGTGACTCGTTAGAGACACAATATGGGGGTGGAAGGAGAGGAGGATGGGGGGCTCTTCTGAGGATGAATGCTAATGTTCACCGGGCTGCACCACTCGTGCTCCCACATACTGCAATTTGCACAAAAACTCATTGATAAGTGATACTGTGGACTGATGAGATGGAAATGGAAAGGAATTAGTTGCACTGTCATTAGCATTGTGGGAATGTGAAAGTACTTCATTTAGAAAGTAAAACATCCCCGAATGAGATTCCACACAGGTTAACACTTTTATACCTCCCACAGGTTTGTGTTTGACACTAATAGGCTATTACGCACGCAGCACATCGGAGCATTTGACGTTTCTGATGGCTTTACTCACGAATGTGACATGTAGGTTAGGAGCAGCTCCCTTCCTCAGGACTGGGCATGCTGATGTCCTCAGGTGTGTCTCCATTAAGTCTTTTTTAGTTAATTTATTTAAGCTTTGTGTTGTCTTCCTGTCAAAATAGAAAATCAACACTTTTTTGTTTTACTTTTTCTTACCTTTTTGTCCCTTTTTTTTAACACCTTTGATGCTTTTTTCAATGTTCAACACTACCTAACCCTAACTTATTAACTTTAGTTTTACAGTTATTTTCGGAATTTATGGTCAATAAACCTAATTTATTGGAAATTATACCTAATGTTTGAGTTAGAAAAGCAGAAATTAGGAATTATTGAGACTAAAATTAAAGGAATGGATGTTGATGATAATCACAGACTGGAATATGTCAACTTTTACTCTCAATACTATTTCAAAAACACTTCAATTTGGTTTCAAATGCTATAAAATTGAATAAGACGCCCCAAAATTAATGAAAGTAGAGATTTGTACTTGCCAAAGAGCGTTGTGAGGAATCAATCATGTTATTTTGGGGAATTAAAAAGAACATTGATATAGGAAAACGGGTCAATTTGACCCGAGGACAACATGAGGGTTAAGTTGTTATTCTACTTAGTGAATTTGTGTTGAAATAACAGAAAATATGGAATCCATCTTTCACAATACGATGAGCGTGACAGATGGAAAGCAGCAGATAAGCAGAGGAAGTGAGTCTGTCCACACTAGAGTCCCAAAGCTGTAATATGCAGTAGCAAGTCTCCTCACATGTGTTGTTAAGTCTACAGACAGTCTGTAAAACTGTAGCCCAAAAGAACTCGCTGAGCCATGTAAACAGCCTTATTGGCTTCCTCCAAAATAAATCAAGTTGACAGTGAAGACTGAGCAATAATGACAAAAGCATGCAGCTAGCTGCCGTCCTGAAAGCTATGAAATGGGGTAATAGTTGCCCTGAATCCTGCCAGGTCATTGCTCGGTGTTTTTCTAACCCTTATTATTACCCGGTGATGAATATAAACCCTCACTCCCGCTATATAGGAGGGTAATTTAGTCAGATTTCCAAAGCTTTTTGATTTTTTTGGCCTATTATTTTCCCCTGTCTGAGAAAGGACAATTGCTTGAGGCAATTGCTTTTACCCAATAGTTGTTCTTTTCATTTTTTCCACACGAGCCATTCATTGAGACATAATAATACCCCCGCGAAAAACTCCACATAAAAATGGCCCCAACGATTGTCTTGAATAACCATATGTTTCAAAGCAGAGTGGCATTCTTTGTTTGAGTAAATGCAGACAAGCGATGTGATTGGCTGCAGCATAAATACCTCTTTTTCTGTGGTGGATTTTGAGTTTGGAGAAAAGAATGGAAGAGAATTACTAAAGATGTTGTATATAGCGCATATATATATATATATATATATACTGTACATATTGGCATTTAAACCCTCTCTACACAACGCGTCAACATGTTTTTTCCAACAAATGTGTGATGGTTTGGGTGTCTGCTTTGGTTTCTTTTTCTATCTATTATTCTAACCCCAACCGGCCCGTCAGACACCGCCTACCAAGAGCCTGGGTCTGGGTCTGGGTCTGGGTCTGTCCCAGGTTTCTTCCTAAAAGGGAGTTTTTCCTCGCCACTGTCGCACTGTTGCTTGCTCTGGAGGGAACTACTAGAACTGTTGGGTCCTTGTAAATTCTGGAGTGTGGTCTAGACCTGCTCTATCTGGTCTAGACCTACTCTATCTGGTCTAGACCTACTCTATCTGTAAAGTGTCTCGAGATAACTCTTGTTATGAATTGATACTATAAATAAAATTGAATTGAATTGAAAATTGAATTTTTCTTCTTTGGTTTTTTTCGGCCCTGTCTCGTCCCCTCGTGTTTGTGTCTTAGTGTCCTCCCCGGTCTTGTGAGGTAGTCTGTCTTGTATTCCCCTGTGAGTGTCTGTATGCTCGGTTTCCTGTTTTATTTTGAAGGTTGGTCTCATCTCTAGTTTTACTTCCTGTCTGTCTGATTGTCCTGTCCCGCCCTATTGACGTATCACCTGTTCCTCGTTACCTGGATACCTCTTGTATTTAACCTCTGTGTCCCCTTTGTCTTTTGTCAGATCGTTGTGTTCCTCTGTGCCGTGCTGTTTGTTGTTCTGTCAGGAGTTTTCTACGTGTTGTTCCTGTAACGGTATTGCTTTGCGTCCCCCAGACCTTTTTGGGATTGTTTTTGGATTTTGGTTTTTTGTTGGATTCTGTGTTTTTGTGGACTGTTTTTTGTTAAATAAAGCCTTGTGAAGCTCTCTCCTGCCTGCTGCCTTCTCTGCTTTTGGGTCCTTCTTCCGCATCACCATCATCATCATCATCATCATCATCATCATCACAAAATAAAGCTGATCACAGAGCACAATTGGCTTTGTAATTATAAGTGTTAACACATTGCTGTGAATAATGACATACTGTACACTCTACCCTCCCAACTCAGGCTGAATGGAACCTGCCTCCCTTATCACAGGACCATAGGACATTAAGTCATTGTCTGTCCTAGTCTTACATTTCCTACAATTTGGTGTCTCTTAACCCTCATGTTGTCCTCATGTTGTCCTCATGTTGTCATCGGGTCAAATTGACCCGTTTTCCTATATCAATGTTCTTTTTAATTCCCCAAAATAACATGATTGATTCCACACAACGCTCTTTGCCAAGTACAAATCTCTACTTTCATTAATTTTGGGGCGTCTTATTCAATTTTATAGCATTTGAAACCAAATTGAAGTGTTTTTGAAATAGTATTGAGAGTAAAAGTTGACATATTCCAGTCTGTGATTATCATCAACATCCATTCCTTTAATTTTAGTCTCAATAATTCCTAATTTCTGCTTTTCTAACTCAAACATTAGGTATAATTTCCTATAAATGAGGTTTATTGACCATAAATTCCAAAAATAACTAAAACTGAAGTTAATAAGTTAGTGTTACGTAGTGTTGAACATAAAAAAAGTGACAAACATTGAAAAAAGTGTCAAAAGTGTTGAAGAACGGGACAAAAATGTAAGAAAAAGTTAAAAACATTGATTAAAAAGCGTCAACAAAAGTGTTGATTTTCACTTTTGACGGGAAGACAACACAAGGGTTAATCCGAGTCTAAACCGTCTGGATGGAGTCCACTTTATGACTTTTTTTGAGCTTCTTGCATTTGAAAGTCTTTCTTCTTAACAAATAAATGCTGTGATTACTAGTTTGATTGCATTGCATTAAGGTTAAATACACTCAACACCCTTTCTTTACTGTTCCTAGTATCTTTAAAGACATTGGGAGGCGTTCTTTTAAGTGTAAAGCACCATTAACTGCCACAACCATGTGGCAAATAATTAGCAATACAGGATGTACATATAATGGGAAACTCCAATGACATGCTTAAGAAGTTAGCATCATGACTGCGATAAAATAGCATCTTAATCTTGAAACTACTCAATTTACTGAGCATGCTTAGCTTCCTGAACTACATGAAGAGTAAATACTTACAGGCTTATGTTTCCTGTGCTCTGTGGAGCAGAAACAGAGCTGTTAGCTTTAGTTAGCTTCACTGTGCTAACAGTACACTTTATTTATTATATAGTACTTTACCATTTGATTTCAATACAGTGCAATATTTAATACTCAATCACTTAATCTCAATACTGTACAATACTTGATACACCAAACTATATTCTTGCATAACGTGTATACAAAACAATTTTATATATGTACATAGATGCTCTCAGGACTGTGCAAAAGTCCCCCTCTCTTTTTTGCACTAGCTATACTTTATATTTTTATATTTTGTGTTAACATGGTAAAGGGGTTGCATCAATCTCGTTGCACAAGTACTGCACTTGTGTATATTGACAATAAAGGCTTTCTATTCTATTCTATTCTATTCTATTCTATTCTATTTGCTCCACACCGACTGGCTACAGCATCCCTAATGAGTCAAACTCAATTCCTAGGGACTTAAAAATACAACTCCTAGCAGGTGGAGATATTGCATGTCATGTGATGGACAGCATACCAATGATTTCCTGCATGCATTTGAGTCCAATAATAATATTAGAAGAGATTCTTAGAGAAAATTGTACAAGTTCTATCTTTAATGTAAGCGGACGGTTTATAGTAAAGCCATACATTTGTGAAAGTGGCCATGTATTATTTAGCCCCCTTCCTGGCAAGCTAGAACTGTGATTGGTTGCCAAATGCATGCCTTAAGTTGTCTAGTTTCATATGATACCAAGATTTTCTTTCTAGATATAAAAGCGACAGCCTAATAAAATGGGTAATGTCGCCAGAGGTCTTACGGGTCTCTTCTAGAGGGAAAAGACAGATCTTGGGAATTTATGAGATAGTACCTGAAGGAGGAAGATGTGGGAGAGTTAGTACAGGAAGGAGGAACATGGGGGAGAGTTGGTACAGGAAGGAGGAACATGGGGGAGAGTTAGTACAGGAAGGAGGAACATGGGGGAGAGTTGGTACAGGAAGGAGGAACATGGGGAGAGTTAGTACAGGAAGGAGGAACATGGGGAGAGTTGGTACAGGAAGGAGGAACATGGGGGAGAGTTGGTACAGGAAGGAGGAACATTGGGGAGAGTTGGTACAGGAAGGAGGAACATGGGGGAGAGTTGGTACAGGAAGGAGGAACATGGGGGAGAGTTGGTACAGGAAGGAGGAACATTGGGGAGAGTTGGTACAGGAAGGAGGAACATGGGGAGAGTTAGTACAGGAAGGAGGAACATGGGGAGAGTTGGTACAGGAAGGAGGAACATTGGGGAGAGTTGGTACAGGAAGGAGGAACATGGGGGAGAGTTAGTACAGGAAGGAGGAACATGGGGGAGAGTTGGTACAGGAAGGAGGAGGAACATGGGGGAGAGTTAGTACAGGAAGGAGGAGGAACATGGGGGAGAGTTAGTACAGGAAGGAGGAACATGGGGGAGAGTTAGTACAGGAAGGAGGAGGAACATGGGGGAGAGTTAGTACAGGAAGGAGGAACATGGGGGAGAGTTAGTACAGGAAGGAGGAACATGGGGGAGAGTTAGTACAGGAAGGAGGAGGAACATGGGGGAGAGTTAGTACAGGAAGGAGGAACATGGGGGAGAGTTAGTACAGGAAGGAGGAGGATGGTGGAGTTAAGCCGTTGACCACTAGATGGCCCTCTTGCTTCAGTCTGGACCTGCTGTTCTGTGATCCGAGTGTGTCTGAGCCATCTGTCCATGACTTGTCTCTCCAGACCCCGGGTTCATCCATCATGTCCTGGGTGTGCTAGTCTCTCTAAAACCAAACAAGAAAACATTTCTTTATTCCTCCGCTTCATCTCTCCTCCCGGCTCTTTCCTTCTCTTCTCTCGGCATTCTCTCCCCGTCTTTCTTCCCGTCTGCCTGCCTTCGATAAAAGGATCGCTTTCCTGTTTATACAAGGGGATTGGTGTTGTTAACAGGTGTAGGGTAATGGGATCCCTACTGGCAGCCAGGCACGGAGAGGGTCACACACCCTCCTCTTCCCCACACACACTCGCACCGGCGAGACTCTTCTGATGGATTGCACCCACCATTCATCTAAATTATGTCACTGGCAATGAGCTATCAGTTCAATCTGGCCCAAATGAAGCACAGGGTTTGTTTCTGTTGACACTTCCTCAGCATTCACTTCTCCTCCTGATTACTGTCAGGGCCGCGAGGAGTGACGCAGCTCTGCCAAGCTTCAACATTGCTATACTCTCTGTTTGTGTGTGTGTGTGTGTGTGGGGGGGGGGGGGCCCTATTTCCACCACCACTTTACAGCTGTTGAGAAGTAGCTATCAGGAAGAGGATGAGGACTTACACGTAGCTCTGGAGGCTGTTCTCATGAACCATTCGTAGATATAGATACGAAAAGTAATACACTGTAATTGCACATGTAATTGGTGTGTGTGTATTTAGAGCTGCATGCATCACATTGACTGCTGCTGTATAAAGAACTGCATAAGGAGGAGGTCGGGGTGGATGTTTGGCTGCTAAAACACAGGGCTTTCAAGCCAGGGAGCGGAGTTCATGTCTCGGAAGAAGTCAAGGGGAAAGCACAAGACTTTCACCCAGGAAATGGGAGTTGGTGTCCCGGGAGAACTACTTAAGGGGACCGGTGTTAAAACCCAAACCACAATTTTTTTTTTCTAATCTTAACTAGTCGTTTTACTCGTCAAATGATGGTCAAAATTTTTGTTTTTTCCCTTCATTTAAAAGTGACAGAGATAGACAGGAATTATTATTATTATTATTGACTCTGAGACACCACAATACTGCACTAACCTGCACAAGAGGCTTATCTACATATTTATCATTACTAGTTAAGCAGTTGCACATTTTTGTATTACCAACTTATCAAATTAAATTCTATTTTATTTATATAGCGTTAAATCACAACAACAGTTACCTCATTGCGCTTTCCATAAACAGCAGGTCTAGACCAGGACTCTGGGATGTTATTTATCTCCCAGGTCTTTCCATAAAGAGCAGGTCTAGACCAGGACTCTGGGATGTTATTTATCTCACAGATCTTTCCATAAAGAGCAGGTCTAGACCAGGACTCTGGGATGTTATTTATCTCACAGATCTTTCCATAAAGAGCAGGTCTAGACCAGGACTCTGGGATGTTATTTATCTCACAGATCTTTCCATAAAGAGCAGGTCTAGACCAGGACTCTGGGATGTTATTTATCTCACAGGTCTTTCCATAAAGAGCAGGTCTAGACCGGACTCTGGGATGTTATTTATCTCCCAGGTCTTTCCATAAAGAGCAGGTCTAGACTGGACTCTGGGATGTTATTTACAGAAACCCAACAGCTCACACCAAGACCAAGCACTAGGCCACAGAGGCAAGGAAACACTTCCTTTAAGAAGCAGAAACCAGGAGCAGAACCATGGCTCAGGGTGGGGGGGCCTTTCCCTCGACAGGTTGGGGGTGAGAGAAAGAGAGAGAGAGAGAGAGAGAGAGAGAGAGAGACAGACAGACAGACAGAGAGATAGACATGGAGAATTGCAGCAGAGGGTGTCGAGCAGGAACATGGAGGCAGCAGGTGACTCCAACCACAGATCCAGACTCCACAGATCCAGACTCCACAGATCCAGACTCACAGATCCAGAGCCAGAAACACCTGCAGGAAGAGATAGGAGGAGAGAGGAGAGGGGCGAGAGAGCACAAGACTCCAGGAAAGGGAAGAAGTCGAGTTAGTAACATGCATTAATGGGATGAGGTTGCATACAGATGGAGAGAAGGAGGAGGAGAGAGGTGCTCAGTGCATCATGGGAAGTCCCCCAGCAGTCTAACCCTATAGCAGCGTAACTAAGGGATGGTTCAGGACTCTCCTGAGCCAGCCCGAACTATAAGCTTTATCAAAGAGGAAAGTCTTAAGCCTACTCTTAAATGTGGAGACGGTGTCTGCCTCCTGAACCCAGACTGGAACCTGGTTCCACAGGAGAGGAGCCAGATAGCTGAACGCTCTGGTCCCTGAACCCAGACTGGAACCTGGTTCCACAGGAGAGGAGCCTGATAGCTGAACGCTCTGGTCCCTGAACCCAGACTGGAACCTGGTTCCACAGGAGAGGAGCCTGATAGCTGGACGCTCTGGTCCCTGAACCCAGACTGGAACCTGGTTCCACAGGAGAGGAGCCTGATAGCTGGACACTCTGGTCCCTGGACCCAGACTGGAACCTGGTTCCACAGGAGAGGAGCCTGATAGCTGGACACTCTGGCTCCCATTCTACTTTTGGAGTAACCCTGCATTCTGGGAGCGCAGTGCAGAAATATGTATATTTTCAAATATTTGCTCTTGTATTTTATCCTATTAATATTTCATGTATTTTGTATGTATGTATATTGTATGTTAATATTTCATTTCTATTTATATTCTGTGCTGTGTGACTGAATTTGTTGCTGCAACACTATAATTTCCCATTTTATTGGGATCAATATCTATCTATCTATCTATCTATCTATCTATCTATCTATCTATCTATCTATCTATCTATCTATCTATCTATCTATCTATCTATCTATCTATCTATCTATCTATCTATCTATCTATCTATCTATCTCTCTCTCTATCTATCAAAAGGTCAGCATTCATGTCTAATGCTCAACTTCCAAAGTTCATCATGGCAGAGAGAGCAGTCCTGCTACAGCCAGGCTAATGTGTGTGTGTGTGTGTGTGTGTGTGTGTGTGTGTGTGTGTGTGTGTGTGTGTGTGTGTGTGTAAATAGAAAGGTTTTTCTTCACTCCTGCCATCTTAATCCAGTCCAGCCATTTTGGATCCCTTGTTTCTCTTCTCTCCCAGCCTTTCCCGAGCATCCCCTCCTCCTCCTCCGCCTCCTCCATGTGTTTAATTCCTTTTTCTCCGGGCGTCTCTTTAGAAAATACTCCCAGCTGCACAACAGATGTCAAATATCTCTCTCTTTTCTTTTTGGATCCTCCTTTCCCTTCATCTATATAAGTCCCCGATGGCCGTGACGATGACTGAATTCATAATTCTGACCACACAGCCACACGCGAGATACCATCGGCGCTGTGATTGCCATAGACGTTGTAACATCATTTACATTTATTACGGTTTTGTCTTTCTCTTCGGCTTTTTACTTATTTTTTCTCTTTTTATTTCACTCGATCTGTCTCCAACTTGCAGTTTGCCTGGAGGAGTTCCTTCCTCCTGCAGACTCCAGTCAACTCTTTTGTCGCAGCGAGTGACAAAGTGAGACGGCCCAGAGTGCAAACAGTGAGAAGTTACTCTCTGGTCTTTCCACTCATTGAGAAAGATATAGAGTTTGAATCATTGAGCAAATTCCTGAAGCTGATTTAGTCAACCATTGTACTCATTCATCATGTAAAGATCGATAATGCGAGGTAGAGTCTTCCCCTTTTCCGATGGCTTTCTTTTTGGAGAAAATGATGGGGGGTGGAAAAAGGCTAACAAGCAAAAATCTAAAAAGAGTGCGGGGCGCCCTCCAGCTCACCCGGTAAGATCGTGCGCCCCATGTAGGCCGAGTCCTTCGCAGCGGCCCGGGATTCGAATCCAATCTGCGGCCCTTTGCTGCGCGTCATCCCCTCTCTCTCTCCCTTTCCTGTCCAGTCACTACCAGTCACTACCGGATACAGGGAAAGAAATAATCAGAAAAAAGAGAGCAAATGAGTAGAAGGCACCGACTTTGTCTGGCTTCGTGATGCGCTGGTTAATTGAGCCTGTCTAACACATTGTTAGCTTGTTATTTCAGACAAACAACCCAATAAATGCCCCCCAGATTACATTATTACAGTTGTAAAATGCACCCAGGGAACCAGTTTCTCCATATGAAAAGAAAGAAAAACTCGTGATCATGCCTCCCCCATACTCATTGTTTTTTATTGAGTTCTTCACCCACAGGAGCCAAATATAGAACCAAAGCCGAGCTGTTATAGAAATAATGTGCAATACTTCGAATACACACTCCCACGGTTTAAAACGCACGCTTTACCGATGCCTGACAGCGAGTTCATAAAACCTACAAAAGAAAGCCCTTTCACAACATTTGCGTCATTCCTTTGATGCTCTGACATTATATTTTCTTTTTTGAATAAAACAAAAATTTAAAAAAAACTACAAAACTGTGTCATCTCCTAAGAGAGAGCTACTTGACTGAAGTCACTGTGTAGACAGTACAAAGCTTCCACATGGGTCCATATTCATGACGGTGTAGCTATTACTGACATATTTTCTTATGGGAACAAATCACCAGAAGGGTGTGAAGAAGCTGCAGCCTGAGACTCTCTGGAGCTTTGTCACATTCAGCTGATCTGAGTCCAGTCTGAGGGTTTTGCGCCTGTCGTGCATAGGGGAAATTCCCATGGGCGAGGCAGTTTTTCCCGGCCCCGCTCGCCCCCTCCCTCCGCGTATGAGAGTCGGTGGGTGGAGGGTGATAAAGAGGGCGGAGAGAGTGAGGGATTAAGGTGACAGAAGGTGAAGATCAAGGAGGTTCAACAGCAAAAGTCAAAGAGAACTTAAAGAGACAGAATGAGCGAGCATCTGCTGCGTTGTGTGTGCTCAGCGGTTCGGGTTGGACCTCCAGTCTGTGGGGGGTCAACCTGAAGCTGAGGATCTTTTTTTTTGTTTCATTTCATGTTTATTTATATGAATAAGGACAGATGCTAAGCACATGGACATTTATGCAGCAGATCTCCACAATGTACAGCATCAAAGCACTTACAACTATTGCTAAATGCCAATGTCTGTCCCCACAAGGGCTTTTAAATAATCCTAAAAAATTAAATTGAATACATTAAATTAAAAAATTCAAATATTAAAATACATAAAGCATATAAACATACAAGTCACATCCCCCCAGGTGTTTGGTGTTTTAAACCCCCAACATTGCACTAGGATTAGGCAATGGTTAGGGTTAGGGTTAAAGTGCCCATATTTTGAGAAAAAAAAAAATTCTTTACATTTTTTTCTGGGATTTGGGGGGTTATTTAGTGTCTCTGGTGCTTCCACACACATACACACTTGGAAAAAAACTACCCATGCTGTTTTGAGTGAGATCCGGTTTCTGAATGTCCTCTGATCCAGTTTCTGAGTGTCCTCTGATCCGGTTTCTGAGTGTCCTCTGTCTTCAGTCTCCGGGTGAGCTGTCCAACATCTGCACGGCTTTCTACGTCACTAGAGACGAGGTGGCTAACCGTAGCATGCTAGCTCGTTCTCAATGGAAAACACTGCTCCAACAGCCACTAGTGGACCAGAATCTCCAAAAGAACTACTTCCTGTCCCTGTTCTACTTCCTGTCCCTGTTCTGCAGGTATTCCACCAGTGGTCCTGGTCTAAAAGAAGTCTCCCAGCTAATCCTGCCTTGGACTGACCAAAGCTGGAGAAAGAGTTATCAGCTGATGGATCTTACCGAGCTACTGAGCATGTGCAGCACCCAACAAAGATAATATAGAAGGGAGATGTCTCACTCTGGAGATAAAACTAGAGAGATGTCTCACTCTGGAGATAAAACTAGAGAGATGTCTCACTCTGGAGATAAAACTAGTAAGATGTCTCACTCTGGAAATAAAACTAGTGAGATGTCTCACTCTGGAGCTAAAACTAGAGAGATGTCTCACTCTGGAGATAAAACTAGTGAGATGTCTCACTCTGGAGATAAAACTAGAGAGATGTCTCACTCTGGAGATAAAACTAGAGAGATGTCTCACTCTGGAGATAAAACTAGAGAGATGTCTCACTCTGGAGATAAAACTAGTGAGATGTCTCACTCTGGAGATAAAACTAGAGATGTCTCACTCTGAAGATAAAACTAGTGAGATGTCTCACTCTGGAGATAAAACTAGAGAGATGTCTCACTCTGGAGATAAAACTAGTGAGATGTCTCACTCTGGAGATAAAACTAGAGAGATGTCTCACTCTGGAGATAAAACTAGAGAGATGTCTCACTCTGGAGATAAAACTAGAGAGATGTCTCACTCTGGAGATAAAACTAGAGAGATGTCTCACTCTGAAGATAAAACTAGTGAGATGTCTCACTTTTTTTTAATGAAACCATTCTGGTACAACTGCAAAATACAATTATGAACCTGAAAATGATCTTAATATGGACGCTGTAAGGTCCATATTTAACACCTTTAACTCCT
>JABXJD010000486.1:132500-352601 GCA_013375575.1 Percina caprodes
TAGTGAAAGGGGAGAGACAAATTATTTTTTTGATCCTGTGTGAATTGAGCCATGAATTACACATATGATGTACGTCTATTTAAAAGATCATTTTTCAACAGAAGTACTGTATGTCTCAGTCTTAAGACCACTTAGCTTAGTGTGAAACCGCTCACGCGTCTCACGCAAAGACGTCACGGGAGTTTGCCTATGTTCCCAAAGCCCTAGGTTTCCACATTTCTAAGATTTATTTCCTAAAATTAGGCCCTGTGTTCCCACTTTTCCTTTGTCATGAATTTGTATCAGATTTTATCCCCCTTTCTCCCAAATTGGGGTCAAGAAACATTTTAGAAATGTGGGACCATTGGGCTGTGGGACCATAGGGCTGTGGGACCATAGGGCTGGGGGACCATAGGGCTGTGGGACCATAGGGCTGTGGGACCATTGGGCTATGGGACCATTGGACTGTGGGACCATTGGGCTGTGGGACCATAGGGCTGTGGGACCATTGGGCTGTGGGACCATTGGGCTGTGGGACCATAGGGCTGTGGGACCATTGGGCTGTGGGACCATAGGGCTGTGGGACCAATGGACTGTGGGACCATAGGGCTGTGGGACCATTGGGCTGTGGGACCATTGGGCTGTGGGACCATTGGGCTGTGGGACAATAGGGCTGTGGGACCATAGGGCTGTGGGACCATAGGGCTGTGGGACCATTGGACTGTGGGACCATAGGGCTGTGGGACCATTGGGCTGTGGGACCATAGGGCTGTGGGACCATTGGGCTGTGGGACCATAGGGCTGTGGGACCATTGGGCTGTGGGACCATTGGACTGTGGGACCATTGGGCTGTGGGACCATAGGGCTGTGGGACCATTGGGCTGTGGGACCATAGGGCTGTGGGACCATTGGGCTGTGGGACCATAGGGCTGTGGGACCATTGGACTGTGGGACCATAGGGCTGTGGGACCATTGGACTGTGGGACCATTGGGCTGTGGGACCATTGGACTGTGGGACCATAAGGCTGTGGGACCATAGGGCTGTGGGACCATAGGGCTGTGGGACCATTGGACTGTGGGACCATAGGGCTGTGGGACCATTGGGCTGTGGGACCATAGGGCTGTGGGACCATTGGGCTGTGGGACCATAGGGCTGTGGGACCATTGGACTGTGGGACCATAGGGCTGTGGGACCATTGGACTGTGGGACCATTGGGCTGTGGGACCATTGGACTGTGGGACAATAAGGCTGTGGGACCATAGGGCTGTGGGACCATAGGGCTGTGGGACCATTGGACTGTGGGACCATAGGGCTGTGGGACCATTGGGCTGTGGGACCATAGGGCTGTGGGACCATTGGGCTGTGGGACCATAGGACTGTGGGACCATTGGGCTGTGGGACCATAGGGCTGTGGGACCATAGGGCTGTGGGACCATTGGACTGTGGGACCATTGGGCTGTGGGACCATTGGGCTGTGGGACCATAGGGCTGTGGGACCATTGGGCTGTGGGACCATAGGGCTGTGGGACCATTGGGCTGTGGGACCATTGGGCTGTGGGACCATTGGGCTGTGGGACCATAGGGCTGTGGGACCATTGGGCTGTGGGACCATTGGGCTGTGGGACCATAGGGCTGTGGGACCATAGGGCTGTGGGACCATTGGGCTGTGGGACCATTGGGCTGTGGGACCATAGGGCTGTGGGACCATTGGGCTGTGGGACCATAGGGCTGTGGGACCATAGGGCTGTGGGACCATAGGGCTGTGGGACCATTGGGCTGTGGGACCATAGGGCTGTGGGACCATAGGGCTGTGGGACCATTGGGCTGTGGGACCATTGGGCTGACCCCGACGTCACCTAGATTGATGCTCGGCTTGCTTGCTAGCTAGTTTAGCTGTGTCCCTCAACACATGTGATGCTATCTTACCTAATGTGTTTTATCCAGTAGTGTTATCAGCAGAGAAGCGTAAGAACGAGCAGATCCCCTGTAATGGCGCAGAGCACTGCTCTGCTGTGTCTTTGCTATCATTGATGTGTGGTGGCTTCTGATGACACTGCTGTGGATCAATTCAGCCCCACGCGCCCCCAAAGAGCGTCAGGCCCGTCCAGCCGTGCGGAGACCCAGGAGAGACTGGCTGTACTTTGACACGCTCCGTGCTTCCCTCCAGCAGCCCTGGCTAACGTCCCCACACAGTGTTTGGAATGTCAGCCCAGTGCGTCTACTGGGAGCTGGGCTTGGCATTGCTGGTTGCAGGGCTCAGATGGAGCGCTGATGGAGCCTTCTGCCCAGCAGCCCCATGAGGGCAGGCACAGAGGGTGAGGCAGACAGGTGTGTTTATTATCCACTTGTTGTCCCCCCCCCCTTTTACCTCCCTCCCTCTCCACAGAGGCCAGGACAGATGCCCATGACATTGATTTTTTGGACAAGGCAGAGATGCGAAACCAGAAAAAGGAAATAAAGGTGGACATAGGATGGAGGGAGAGAAAGGTGACTATGATGTGATCACAACACACTGTAAAAAACATCTCCTCACTATCTGCTAGCTGCCTGTCCCCAGAACACACTGTAAAAAACATCTCACTATCTGCTAGCTGCCTGTCCCCAGAACACACTGTAAAAAACATCTCACTATCTGCTAGCTGCCTGTCCCCAGAACACACTGTAAAAAACATCTCCTCACTATCTGCTAGCTGCCTGTCCCCAGAACACACTGTAAAAATATCTCACTATCTGCTAGCTGCCTGTCCCCAGAACACACTGTAAAAAACATCTCCTCACTATCTGCTAGCTGCCTGTTCCCTGAACACACTGTAAAAAACATCTCACTATCTGCTAGCTGCCTGTCCCCAGAACACACTGTAAAAAACATCTCCTCACTATCTGCTAGCTGCCTGTCCCCTGAACACACTGTAAAAACATCTCCTCACTATCTGCTAGCTGCCTGTCCCCTGAACACACTGTAAAAAACATCTCACTATCTGCTAGCTGCCTGTCCCCAGAACACACTGTAAAAAACATCTCACTATCTGCTAGCTGCCTGTCCCCAGAACACACTGTAAAAAACATCTCCTCACTATCTGCTAGCTGCCTGTCCCCTGAACACCTTTAAAGATAATAAGCAAAACATTACGAAAAAGTTGAAAAAAAGGCAAACACGTATAAAAACATCAAGAACATCGGGGAAACGACGTTAAAAAAATTACGAAAAATATGTCGGAAAAAGGTCATAAAACCATCAAAAGCCACAGGGACAAACATGACAAATAATTCTCAAAAAATGTCAAAAAAGCAAGAAAACTTCACAATAACCAACCGAAACTGCTGAAATGTTGCCCAGGGCATTGGCTTGGTTAGGGCCAGCTCTGGATGTAATGGTATGAAAATTGATCTCATAACTCTGTTCAATAAAGAAAATCAATATTAGTTAGCCATAGGGACAAAAATGACAAAAAACTCTCAAAAAAAACATCAAAAAAGCAAGAAAACTTCACAATAACCAACCGAAACTGCTGAAATGTTGCCTAGGGCATTGGATTGGCTCTGGATGTAATGGTATGAAAATTGATCTCATAAACTCTGTTCAATAAAGAAAATCAATATTAGTGCTCCGTTGGATGCAGTTTGTGTCAAAGGTTCCCGGGCCTGTGCATATGATTTCCTCTGATAACTTATACCTCAGCCTTAGGCAAGAAACACATTTCCAGGAAATCCATTTTTTTCCCAATGCTCCCTGGGCCGTTTGGAGTAGTCCCTTCATAGGCATCAGAGCCTTTTGGAGATTAATATCGCACCATGCTCTTGGAACAGGTTTTTAAAGGTTGTCTAGGTTGACGAGTGAAGCGAAGTCAGGTCATTTTGGCTCAGCAGGTTGCAGCGCTTTGAGTAATCAGGGTTTGGGGATTCTAATTAGAACAATTAAGTCCTAATTACAATGTAAACAGATGCCGCTGCCAACCCTGGACCCCTAGAGTGAGGCCTCTGCACCGTGGCCTCCCATTCTGCTCTGCTGGCTAAAGAACAACTGTACTGTACAGACCTAACAATTAAAATTAAACTGCTATAAAGTTACAGAACTGTGCTCATTTGGGCACACTTTTTGGCTAATGTCCTATCAGTATATCTATTTAAATATGAATATAATGATGATGATTGTGTAATGTTTTCAGTCTACTGGTGTCAAACTACAGTGTCACTTCTTACCTGTATAACAGAATATAATTGAAACCATTTACTTTGTCTTTGTCTTTACAAGAGTCAGCAAAAGGAAGCTAACACCGCTAAATTAGCCGTGTGCGACCCTTAGCCACTCCTATCTCCCCGCTGCAAAAACTTACTGGGCGCCTGGTTTTGCGGGGTATCAATCGCACTAACAAGTCGCCCAGATAAACATCAACGCTGTGAACACATCCAGGGCCGCACTTCTGTTCTTCACCATGAAATGGCTTCAACAACTCCAGATGTTGCAGAAAAAGCTGCTTAATCTCACTTTGAATGTAACATTAAACCCTTCACCTGAGCGTCGCCCAAGCGTTCTTACTGCTTTCTCGCATCAAAGTCCCTTTCACACACTAATTGGACATGTAAATGTCCAATTAGTGTGTGAAAATTCACTTATTCAAAAAAACAACGCAAAAGAAGTGCAACAGTTACGTCACCGCGGAAAAATACCTTTAAAGAAGACAGTTCCCATAGGTGGTCATTTCATGATCTGGATTTATATATATATATATATATATATATATATATATATATATATATATATATATATATATATATATATATATATATACTATAGACTTATATAGACTTCAGAGACAGTATTAGGGGACCACTAAGGTCTATATAAAAGAGACTTCAGATACAGTATTAGGGACCACTAAGGTCTATATAAAGAGACTTCAGATACAGTATTAGGGGACCACTAAGGTCTATATAAAAGAGACTTCAGATACAGTATTAGGGGACCACTAAGGTCTATATAAAAGAGACTTCAGATACAGTATTAGGGGACCACTAAGGTCTATATAAAACAGACTTCAGATACAGTATTAGGGGACCACTAAGGTCTATATAAAAGAGACTTCAGATACAATATTAGGGGACCACTAAGGTCTATATAAAAGAGACTTCAGATACAGTATTAGGGGACCACTAAGGTCTATGTAAAAGAGACTTCAGATACAGGATTAGGTCTATAAGGTCTGAAGAGTCCAAAGAGCTCCATGTCATGGGACCTTTAAAGTACATTTTAAACCAGGTACTTTTTACTTTCTACTTAAGTAGGGTTGTCATTGTGGTACTTCTACTTTTACTAAAGTAAATATGTCTCTGGTAATTTGTTCTTTTACTTAAGTACTACAATTCAGTACTTCCTCCACCATGACCTAACTGATGGTTGAGGGAACAGTAAAGTGACTGATGTGAAAACTAATTCTCAACACCTCACCTGAACAACACCAACGTGTAACAAGCGTGCAAAAAAAACACACATCACCTCACAGATGACACTTCCCACGACTGCTGCTGAAAATGGAGGGGGAGTAAACAGACAGGACAGTGCCAGGTCGCTCCGGAGGCTCAGAGATGAGAAACGTACAGCGAAGGGGGGGGGGGTCTTGGGTGGCTCCACAGAAAGAGAGAGAGCGGCGAGGTGACAGGGTGTCAGGGTGCTGTCACCATACCCAGGATCAGGATTCTCTGCAGCGGAGAAAGGAAAGAGGTTTGCTGAGGTCATTAGGTTATTACTTATTACTATATTACAGTGAAGTAAAAGTACATTTAAAAAGTGAGACATATTTTAGTAAACTGAAACTAAATAAAAACTAAAACCTTCGAGAAAAAGCGGGAACACTTTATAAAAACCATCATTTAGTTAATTGTCATTTAACTGTTAGCAAACTGTCATTTCATTGTTAATAAAATGACAATATCCTTTATTAATCCCACAAGGGGAAGTTACAATGTACACTCTGTTGTTATTACACACAGGCCTGAACTACACACACATGCTCAGTACCTATACATGCACTAATGGAGAGATGTCAGAGTGGGGGGGTAGGATGTCCATGGAAAGGCGCAGTTGGGGCGTTCGGTGCTGACTCCCTACGGACTGAGATACTGCCACCCCCAATTAATAAAACATAAGTATTAGTATGCGTTATAAATGTATGCAGTAAAGTGCGTCAAAAGCCTCCAAAGCATTAAAACTGTCCAAAAAGGGTCCAAAAAAAAGCTAAAATCATCAGAGAAAAGCATTAATAGCATTAAACCGTCAGGAAAAAAGTCAAAAGCGACAAAAAAATGTGAATAAAGTGTCGATAATTGTCAAAATATGGCAGATGGAATGGAAATTATGAGGGTTAAACATCTCCAACATGTATTCTGTCTGTGTATTATACTTTATGTATATTCTACATTATACCTGGCCCTGACAGAAAATACCTAAATATATAAAAACTAAAACAAAACCACACTGGAAACTAACTAAAAATAAACTAAAATTACATCCAAAAGTCAAAATTAAAATTAAAAGTAATTAAAAAAACAACTAAACTACTATAACCTTGCTATGAAGGGTAAAAAATGCTTTCAGCCTCAGGTTTGCCAACTTTCATATGCGGATGATTTCCCTCCCTCCATCTCATAATTCATCACTGCCTCGTCCTTTTTTGGCAGCAAATCCAAGTTCCAGTGTGCTTCAGTATGATGAGACTGTTATTTCGTCCCTGATGTCCACATTCTTTCCTACTAACTCATTTTATGGAGCATGCAGCATGTTCAAAGTAACGTAAAGAAACATTAATATCTTGATAAAATGTCATTTTAACATTTGACTGATGTTACATTTGAAAGCGTTTACATTTGCTCTTCTAAATCTCTGTAAAACGCTAGTCTTCCCCAGGAAAATGTCAGGAGCTTTGTTGGACGTTGTATTGCGTGTTAGGGGCCCTATCGTGCCAGTTCTGAGTCCAGCGGGGATCCTGGCGGCCCCAGCCCACCTCCAGGACCACATAAGCACCCTAATTGTCACGCCACTTCCCATTACACATGTCATTTCTCATGCCACGCTCCCATGCCCATGTGCCTGGCCAGCTGCTAGGAAGACGCTGGGAAGGGAAAGGACAGCGGCTTTGCGTCACTTGAACTTTGGTGTTCAATGACCAATAATCAGTTTTGGGTAAAGTTATTCAAGCCAAGCAAAAATAATGACTCTGTACATATTGTAAAGATGAAGCGTGGCACCGAAACCATGTGTGGCGCTTCTCTAGCGTTAATACCCATGGTGAGAGGTGGATATCCTGAGTTCTTTAACCCTCATGTTGTCCTCATGTTGTCCTCATGTTGCCCTCATGTTGTCCTCATGTTGTCCTCATGTTGCCCTCATGTTGTCTTCATGTTGTCCTCATGTTGTCTTCATGTTGCCCTCATGTTGTCCTCATGTTGTCTTCATGTTGTCTTCATGTTGCCCTCATGTTGCCCTCATGTTGTCCTCATGTTGTCCTCATGTTGTCTTCATGTTGCCCTCATGTTGCCCTCATGTTGTCCTCATGTTGCCCTCATGTTGTCCTCATGTTGTCTTCATGTTGCCCTCATGTTGTCCTCATGGTGTCCTCATGTTGTCTTCATGTTGTCCTCATGGTGTCCTCATGTTGTCCTCATGTTGTCCTCATGTTGTCCTCATGTTGTCCTCATGTTGCCCTCATGTTGCCCTCATGTTGTCCTCATGTTGCCCTCATGTTGTCCTCATGTTGTCTTCATGTTACCCTCATGTTGTCCTCATGGTGTCCTCATGGTGTCCTCATGTTGTCCTCATGTTGTCTTCATGTTGCCCTCATGTTGTCCTCATGGTGTCCTCATGTTGTCCTCATGTTGTCTTCATGTTGCCCTCATGTTGTCCTCATGGTGTCCTCATGGTGTCCTCATGTTGCCCTCATGTTGCCCTCATGGTGTCCTCATGTTGTCCTCATGTTGTCTTCATGTTGCCCTCATGTTGTCCTCATGGTGTCCTCATGTTGTCCTCATGTTGTCTTCATGTTGCCCTCATGTTGTCCTCATGGTGTCCTCATGGTGTCCTCATGTTGCCCTCATGTTGTCCTCATGTTGCCTTCATGTTGCCTTCATGTTGCCCTCATGTTGTCCTCATGTTGTCCTCATGTTGTCTTCAGTTCCCTACTCCGCCCTAAAGTTTTGTATGATATCTTATGACAGTGACTAACGGGGTCACGTTACGACCGGTCACATGACAGTTGAGTTTTGCGGTCTTTACAGTTAAATTTAGCCAAGAAATAATATTTCATATTAACGTTTAATGTGTTTGTTTGTTTACGTATGCATATAAACTACTTTCTGATTCTGATTAGGAGTTGAGTGTCGACACCAAAACCACTAGATAAGATTAGAAAAAAGATTGTGGTTTAGGTTAAAACACCGGCCCCCTTTAAGTGGCTGTAGGGCTTTGGGTTGGGAACCGGAGGGTCGCAGGTTCAAGACCCAGTTCGGACCAAAAGTACGGTGTGTGGACTGGTAGCTGGAGAGGTGCCAGTTCACTTCCTGGGCACTGCCAGGGTGCTCTTGAGCAAGGCACAGACCCCCCAACCGCTCAGGGTGCTGGTCCAGCACTAGCAGCCCCCCCCACTCTCTCCATCTCTCCATTAGTGCATGTGTAGGACCTGAGCATGTGTGTGTAGTTCAGGCCTGTGTGTGGTTTGTAATAACAACAGAGTGTACATTGTAATTTCCCAATTGGGATCAATAAAGAGTATAAATTATTATTATTATTACTTCCGGGACATGAACTCCGATCCCCGGCTTGACCCCAGGGTTTTAGGACCCAAACAGGGATCTTTCGCTCTTACACAGCTACGGTCAGTGTAGGGCATACAGTAATAAATACGTGGAATACATACACATTACAGTGCATTACATTTCCGAACTATTTGTACGAATGGTTCATGAGAACAGCCTGATGCAAGCAATGATTTATGTCACCATGTTAAGTACATTTCAACAGTTTGATATTAGACAGCTTTTGTCTCATTACCTTGGCAAATGTAATCCAGGACTCCGAAAGACTCCGATCCTTTGGAGCGATTTCTGGGAATAGCTGGACCTGATAACTCCTCCACCCCCCCCACCCCCCCACCCCACCTGGAGCCCCACCTGCCACCACTTGGACAACAGCAGAAGCTATATTCGCCAAATGAGGCAGCGAGTGGAGGCCACGCTTGACTGACCCTGAGGTGAAGGTGAATGCTGTGTCCTGGGGGGTGGGGGGGTGGGGGTGGGCGTTTACACAAAGGAGTTACCAGAAGCCTTTCAAAATGAGGCCGTGATGATGTCACTTCCTGCTGGGCAGGTCTTGCAGAGCGACCGGTGATATTGTTGCTGAAGCTGAAGTCCCCAGGAGGAACAGGTCTGTGCTGTGATGTGTGTGTGTGTGTGTGTGTGTGTGTGTGTGTGTGTGTGGGGGGGCTATTTCTTACATTCCTGCAGATGTTTCCTGAGGTTGAACATTGACATTTTCGACGTCTATAGCATTTTGACTGCTGGCAGACATTAGCTGTGTTTCACAGTGTTCCCTATCACAGATACAGTGCTCTATATGGTGTGTTGGCCATTTTGTTGTGGTGTTCGAATTCCTCATGGTAAATTTCATTAACTATATTATCCACTATAAAATACCCACAATGCACTGCTAATTTGAGTGTACATGCAATGAAGCCTACATTTTACCCCCGTATACCCACAATGCAACGCGGCTGTGTTTTCCAGCAGGAGAAGAACCAGAAGTAACTGGAAAAAAAAAGAAAAATGGAGCGGGCTTTCGTTTCTATACGGTAGAAATAGAACATGCAACATATATAAATACACCCTTTTACTGTTCTCCTGGGTGCTCGGCTTGTTTCAGGGACGTATTAGAAGTATTTTTGGTTTTCGGGTTGTTTACACGATGCCGCGTCACACAAACAACGGGCGCATCTCCGGACGCAAGTCACGCAGCCGTGTGTTTTCAGTGAGTCTCCGAAATCTCATTTGGTAGTTCCCAATATAGTTCACTATTTAATAAGCACTATATTTGGAGCAGTGAGTGAGTGAATGGGGGCGGTTTTGAACACAGCTATACTTTGCATTGAAACGCCTTTTTATTTGTGGCCATAGAGGCAGCTCTCAGACAGCTTGAGAGGCAATTTAACTGTATGACAGGCGGCGTTGCAAATTCAATGAGAACCAATCAGAAGCCTCAGAGTAGCATCAAACTCTACCAATCGGCTTGAAGAGCGTCCTCTGGTGGACAGACTATGCAACGCCATCACTAATGGGGACGTTGTAGAGCGTCCTCTGGTGGACAGACTATGCAACGCCATCACTAACAGGGACGTTGTAGAGCGTCCTCTGGTGGACAGACTATGCAACGCCATCACTAACAGGGACGTTGTAGAGCGTCCTCTGGTGGACAGACTATGCAACGCCATCTCTAACAGGGACGTTGTAGAGCGTCCTCTGGTGGACAGACTATGCAACGCCATCACTAACGGGGACGTTGTAGAGCGTCCTCTGGTGGACAGACTATGCAACGCCATCACTAACGGGGACGTTGTAGAGCGTCCTCTGGTGGACAGACTATGCAACGCCATCACTAACGGGGACGTTGTAGAGCGTCCTCTGGTGGACAGACTATGCATCGCCAACGCTCACAACATAGTTGACCGTCTGTTTTTACTTTTTAAATATTAATTTATCAGATTAATTTATTTGTCATTATAAATGATTCTGATGAATGAATATTTTTAAGTAATCGGCCATTATGAATGCAGATACCGATAGATCTGGAAATACCTAAAATAGGCCAATAATATCGGCTCTAGTATCGTTTGGTTTTTTTTCCGATACTTTTAAAACAGTGCCGGTGCCTAAACGGTGCCTGAACCACTACTAACGTTAGCCGCTGTCAAGTGAAGTGTTGACTAGCGTCCCGTGCAGCGATGCTGCTGTTGCCTCGAACGTCCAGAGCATCAGAGAGCAGCACAGGCATATCAGTTGCTATTTGATCCGGTATATACCGGTCGTATTAGCACCGGGTCTCGGTACCAACCCGACCCCCAATGTACATAATCATGAACATTTTCATGAGTAACTGTAATTAAATCACAAATTTTTTTCCCAGTAACTGTAGCGGATTACAGTTACCTTCATTTTGGAATTAAAGGTGCAGTAAATTATTCTGCACAAAGACTGTAGATATTTGAACTCAACTGCCAAAACAAATACTCCCCCCCCATCTTCAGAAGCTCCGCCCTCAAGATTTACAGACAGATAACTACTGGCCGGCCCCTCATCCCCCCCAGCCTGTTGCTGATTGGCTGGAATAGTATTTTGTGGAATAGTATTTTGTGGAATAGTATTTTGTGGCTTGTGCACCCAGGAGGAACAGGTCTGTGGTGTGTGTGTGTGTGTGTGTGTGTGTGTGGGGGGGGATTGTTTATATCCACGTTCCACTTCTAGGATTGGTCCGGTGCCGCGGAAAATTCCACCAGATCCATGTTTTTTCGCCGACGTCTTTTACCTTCCTCTTTCTTTGTGTCGGCGTTCTAACCTGCGGCTGATTTCTGAGGACTATGGTTACCTGGTCCTCAGATCTCTGCAGGGTAAATCCAGACAGCTAGCTAGACTATCTGTCCAATCTGAGGACTATGGTTACCTGGTCCTCAGATCTCTGCAGGGTAAATCCAGACAGCTAGCTAGACTATCTGTCCAATCTGAGGACTATGGTTACCTGGTCCTCAGATCTCTGCAGCGTAAATCCAGACAGCTAGCTAGACTATCTGTCCAATCTGAGGACTATGGTTACCTGGTCCTCAGATCTCTGCAGGGTAAATCCAGACAGCTAGCTAGACTATCTGTCCAATCTGAGGACTATGGTTACCTGGTCCTCAGGTCTCTGCAGGGTAAATCCAGACAGCTAGCTAGGCTATCTGTCCAATCTGAGGACTATGGTTACCTGGTCCTCAGGTCTCTGCAGGGTAAATCCAGACAGCTAGCTAGGCTATCTGTCCAATCTGAGTTCTCTGTTGCACGACTAAAACAACCTTTGAACGTACACATGTTCCACCAAAACAAGTTCCTTCCTGAGGCTATTTTGCAGCGGTACCATGGCTCCGCGTATTGGATTAAAATTAATTACTGTACCTTTAAATTATATAACGCTGCTCCATATTACAAGTTACTCCCCAACAGTATGTGAACACATTCATCACTGTGGGACAAAAAGGGGGCGTGAGAAAGAATAATGAATAATATGTCCATTTCTTTTCACTTCCACGAGCTATTTTAGTATTATTAATGACAAGCTACAGAGGGACATTTAACCTCACCAAACACCCAGCATCTTAAATCATTCTCACATTGTGCGCGTGCGGGTATCTGCTGGGGTTTAATGCACACGGTTAACTAACTGCTGTCTGGTGGCTTGGATTGAGACAGATTTGTGAGGGGAAAACTACAGTCAGCTGCTGCAGTTGCAATTATTGCAACGACCGTTTAATTCCTGACTTGTTCATTAGCGCTGAATGAAAAACATTATCAGTCCGTCATAATGAGGATGAGCTGGCCTTCTGTGGCTAGTGCAAAGTGTGGCGGAGCATGCTGGTCATTCATCACGGAGACTTTCATTTATGACTTAAAAATGATCTCCAGTTCCAGTTAAACAGTTGCTAGCGGAGGTTGTTAAAAAGCATCGATTGTGGCGTTGATCAGTGAAGCGTTTCAGCAGCTAACGAGGGCCGCCTAAAGGTTAGAGGAGAGAGTTTAGGACCCTAGAGGATCAAATCTGGGTGGGCAAAGTAATAATAACAATACTTTTTATTTGTAATGCACTTTCCATTTGAGACAAACCTCAAAGTGCTACAGGTAAGATCAAATCTCAAGATAAGATCATAAGATCAAATAGCAGAAAGAAGAAGAAAAGGAACAAAAACAGTGTAGATGTGTGTATGTATGTCTATGATGTCTATGATGTGTAAATAAGTGAAGCATAAGATTTTGTTAAAGGATAAAAGTAGGAGTGGCCTATAGCTCACTGAGTAAGGGTGCTCGCCCCATGTTGGTCGAGTCCTGCAGCGACCCGGGTTTGAATCCAGCCTGTGGCCCTTTGCTGCATGTCATCCCCCGTCTCTCTCCCCCTTTCACATCTGTCCACTGTCTCTCTGTCTAATAAAGGGAAAAAAAACAAAAAATAATCTTTAAAAAGGATAAAAGTAGAGAAAGGAGGTCGGACCTTAGAAGGTGTTTATTAACTTCTTCCTTCTCCTTTTTGAATATGGGAATTTTTTTGTTTGAATGACTTTCAATTTTGGAAGATTGTGCTGAGAAGTACATGACCTTGTTAACCTGTCATTTTAACTATGTAATGTATGTATGAATGTATATTTTTTATATTAATGAAAGTTCAAATAAACTTAAAATATAAACTTTAATATATTGAAATATAATATTAAAATATATATTATAGTTTAAATCTATTAAACTATAAAAGCAAGGTAAAAACATCAGTTTAAAATATATATAAACAGTGCAACGACATCATTGTGCAAGGTTAAAACTCATAAGTTCTGCTAAAAAGAAATGTTTTTAGCCCTAGGAAAGTGAAAGAGCAGTGCTTGTCCCTCCCTAATTACCACCACTGAGGTGCCCTTGAGCAAGGCCCTTAACCTCAAAACCGCTCAAGCGGAGCTGCTCAGTGGCCAGCAGACTGCAGCTGTACAGCTTCCATCTATGAATATGTGTGAATTTGAATGGACTGTATTTATATAGCGCTTTTCTAGTCTTAACAACCATTCACCATTCACCTGCTCATCAGATACACACTCACACACATTTATACCCCAATGGTGGAGCATTGGGGGCAATTGGGTTCAGTGTCTTGCCCAAGGACACTTCGACATGGGACTGCAGGCCAGGGATTGAACCACCAACCTTCCAATTGGCAGGCAACCGCTCTACCACTGAGGTTTCAGCGTGATTCAATTTGTGTGTGTGAAATTGTAAAATTAAAGTTAATAAGTTTATGTTACGTAGTGTTGAAAACGTCAAAAAAAGTGACAAACATTGACAAAAATGTTGAAAAGAAGACAAAACAATGATAAAAAAACGTCAATAAAAGTGTTGCTTTTCAATTTTGACGGAAGGACAACACACGGGTTAATAAAGCTCTTTAACAAAAAAAAAAAACAACAGTCCATTTCCATTTAATTCTTTAATTCCTTCTCAGAAAAGTTTCTGTCCATTTGATGTACAGTAACGTTGGAACAGCACCGGGCTGCCAACCCTCCCTGCAGCTGGACGTAAACTTTTATTCATCTGAATAATCATCTATGAATCGTGATTCATAAAACAAATTGTCGTTGTAAAAGCCGTTTTGCGAGCAGCAGAGAGCTTGTGGAGTGAGAGATAGTAGAAAAGGAGGAGAAGCCATCGCCGTGTGTGCTGAGCTCTTTTTTCCTCTGCTGCTTCCTCTTTTACGGCCTGACCTTTCCCCTAATTGGCTGCCGTGTCTTTACACTGAGATGCTGTTGGTCTCGCAGCCGAGTCATCCCCCCCCCACCCCCCAACCCCCCCTCCAGCTAAAGTGTCTCCCTCTGACCCATAAATTGGAAGTGCTTTAACCTTTTCTGAGTGCTCACTTTATAGCGCTCTCTTTATTCTTTTATTATGCAGATGAGATGGATTTTCTCGTGGTTTCACTCACACCTGTTTGTTTTTAATAGATTTTTATTACCAAATGTGTAATAAGGGTAAATGTTTGACGAGGGCACGTACAAAATTTCTATTTTTCTATTTCAATTTTATTTATAGTATCAATTCATAACAAAAGTTATCTTGAGACCCTTTAAAGATAGAGTAGGTCTAGACCAGATAGAGTAGGTCTAGACCACACTCTATAATTTACAAGGACCCAACAGTTCTAGTAGTTCCCTCCAGAGCAAGCAACAGTGCGACAGTGGCGAGGAAAAACTTCCTTTTAGGCAGAAACCTGGGACAGACCCAGACCCAGACCCAGGCCCAGGCCCAGGCCCAGGCCCAGGCCCAGGCCCAGACCCAGACCCAGACCCAGACCCAGACCCAGATCCAGGCTCTTGGTAGGCGGTGTCTGACGACCGGTTGGGGTTAGAATGAGGAGTGGCAATAACAGTCACAAAAAATAGTAGTTTGTAGTAGTTCTTTGTAGTAGTTCATGGCATAGCAGGGCACTTTGGGCATTACAAGGCACAGCAGGACGTAGCAGGACATAGCAGGATGTAGCAGGATGTAGCAGGATGTAGCAGGACGTAGCAGGACGTAGCAGGACGTAGCAGGACGTAGCAGGATGTAACAGGACATAGCAGGACGTAGCAGGACGTAGCAGGACGTAGCAGGATGTAGCAGGACGTAGCAGGACGTAGCAGGATGTAACACGGCATCGCAGGACGTAGCAGGATGTAACACGGCATCGCAGGACGTAGCAGGATGTAGCAGGACGTAGCAGGACGTAGCAGGATGTAGCAGGACGTAGCAGGATGTAGCAGGAAGTAGCAGGACGTAACACGGCATCGCAGGACGTGTAGCGGGACCATGGCGACAGCTGCTACCCTGATTTTGGAGCCTCCCTGATCCAAAGAAACATGCTGGGAAAAAAAGGAACAAAGTGTTTTTTTGTTTTTCTTAATATCTATTCTGCTCTGATCTATTGTTTAGTGAGTCATATTTTACACATTTCTTCTCTTTTGAAGCACTTTGGGACCCTATTTTAACGATTGAAGCGCACGGCGAGAAGCGCACGGCGCAGGTGCGTTCAGGGCGGGTCCAAATCCACTTTTGATGGTTTAACGGCGGACTAAAGGGTCCGAGCGCCGGGCGCTTGGTTCAGAAGGGTTGGACTTAGTGTCTTCATTAATCAGAGGTGTGTTCTGGGCGTAACATGCAATCAACCAATCAGAGGTCCTTTCCCATTCCCTTTAACAGCCAATCAGAGGTCCTCTCCCATTCCCTTTAACAGCCAATCAGAGGTCTTCTCCCATTCCCCTTAAAAGCCAGGTATGTTTGGACCTTGGTGAATTGCTATTATGATGGAGGTTTTTTATTTTTTATCTTTTGCATGTGTGTGGGTGTGTGTGTGTGTGTGTGTGTGTGTGTGTGTATGTGTGTGTGTAACAAGCATAGTGTGCACATGCTGTGCACGAGCTTAGGTGCATTTTACTAATTCGCTGTTAAAATAATGAAATCAAATCAATCAATTAATCAAAATTTATTTATATAGCACTTTACAACTACCAGCAGGTATCCAAAGTGCGAAATGCTGCGGGTATTGACTTTAGAGGATTTTGGTGGTCAAAGGGGCGATCACTTCCCGCTGCCTCAAGGTAGCAATACGCGAACGCCCCTTATGAGGTCATGAGGGGCTAGGTTACCTCCCCTTTCTCTACTTTGCCCACTCAGAGAATTTGGCAGATACAGTATTAGGGACCACTAAGGTCTATATAAAAGAGACTTCAGATACAGTATTAGGGGACCACTAAGGTCTATATAAAAGAGACTTCAGATACAGTATTAGGGACCACTAAGGTCTATATAAAAGAGACTTCAGATACAGTATTAGGGGACCACTAAGGTCTATATAAAGAGACTTCAGATACAGTATTAGGGGACCACTAAGGTCTATATAAAAGAGACTTCAGATACAGTATTAGGGGACCACTAAGGTCTATATAAAAGCATCCAAAGAGCACCATGTCATGGGACCTTTAAAATAGAAAAAAAAGACACTTGCATTGGGCTCAGCGCTGCGCCGGGTGCAACATAGGGCCATTAGTCTCTAAAAGGAGCTATAATAAAAATGTAATAAAAGTTACAGTTAAGCTCCCTAAAACCGAAAATAACACGACTGTATAAGTCTTTTTATTTGCAAATGTGGTACAAGGCTAAGTCTTCGAAGAGATAAAAAAAAAAAATTGCTCTTTTATTCTTTTTTTTGTTCATTTTACTATTAGTAAGTCTCATTTTGAACAATTTGTTCACTTGTGAAGCACTTTGGGACTTTGTCTGTAAAAGCTGCTTTATTAAAAACTATTAAACAAAATGACAGTGAGTCAGTAGTACAGTTAATCTCATTAAAACAGAAAATAACACGACTGTATTTAGGAGGGCATGCTGCGTTGTAGTGACTGTATTTTTTGCAGATATTGCCAAGAGATGTTAACATATCTCCTCGTCAGTAATCCCTAATTTCCCTAAATCAGCAGCATGTATCATTCCTCACAGAAACAGACGCTTTAACCAATCTTAATCACAAATGATCGCCTAGTGTGATTATTTCATCCAGTTATCTATAAAAGCCGTTACGTGTGCATTAATCGAGCGTCTATTAGGCTAAACAAGGATCATAATATATCTGTAAGTGTGTGTGTGTGTGCTTGGGGTGTAATATACTTGATGTATTGATATGTTTATTTCAATTTATTTCAAGACCTCATCCTGCGACTCTGACCCCGAAATCAATACCTGCATTTATGGTCCACCACCTTCAATCAATTGTGCCGCCGTCTCCCCTCCACGATGGACGGCCTCTGACTGGACACATGTAAGCAGAGCGCCACATCTCACACTTCTTTTTTTGTTTTTTTCTTGCTGGTCATCGTCCTACAGCTTTCCCCCCGGCACTCTCTTCCCTCCTTTCTCGGCTTCCTCCTCAGGCTTTCCCCTTCGTGCTCCGCTCGTTGTTACCGGCAGCTCCATGGCTCTGATTCATGATAACCAAAACACACATCCAACGGCAGACTGAGGCTACAGATACACTACTACATTTTGGTTAAATGAAAAATGAAACTTTAGGAGGTTTTTAACATTATTATGAGTTCCCCCAGCCTGCCTATGGCCCCCCAGTGGCTAGAAATGGTGGTAGGTGTAAACCGAGCCCTGGGTGTCCTGCTCTGCCTTTGAGAAAATGAAAGCTCAGATGGGCCGATCTGGAATCTTGCTCCTTATGAGGTCATAAGGGGCAAGATTACCTCCCCTTTCTCTGTTTTGCCCGCCCAGAGAATTTGGCCCACCCATGAAAGAGAGACATCATGGCTTTCAAATGAGCAAAGTAGCAGTTTGACTGACTTTTTCCCTGAAGACCTGCCCTACTCTGCCTCTGATTGGCTAGTACTGGCTAGTAGAGGTGCGAAAGGAAAGTACTGGCAGTAACCCGAAAGGAGTGGGCTCAGTAGATCATGGCAGTCTCCATGCTGTATGCACAGGGATTACCAAGGACTTTTAAAAATGGCACTGCATCTTAAAAAAGGTGGCCAACCCCTGGTCCGAGGTAATAAATCCCTGCTCTTCCTTTTCACCGTTGTTCTTTCCCAGAAGTAGTTCCTGTATTTTGAACTTACTCATTCATTTACAATGGCACGCACATGCCCAGTGTGTGTGAATCATGTGATATGTTGTCAGATGTGTTAATACGGTCGGAGATTAGTTGGACTACTACTAGAGCTATGTGGAAGGAGATCGGTTTTGTCTCAAACTGCCGTTTAAAATGAAAACATAGTAGTATAAATGTAGCTTGAGAGAAGCCGAACAAACAATTGCAAATGGCCCCTTAGTTCTGTCATGAGCTTCTTCTCTTGCCATGCTGCGCTCTCTGTTAAAACGTTTCTGGCGTACTTATCTGCAAAAATGTATGATCTCATTCCTATAAAATATGGATACTGTGTACAAGTAGATATGTTGTGGCATCCCTTTGACCACACTGCCAAAATTGCATTCCTACCAACACAAGCGAAGCTGTTAAGAACATCGCCTGGGCCTGGGCGAGGGAGATTTAGCCATTTAGCTCGGTCACCTCCTTTTTAGAAAAGCATAAGGTTGAGGAAAGCCAGGAGGTTTTATCCTTCTTAAAAAAAAAAAAAAAAGGATGCATGAGCCGGCAGTATTGCTCAAACAGCCCTTTTCCCTCCTCTGGATTTATTAGGCAATTTCCACTACCATTGTCTTTCACTTCAATCTCAGAAGTGAGGGTGCAGCGTGCAGAATATAGGGCTGCAATCATCAGTGTGTGGCGACAAAAACCTCCTGCGCTCGCACCTGGAACTCAATAGATATTCATGAACATTCTCGTATTTAGAGAAGGAAATAACTTAATACCGACAGTGTCGATGGAATAATAGCCATTTCCTGCCTGACTTGCAGCCCCTCAGAAAATGAGATTGCGCCGGCCGTCATTTTTCTTGTCTGCTGGGTGTTTCCACGCAGAGGTCTATGGCTGCAGCTATGCTCCCTGCATTGGCAATGAGGTGCAGATAGAGAGAGGTGAGCAAACAGGGAGGGCGAGAGAGGAAGAGCGAGACACAGAGAGAGAGAGAGAGAGATGGCCAGACTTCAAGAGCAGACAGAGAATTTGTTGTCAGATTTTACCATGACTAAAAACGGAGGTTAGGGAGGAAATGAAAACATAACTAGCAGAGAATCATTATGAGCATCATTTTCTAAAAAAACCCCCAAAAACGTCCACATGGTGTCCATCATCCCACCCTGATTCCTGATTTAAAAAGACCTCCTGGGATTCAGAGTAAACAGGACACGACTCGACTCGGCCCAGAGATGCTGCTCCCCTGGCCGAGCCAAGGCAAATATGTCATTCATAGCATGATTAAGATTGATTACTTCTGCGAGGGAGCAGGAGTGTCAACTAAGGAAACGAGAGCAAATAAAAAAAGGAGAGTGAGGAAAAAGAAGATAGAAGAGGGAATTGAGTGACGTGAAAGGATGCCTGACCTGAGAGACAAAGGAATCTTTCAAACTCTTCCTTACCATTACTCGGCCTGTCACGTTACCCCCGCCACCGCTCTTATAAATTAACCATCCCACACAGAGGAGCTCCATCCTGCAAACCCCTCTCTCTCCTCCACAATTAGGTTTCTCCTCTTTGTTCCTTATCTCTTTGCTTTTACCCGGGCCTTCACCCGCGCAAACATACATCACGATTTTTCCCTTTTCGCCCCATTCTTATTCAGACCTTCATCCCCGCGAGTGCACTGCATTCATCATGAGTTGGAGAAGGTCTGTTTTAAGATTCAAGGAAGGGTCATCATGGAAATCCTCCAGAAACCTCCATTTGGAGCCAAAGGAAATGACAACGGTACTAAGACAATGGATTTCTAGATTGTTAGTAGACTTCATCTTGACGTGTTATGTCAATCTTTGGCTTTCTCTGCTGCTGAGCAACTGTAAAAAATAAAATAAATAAAAAACTTTGTGTGTGTGGCGTGTTTTCTACATTATTTGCCATTGTAAGCATTCAGTGGCCTGATCTAATTGGTCTATTTTGTTGTTGTTGTGTTTTTGGTCTTTGTTGAAGTTTGCCTTAGTCGTCTGTTAGACTTGGGTAAAGGGGGTAAGGGGGGGGGGGCTTGTGTTTGTCTCTTCTTCATTTGGCTGTCCAATGCTTTGTTATATAAATACTGTAATCATCTCACTTTGCATATGTGGGAACTCCTGTACATATATTCTTATATTGAAATTTCCATAATTAAATCATAAATAAAAACAAAAAAAACTTTTTTAGCCTAACAAGATGCACTAATGTCCGGATTCCCTTTGTCTATGCAGCGACTTAGATCAGCGGTTCTCACACTTTTTTCAATAATATAATGTGAATTTTTTGGATTTTTTTAAGCCAAGTACCCCATAACCAGCGCATAAACATTTCTGGTAGAAAAAAAGTCCATATAAGAATACAGTACAGTGATAGATGTACTAAACAACAACCTTCCACAATCCTACATTTCAATTGTGTACAATCCATCATTTAATACATTGATTATATGACATATTTTTAATTGGCACTTTGCAAGATTGTCACGTACACCCTGCAGTACTCCAAAGTACCCCTAGGGTTATCTGTATTCCTGTTCGAGAAACACTGGGTCAGAGGACCAGATCCAGAAATGGATGGCTAAGCTTTGGACATTTCAGAGAATCCGGTTTAAAGGTCCAATGTGTAGGAATTTCTCCCATTTAGTGCTGAGATCATATATCGCAATCAACTCTCTCGCGCCACGCAGTGCAAAGTACGTATTACAGCTACGGCAGCCTTCACGCTTCAAAAAACCGCCTCTTGCTCTTTTCAATATCTTTTTTCTGGGCGAAGAAGAAGATTCCTGTTCCTGAAATGTGGATTTTGAATACATGTGGTCCTCCATGTTTCCTTATTCTAACTTCCCGGGGCCGGGAAGCACCGATACCCGTTAGCAGCACCTGTGAGTTTATCATGTGACAGCAAAAAAAGTGAAAGACGAAGCACTACGTCCTGTATGTCCCTCACCGGCTAACGTATTTCAAGATGGCGCATGAATATGGAGCGTCTACCCCAGTTAAAGGTCTCATTACATGGAGCTCTTTGGATGCTTTTATATAGACCTTAGTGGTCCCCTAATACTGTATCTGAAGTCTCTTTTATATAGACCTTAGTGGTACCTAATACTGTATCTGAAGTCTCTTTTATATAGACCTTAGTGGTCCCCTAATACTGTATCTGAAGTCTCTTTTATATAGACCTTAGTGGTCCCCTAATACTGTATCTGAAGTCTCTTTTATATAGACCTTAGTGGTCCCTAATACTGTATCTGAAGTCTCTTTTATATAGACCTTAGTGGTCCCTAATACTGTATCTGAAGTCTCTTTTATATAGACCTTAGTGGTCCCTAATACTGTATCTGAAGTCTCTTTATATAGACCTTAGTGGTCCCTAATACTGTATCTGAAGTCTCTTTTATATAGACCTTAGTGGTCCCCTAATACTGTATCTGAAGTCTCTTTTATATAGACCTTAGTGGTCCCTAATACTGTATCTGAAGTCTCTTTTATATAGACCTTAGTGGTCCCTAATACTGTATCTGAAGTCTCTTTTATATAGACCTTAGTGGTCCCTAATACTGTATCTGAAGTCTCTTTATATAGACCTTAGTGGTTCCCTAATACTGTATCTGAAGTCTCTTTATATAGACCTTAGTGGTCCCCTAATACTGTATCTGAAGTCTCTTTTACATAGACCTTAGTGGTCCCTAATACTGTATCTGAAGTCTCTTTATATAGACCTTAGTGGTCCCCTAATACTGTATCTGAAGTCTCTTTTATATAGACCTTAGTGGTCCCTAATACTGTATCTGAAGTCTCTTTATATAGACCTTAGTGGTCCCCTAATACTGTATCTGAAGTCTCTTTTATATAGACCCTAGTGGTCCCCTAATACTGTATCTGAAGTCTCTTTTATACAGACCTTAGTGGTCCCCTAATACTGTATAAAATTCAGCCTTGGTGCAGAATTACAGCCACTAGAGCCAGTCCCATGTGTGCCATTTCTGTGTCTGTACCTTTTGGGGGGAGAGGGGGTCAAGGTGTGTGGCCTTGACCAACTGCCTTGAAAGCCATAATGTCTCTCTCTCATGGGCGAGCCAAATTCTCTGGGCGGGCAAAGCAGAGAAAGGGGAGGTAACATTTCCCCTTGTGACCTCATAAGAGGTAAGATTCCAGCTCAGCCCATCTGAGCTTTCATTTTCTCAAAGGCAGAGCAGGATACCCAGGGCTCGGTTTACACCTATCACCATTTCTAGCCACTGGGGGGGCCATAGGCCGGCTGGAGGAACTCATATTAATGTTAAAAAAACTTCATAAAGTGAAATGTTCATGCCATGGGACCTTTAAAGCAAATGGAAAGTGTACTAATTGACTGAACCATGAGACCGGAGAAGGATTTAGCTCCAACAAAAGCCAATAGGAATACTTGGAAATGATGGTGGTGGTAAATATTCATGAAAAAGGACAAGTTTGTAAATTAAATATTTTTTTACTTCATGAAACAAACAGTCACGTCATATTTCACAACGGTAACGTATTTAAAACCGTGACCATTGTGTTCTCTGGTTAAGATCCAAGGATGGAGAACGCTCCTGTGGGTCGTACTAGACCCACGTCGCCGTACGGTTTGGAGGACTGGTTGCCATGTCCGTGCGTCTCTTTGCTGCGAACACAGACAGCAGTCTGAGGAAACGTCTTGCTATTTTTGGCTGAGTTAAAAGACTCCTCTCTGCGGGTTGCTTTGTGAGAAAGAGAGAAAAAGTGTGTGATTGTGTGTGGGATAATAGCATGAAGTTGCGCAGTAGGGAGAGATTTTCTATAGAGGGTTCAGAGGTGCAATAAAAGGGGCAGAGACGGTGAAAGAGTGTGGGGAAGTGGTGCTAGGACTCGGGGAGTTGGAGGAGTGTTTAAATTAATTTGATCTCGGGGTGCCTCAGAGACACAGCCGGTGTGAGCTAGCCACGCACCCGGACTGAAACCTGAGCAGATTGCACCGCTGCTTTGTATTCCAAATTAATTGGCCTCTGAAGATCGCCCTCCGCCCTTCACAACACTACTGATGCACATTTTCCTCCCCTCAATTAAAAGTGTGTGCCCTCTCCCCTCGTTCCCGATGACTTCTTACTCCCCTTGTTACCCAGAACAAACTGGGACTTCAGCTTCGCAGGACTGTGTGTGTGTGTGTGTGTGTGTGTGTGTGTGTGTGTGTGTGTGTGTGTGTGTGGGTGAGGGGGCATGGAGAACAATTAAAGAGGAATTATACAATCTGTCAGGAATTGCGAGGCTTGGCTCCAAATGGAGAGTTGAGAATCTATTTAAACAACAGATTTACACTGTGACAAATTTAACGTAAAATTTACAGTAACTTACTGGCAACGCTTGTCCAGCAAGTTCCTGTGAATTCTTTTTACAGTAAACGGACCGTACTTCCATTTACAGTATTTTATGTATTCAAAGTAAAATACAAAACAATTAAACACATTAAAAACATAAGATAAAAAAGTAAATTTAATGTAGTTTACTGTACTATTTACAGTACTGTAGTGGCTATATTGGGATGTTTTTACAGTAATGTTTGACTACTGTAATTTCTACTGTAATACTTAGACGTCATATTTCACAACGGTAACGTATTTAAAACCGTGACCATTGTGTTCTCTGGTTAAGATCCAAGGATGGAGAACGCTCCTGTGGGCATTTTGTCATGTTGACATGGTTGTAATGTACTTTACAGCATTCTCGGTTAAAATCATATACAGTAGTGTTACTGTGAAATATTTTCTTGTGTTAACTGTCTTTTAACACGGACAAGCGGAGGCGGTCCCTGAGGACGGGGACAGAAGACACGCAGGGAAACAGAGGCCAACGAGACACGTTGAATAGATTACTTGCTATATTAGAGATTCTAGATTAGGCATTCTAACAATAAATGCATTAAATTAACTGCACTGTTAGACTTTGCTGTAATTTCTACAGTTACTTACCACAAAATGCCCAGTAAAATACCATAATTTTCTTTTGTGGTTAATTACTGTAATAAACATTGCATTATGGGTATTAAAATTTCATTTACAGTGATTTACTGTATATTTTGAATTTACGGTACACTGTTAGACTCTACTGTATTTCTACAGTTACTTACCACAAAATGCCCAGTAAAATACTATAATTTTCTTTTCCAGTTCATTACTGTAATATGCATTGCATTATGGGTAGTAACATTTAATTTACAGTGATTTACTGTATTTTTTTAATTTGCGGTAGTCTGCTGTAAAACAACCGCAGTAGTGCTACTGTAGTTGAATAAGACAGACTTAAATAAAATATTTAGTTCATGTTATAGAAGCATAGAAATGAAATGGAAAAATAAAATATCTCTATAAATTAAATTATTTGATTTTATAGAGATATTTTACATTTTATTTATTATGCTTTTAGCAGTGAAGGTAATTTAAAAATGTGACATACTTTTCAGCAGTGTAAATAACTTATTGAGAGTTGTAGAGACAAACAAGAAACGGGTTACGGATATAAATGCTTGACCACCATATTTGACCTCTGACTTCAAAAGAATAGCGGGTAGATACTTCAAAGGTGTTGAAAGAAGTAGCGGCTCATCAAAGGAGTACCGCTTTGGTCCGCGCGCAACAGAGTCCGCTCACACACACCAGAGTCCGCTCACACACACCAGAGTCCGCTCACACACACTACTCAGAGAGAGCTGGAGAAGCCTTAAGGTAAGCTCCATCTTTGCTAATTCTGTGACATTAAAATCTCTGATATGCCTTCCCAAGCGGCGACGTTAGGTTACCGACCTGTGTCATAGCTAGACTAGAGCAAGCTGTTAACTAGCTTCCCCCCCAAAGGAAAAAACGTAGTCTCGCTCCAACCCAACATTTTCCCCGTGGTGAGGATGAGCTAGCTTTAATTACGACGTTCGGTAAGATAACACAACTCGTTCTACATGCTCTGTTCGGCACATCTTTTTTACTTGTCAGACCATTGCCTGAAATACAATGGAACCCAAATTCTGGAAGTTTAAGGTCGGTTGCTGCTAGCTTATGAGCTTGCTGTTGCCGCATTTTGGCTAACATTACCTCCGGTTAATGCTAACGTTATATTCCCTATTCTGTTGATTGGTTTGTTTGTTAGTGTTTTAGAATGATTAAGCACAACTTATTACAGCTATATTATAGGCCTAGTATAGGCTACGCGGTTATATTAGTGGAGGTAAAGTTAACATTAAACCGTTACCTTTACATTTGCCCATCTAGTTAACATTTAGGCTATGTCTTTTAAAAAAACACACAAAAAAAACCATTCTAGCTTATATGTCGGGTGACAGGAAAAGCGTCTTTAAGTAATGTTAATGTGGTGGATGGAAAGGAAAAAAAAGAATCTTTGTAGTTTCTTTAGCTAAAAAAGACGTGTGGTAAATTTAATTCAATGTTAACCACATTAAGCTCTAGTTTTGGTGGAAAATTCATTGTCTCCAGCATTTATGGAGAGCAGTTTTTTGCCTTGGCTTCAGGGTTTGGCCACTTAAAACCATCGTGATGTCCAGCAAAGATTTGCTTCAGTGCCTTACTTTTCAGTAGTAGTATTGCTTTCTGTAATGTGATATTTTATTGAATTAATCCTTTTTTGTGTGTGAGACCTAAGCTAAAGAGTGTGTAACTCAAAGAATATGGTGTTAGGAGTTGAGTCTATAGCTACCATGGTTTATGGGGAAAAGAAAAGTAAAATTTAAAATGTATTTTCCTAGCCCCTTGAACTTAAATTTGACGCTTGTTAAACAAATTATTTAAGGACTCTTTATAATGGCATAGTGATTAACTTTTAATACATCACATAACATTCTGTGTTATTCTAACAATATAAGAGTTACCTACATTATACTGGTTACCTGCATACTAATGCATGCATTTTTTTATCTTGTTGTAATTGTGTTTATAACCCCATGCATGCACTTTAAAATATAAATTTTCATCATTTCAAATGTAGAACAACTGAGAGAGATGGGAGGAAGAAGAAAGCTGGAAGAAGGTCTGACCCCATGACATACAGGAGCACATGATCCCTTTCAACAATCTATCATCATACAACAAAAGTATGTCCAGGATGTTTTGCAGCCTGTGTACTCCAGAATTAGGATTAGGTGTGTGTGAATAAAGGGCTGTATTTAAAGATGACTGCTCTTGATTATGAAAATTTTAAACCTGTTTTTCTTTTAAGATTCTTAAGGATCAACCCAGATGAGGGCACCAAGTGCACTGCTACAGTGGGTACAAGCCACAAGACGGGAAGAGTTGTCCAAAGAAAGGTGATGAGCATCAGCTCCAGAGTCACCACCTTCCTCCAACGGCTCACTGTATTGGAGTGGAAGACATCAAACTAGGTAAGCATTTTCTTGTGTGATGTAAAATAGTTAACGCTAGAAAAATGATTACTCAGTACGATGAAGAAGTGCAGCTACGTACCCTGCCTGCTACAACACTGACACAACTAAATCATCTTGTATTTACCACTTGTGTAAGCAGAGGTTATTCAGCAAAAGCTACAAAGTGTTGTTTTAATTTTAGCTAAAGGTCAAGAACAACAATCTTTGAAGTTGGTCCAGTACTGAGCGAGAACACTGTGACCTGCAGCTTTCAAACCGGGCTCTGATGTAATCATATAGGGAAAATGTGTGTTGTCAATTTCGTCCACTAAAAGTTCTGTTTTTGCCACTGATGGTGTCAAATTATTATTTTAAGTTTCTGACAACATTTGGAAAGGATCCCAACAGAGATTGGCCTTTTACTTAAAGAGGAAGATCCTTAGTTAGATCAATTTTGTGAAACGGCTCCAAAATCATCATCACCAAACCCATCGACAGACAGCAAAAGAAAGTAGAAAGAACCTTTGAATTATCTGTGGACTTCACTACTGGTGACTTATTTTGTATACTGTCATATTCTGTTTTTGCAAAAGTTGTAAGTCTGTTAACAGTTTAGATGAGATAAACTCATGACCATTTCTCTGCTTCTCATACCTGCCTCTCTGTCCACCTTCCAGAAGATGTGGATCAGCAAGCAAGAGTACCATGGGTCTGGCCTTCACAAATCCTTCTAAGCAGACTGGTCCTCCTTCCCCTCCCCAACCAAAGCCCAACAACTTCAGCTTTGTGGTAACAACCACACCACATTTTGTATACATTTGAAAATACAGGTTATTTAGTTTTCTGGGGGATTTAAAATGTTCAATTCGTTTTGAGAGTCAATTCCAATGGTAACTACATTGTTCAGACATGTATTCGCCTCTGAATGTTGCCCAGTGTTTGGCACATATTTAGACATTGTTTTAGCATCGCTTGAATGTCAATTTTCTGTTGTTTTGCACTTTCAGAGTTAAAAAAATATCTTGTTCCTGATATTTGTACCTGAAAATAAAAATGTATTACTTTTGTACATGGGCTAAAGTCAATTATTTGGAATTTATTCAATTCAATTGAATTTATGTAAAATATTTAAAATTGTTTGTACAGCCAATGCCAAATAGTGTAATATATTGTGAACCACAATTACAAAAAACTATAATACAGCAAGACAATTACAGTATCATTTAGCAAATTGTAATTACAATATGATTACTGTAAGGGTATTATACAGTAAAACTAAGGTACAGTAAGGGTATTTTTACTACTGTAAAACTAAGGTACAGTAAGGGTATTTTTACTACTGTAAAACTAAGTTACAGTAAGGGTATTTTTACTACTGTAAAACTAAGTTACAGTAAGGGTATTCTACTACTGTAAAACTAAGTTACAGTAAGGGTATTATAATACTGTAAAACTAAGTTACAGTAAGAGTATTATACTGTAAAAACCATTTACAGTTAGGATACTGTAATCGGGAAATTACAGTAACTTACTGGCAACGTGTTGCCAGTAAGTTACTGTAATTGGGTAGTTACAGTAACTTACTGGCAACGTGTTGCCAGTAAGTTACTGTAATCGCGTAGTTACAGTAACTTACTGGCAACACGTTGCCAGTAAATTACCGCAAAAATACAATAAAAAGTCTAACAGTGTGGTCTGTGTCATTAAGTTCTTGTGTGTGTGTATATATTATAAATAATTGAACAGCACAGTTCACAGTTCCACATCCATTTCGTGGAAATGAAGACGGCGAAACAAATTCAATGACGCAAGCACGCAATGACGTGCACTTGCTAGCCTGTTCTGCGAATGCTAAGGAGGACTCTGACCTAGCCTCTGAAGGACCTGACTTGGAAGGACTGGTCCTACCAAGGAAGGATCCTTGACATTAGGCTCGTTTGAGATGAGCCAGGTCTGCGCAGAATCGATCACCGGCGATCGGCGCCCGTTGCATGCCGGTTAGATTTGTGTCCGACTTGATCCTGACTCGCTCTGACGTCATGCACACGTGGGCAACGGGAATCTCAGGAGAGCGAGGCGGCCGCAGGTCTGAGACCAGGCGGCCGCAGGTCTGAGACGCAGGCGGCCGCAGGTCTGAGACCAGGCGGCGCAGGTCTGAGACCAGGCGGCGCAGGTCTGAGACCAGGCGGCCGCAGGTCTGAGACCAGGCGGCGCAGGTCTGAGACCAGGCGGCCGCAGGTCTGAGACCTGGGGGCCGCAGGTCTGAGACCAGGCGGCGCAGGTCTGAGACCAGGCGGCCGCAGGTCTGAGACCAGGGGGCCGCAGGTCTGAGACGAAGGCGGCCGCAGGTCTGAGACCAGGGGGCCGCAGGTCTGAGACGAAGGCGGCCGCAGGTCTGAGACCAGGCGGCCGCAGGTCTGAGACCAGGCGGCGCAGGTCTGAGACCAGGCGGCGCAGGTCTGAGACCAGGCGGCCGCAGGTCTGAGACCAGGCGGCGCAGGTCTGAGACCAGGCGGCGCAGGTCTGAGACGCAGGTAGCGCAGTTGCTTTTCACCGATTGCAAGAGCCAGGAGGACCCTGTGCATGCTGGGAAACGCCGGCTTCTCAGCTGATTTAACAGCTGATTGGTTCACAACATGATGACGTTTTATATAAACTTTTTATTGGTTTAGAATCGGAGGGATTTTAATTGCTATTTGTCTGATTTAAAGACTTATTCTGTCCAGAACACACGTTGTGTGGCTGATAGTGACGTTTAGAAGTCAGAGAGACTAAATCTGTTCAGATCACGGATCATTTCCAGTCTGTTGTTGATTAAAATCAGCAACAGATCGCATGTAGAACATTTTGAGAGCTACTCTGTCATGATTAAAACAACTAGAGACTGATATGGGGGTCTGATTATATATTTTTTTAAATCGGAATCGCACCACAGTGTTTTTGTCACTTCCTGTTCAGTCTGAAGGCGGCTGGAATCGGATGGAAACTGTCCGACTTTACCGCAGCTTTTTGCCCCCCCCCCCGGCTGCTGCCGCCTGCTCTCATCTACTTTACAGGCGAGGCGCAGTTCATCTCGAACGAGCCTATCGAGAAACGCTAGAGACTACAAAATAAACCAGGAAACACTACAACAGAAACTCACAACTGGACCCAATCTATAAGTCTGAGTGTGTAATGATTGTCATTAATTGCAATTAAGCGCTTTAAGAAGAAAAAAAAAAGACGCACACCAGTGAGTCCAAGCGATGTTTGACAAAACTCGTCCTTATTTAAAGTTATCATACATTACGCTACTTTTGTGAACCTAAGACTTTTTTAAAGTCATTTCAAGTTCTAAAACAATTGAGTGTAGGTATGTTTTCACAAGCGATTTGAGAAATTCTCTCTTTACACACTGAGTTTGTTCTGAACATTTTCATATGCAACACACGGGGATCAGGTTCTGCAAATACCCTGAGAAGGAGAATTCAAGAAGATATCTAAAAATGCCCTCAGACCTCAGAGGGTTACTGCGTCGGGGTGGATGGGTGTTTCCTAAAACCCTGAGGTTTCATGTCAGGGAGAGGAGTTCATGTCCCAGGAGAACTACTTAAGGGGACCAATGTTTTCAGCCTGGTCCTACCAGACTCTGGTACATCAGCCTGGTCCTACCAGACTCTGGTACATCAGCCTGGTCCTACCAGACTCTGGTACATCAGCCTGGTCCTACCAGACTCTGGTCCATTAGCCTGATCCTACCAGACTCTGGTACATCAGCATGGTCCTACCAGACTCTGGTCCATTAGCCTGGTCCTACCATACTCTGGTCCATTAAGTCCATTAGCCTGATCCTACCGGACTCTGGTCTATTAGCCTGGTCCTACCAGACTCTGGTCCATTAGCCTGGTCCTACCAGACTCTGGTCCATTAGCCTGGTCCTACCAGACTCTGGTCCATTAGCCTGGTCCTACCAAACTCTGGTCCATTAGCCCGGTCCTACCAGACTCTGGTCCATTAGCCTGGTCCTACCAGACTCTGGTACATCAGCCTGGTCCTACCAGACTCTGGTCCATTAGCCTGGTCCTACCAGACTCTGGTACATCACCCTGGTCCTACCAGACTCTGGTCCATTAGCCTGGTCCTACCAGACTCTGGTCCATTAGCCCGGTCCTACCAGACTCTGGTCTATTTCATTAGTCCAGAGATTCTGGCCACTCTCCATTGACGAGTGTTAACTTCCTTGAAGGTGGGTCCTTCATAGTTTAAAACTATTGGATCTGCCCAGAGCCACTCTGGATCTGCCGTAACCAATCGCTTTGGTTGCCGTTTGGTCGTGACGTCGGCTTAGCATTGCTAGCCTTAGCCAACTCCTTTACCACTAAGACAGCGAGCAGGATTATCAAACCTTTCCCCAACCCTGTGGGGAGAAGGGCCAGGCTACAATGTTTTCACCCAAACCATAACCCTCATGTTGTCCTCATGTTGTCCTCATGTTGTCTTCATGTTGTCCTCATGTTGTCCTCATGTTGTCTTCATGTTGTCCTCATGTTGTCCTCATGTTGTCTTCATGTTGTCCTCATGTTGCCCTCATGTTGTCCTCATGTTGCCCTCATGTTGTCCTCATGTTGTCTTCATGTTGTCCTCATGTTGCCCTCATGTTGTCCTCATGTTGCCCTCATGTTGTCCTCATGTTGTCTTCATGTTGTCCTCATGTTGCCCTCATGTTGCCCTCATGTTGTCCTCATGTTGCCCTCATGTTGTCCTCATGTTGCCCTCATGTTGTCCTCATGTTGTCTTCATGTTGTCCTCATGTTGCCCTCATGTTGCCCTCATGTTGTCCTCATGTTGTCCACATGTTGTCCTCATGTTGTCCTCATGTTGTCTTCATGTTGTCTTCATGTTGTCCTCATGTTGTCCTCATGTTGCCCTCATGTTGTCCTCATGTTGCCCTCATGTTGTCTTCATGTTGTCCTCATGTTGCCCTCATGTTGTCCTCATGTTGCCCTCATGTTGTCCTCATGTTGTCTTCATGTTGTCCTCATGTTGCCCTCATGTTGCCCTCATGTTGTCCTCATGTTGCCCTCATGTTGTCCTCATGTTGCCCTCATGTTGTCCTCATGTTGTCTTCATGTTGTCCTCATGTTGCCCTCATGTTGCCCTCATGTTGTCCTCATGTTGTCCACATGTTGTCCTCATGTTGTCCTCATGTTGTCTTCATGTTGTCTTCATGTTGTCCTCATGTTGTCCTATATCAATGTTCTTTTTAATTCCCCAAAATAACATGATTGATTCCACACAACGCTCTTTGCCAAGTACAAATCTCTACTTTCATTAATTTTGGGGCGTCTTATTCAATTTTATAGCATTTGAAACCAAATTGAAGTGTTTTTGAAATAGTATTGAGAGTAAAAGTTGACATATTCCAGTCTGTGATTATCATCAACATCCATTCCTTTTATTTTAGTCTCAATAATTCCTAATTCCCAATTGTTGTCAATACGTTCTTGAGAGTGCGTTGGAAACAAGCTTACACATTGTTGGTTTTAGTCTTTTCATAGGATTTGATGACAATAATAAAAAAAAAAGATATAATCAAACCAGCCTTTAAATATATTTACAGTAACTGAACTGTTACATCTAGTGTCAGAAAAACATTTTTCTTATGAAAACCTAATTTGTGAACATCTTTAGATTTTCTCCTGACTCGTAGTATTAATTTGTATTTTCAGCTAATGATAAAAAGCCCGACAGAAAGACACTTTAGAAATTTTTAGCTTTCGACATCTAAATTGTTACTTACATCTGGGAAATGTGCCTCTTAGAAATTCAAGTGTAATGCACCCTGACACAGATAAAACCTGGTAATTGATTAAAATTATTCTTAGCAATTCCATTAATTGTGACTTTTTAACCCTTAATTAACCCTAAAAAAGAAACGAAAAACATGTTGAATATGTTTCTTTCATTTTTTTAAGGTTAATTAAGGGTTAAAGCTGCTATTAATTGAAAAAAGTCACAATTAATGGAATTGCTGAGAATAATTTTACATCTATATCAATTACCAGGTTTTATGTGTGTCAGGGTGCATTACAGGACTGATTGTTTGCTTGTTGTGTTCTTTATGAGCTGTGAAAGCCCCCGGGGCAGCGGGGAGGGGGGGCAGTTTACGGGTCTACCTGAGATACAGATTAGATATTATATAATAGACATTATTTTATTAGGGGACCACTAAGGTCTATATAAAAGAGACTTCAGATACAGTATTAGGGACCACTAAGGTCTATATAAAAGAGACTTCAGATACAGTATTAGGGGACCACTAAGGTCTATATAAAAGAGACTTCAGATACAGTATTAGGGGACCACTAAGGTCTATATAAAAGAGACTTCAGATACAGTATTAGGGGACCACTAAGGTCTATATAAAAGAGACTTCAGATACAGTATTAGGGACCACTAAGGTCTATATAAAAGAGACTTCAGATACAGTATTAGGGACCACTAAGGTCTATATAAAAGAGACTTCAGATACAGTATTAGGGGACCACTAAGGTCTATATAAAAGAGACTTCAGATACAGTATTAGGGACCACTAAGGTCTATATAAAAGAGACTTCAGATACAGTATTAGGGGACCACTAAGGTCTATATAAAAGAGACTTCAGATACAGTATTAGGGGACCACTAAGGTCTATATAAAAGAGACTTCAGATACAGTATTAGGGGACCACTAAGGTCTATATAAAAGAGACTTCAGATACAGTATTAGGGACCACTAAGGTCTATATAAAAGAGACTTCAGATACAGTATTAGGGGACCACTAAGGTCTATATAAAAGAGACTTCAGATACAGTATTAGGGGACCACTAAGGTCTATATAAAGAAACTTCAGACAGAGGAAGAGGACGGGGACGGACAAAATGAAGGCTATCTGGCGGAATTTGCACAACAGTGTGAGGCTGACATTGTGCTTAAAGTGGTGCACATCTGGGCCAATGTTTTGCTTCATGAGTGTAAGGTTTTGATCATTTTGTTATACTAATTTTGCATTTTTTCCAAGAGGATTGTGATTGGTTTAAAGAAATGCCAATAAACCAGAGCACGTTTTTCTCCCATCCAGGAATCATGTGCACCAGACCCTCCTCTGCAGCTCTGTGAAGGAAGGTCAAGCGAGACTAGGTCCAGATGGACTTGACGTTCGATCCGGATGTGAACCGTGGTCCGGACTTTGAGAAGCTTTCCCCTTTTAACTTTCTCTGTAAAGTCACGGATGCAGAAGCGGGAAAAAGTGATCTGCCTTGAAGTAAAAATAGTAGCAAAATGTTCAACTGACACATTTATTTATGAGGGTTCAGAAGTTTTGAGTGAAGGGAAGTATTAATGTGGGATGCATCTATTTATTGAACAAAGGACAGCAAAACACCACAACAAACAACCGGCGGAAAAACACTCCAGATCCAAAATATTTCAGTCAGGAGACATGCGAAAATGTTCCTCAGAGGAGATTCGCCCCTGCGGACGACAAATGCCAAAACAACTCTGACAAAGAACAGAAGAAGGAGGAAAATATGAGCGAACAGAAGGAACAACAATTATTTATGTAAATAATGTGCCATAGCTGCTTATAATTAGTGGGAAAATTAAGCAGAGATGAAAAACGGGGGGGTGGGGGCGGGGTGGGGGGGGGGGGTGGAAAAAAAACATCACGCATGTCACCCAACTAATTTTTCTCATGCAAATTAACAATCGAAATTATAAATGGAAATGGTGTTGTTGTGATCGAGAGAGGGAAAAGGAGAGCAATGAGAGATGCCCTGCTTTTGTTTTTCTTCTTCTTCTTCTTCTTTTTCTTCTTCTTCTTCTTCCCTTCTTCACTCTGTTTAGAATTCATTATCTGGCGAAGCGAGTGCAGGCAGATGTAGTTTGACACAAAGGGTGAAGTCGATAGCAGCAGAAGGAAAGAAGTTATTGTTACGGACAGATTGGCCTCAAAAATACAACTGTTTCATGCAAAAAGGGGGGGAAAGAAAAGACAAAGTTGTGTGATTTGAATACATCCCCATCTATAATTCCTTATAAATTATTCAACATACACTATCTACACTACTACAATTTGGTTTAAAAACTAAATCTCTTCTGCTAAGTTCACGCCTCGCGTCCACACTACTGCGGCGTTTCCGAGCCCCTAAAACGGAGACGTCTGGAAACACTGCTGCCCCCGTTTTGGATGAAAAACTCCGGGGTTGCTTTGTAGTCTGGATGAGCAAAAACCAGAATCAGACCCAGAATCAGCTTTATTTGCCAGGTATGAGGACACATACGAGGAATTTTTCTTTGGAACATCGTTGCTCACAATGTGCTTACATTTACAAAACAACCAACAATATATAGTATATATAGTACATATAATTCATTAATTCCTTAATTATGTCAATTATGTAAATACTGTATAATAATAACATTCCTTTAACTATGTAAATACCGTACACATCCACACTCGTTATATTTCTTTATTTATATTTCTACACTATATTTTTAATATTTGTGCAACTGCAACATAGAGTTTCCCTTTGGGGATCAATAAAGTATTTCTGATTCTGATTCTGATATACACACAAATATATACACACTAATATATATATATACACTAATATATACACACTAATATATACACACTAATATATACATGCTCTAGACAGAAGCAATATAGAGACAATAGCGCAATGAGTGCAAGTATGAAGGAGTGAATTGTGATAGTTATTATTTTTAAATGTTAAATGTTTTAAATGGTGCAAAGGATGCTGAAATAAATAGTATTTTGTTATTATATTACAATTTGAACAGCTCTGGGATAGGGAATGAGAAAGATGAATAAATAATAAATAATAAGTAAGATATGACATGACGGAGACATTTGGAAACGAGGACGCGCGCCAGTCATTGTTATCAGTCGGGTAGCTTACAGACCTTATAGTAACAGGTCCATGTGTCATTGGCCCAGCAACCTTAGGCCCGCCTGCCACCATTGGCACGTAGTAGCTCAACCAATGGCACACTAGCAATAAGTGTGCAAGAGAGTTTTTTGGAGATGTGACAATCCACATGCCAAACTCACCTCTTTCACCGCCATTGGCCAGAACACAGCCTGTTATTTTACTGTAGTTTGATTGACTTTTCCCCCGCCGGTATTCCCTGAAGACCTGCCCTACTCTGCCTCTGATTGGCTAGTACTCCTTGCCTTCTTTACAAAAGACGGCGCAAAAGGTAAAAGGGTTACTACCAGTACTTGTGGCAACAGTACCAGTAACAGTTCCACCTCGTCCTCGCTCCAAGATAATAAATCCCTGCTTGTACTTTTCACCGTAGTTGTTCTTAGTATTTTCTGTATTTTCAACTTCTACATCCATGATCTTCAACTGCAGAGTAACGTCAGACAATCTGCTTCCTGTGTCAGAATGCCCAGTGTGTGTGAATGGGCATGTGCAGGGCCTGAAGGTAACTTTCCTGACCACCTGCCACACTGACACTTTTTACCAGCCACTTTTTTTGCCTCATAAAGGGTGAAAAACAGGAATTGCTGTGTCTCTATGAGCCGACTCGTGGACATTGCGCCGCAAAGTGAATAAACGTTACAGCGTACATTGATGTTAAAATGAGTACAGGTTGGCAGGACGTCTTTCGCTGTACGTTTTGTTGGTGACATGTTCGAGTCACACACGTCTCGTCTTCATATCAGAAACAAGGAAATTAATTTGACCCGTTCTCACTCCTGATTGGTCAGTGGCTGCAGGTGGGACTGCTGGGATTGTTGCAAGTAATGAAAATGCAATAGGGGGCCCCGGCTGTCAATCAACGTCTTCCAGTGATGCGGGCCCCTGATTGGTCCGGGTCTGTAAGCAACTGCTACCCTACTTACTGATAGTTACGCGTCTGAATCACTCAATTCTCATTGGCTACCAGCCAACGTGGCAGGTAAATTGACAGTGTTACCCGCCAATTGCAAAATTTCATGCCCTGGTCATGTGATATGTGATGTCAGTGCGCAGGGGCGTCAGACTGGGGGTTAAAAAGGGGACTTAGTGAGGAGATGCTAGAATGAATAGCTGTGGATGCGGGGAGGGGCCCATAGAAAATGCCTTTCTACAGGACCTAGAATATTGTGCTGCGCCCCTGGTCATACGTGTTAATATGGACGAAGGTTCTGCTACTGGAGCTAAAACTCTTGTGTGGACGGAGATCGTTTTTGTCTCAAAATTCATGCAAAAAAACATGAAAACGTAGTAGAGTAGATGCAGCTTAAACCGACACACCTGCCGCGACACACAACTCATCTCCATTTGCTAGAGTGTCAGATAGTTTGTGTCCATCTGTACTGGCCCTTTCAGAGTAAAAGCCGCCCCTGTCCATAACGCCACCGATCAGATGTGCTGACACAGTTATCAGACTCAAAAATCCCAGCTGCTCTCCCAGCGAGCGAGCTGGTTGCACCGACTATAAAGGCGGTGTCAATGACGGTGTGATAACTGTGAAAGTCTGTCTACACGTGTCTCCTGTCTGCTCATCTCTCCTGTTCCACACACACACACACACACACACACACACACACACACACACACACACACACACACACACACACACACACCTTTCTGCCTCCTCTCTGTCATTGGGATGTGTTCTTTCAAATAAGAAGCCGGGATCAAACAACGTCAGAAAACGCCTGTCTGGCCTGACAGCCATGCATCTTGAACCCTTTTAAAAGAGGGTGTAGAGGAAAAAAGGGAGAGAAAATAGGACATGTTTCGCACAATTTATGCAGCGTTAATTTTCCAGCCCCCGCATCTACTGTTTACAGAGTCCTGCGCATCTCAAACCTCCGTCTCTTATTCTTCTCTTCCCCTCCTCCCTTCCCCTTATCTCTCAAACCACAATCCCTCCTGTACTTTTCCTTACCACCCCCTCTAACTTGTTGTGGCTTATGTTATTCTGATTTTTTTTTTCCTCTTTCTTTCTTCTCTCCAGTCTTTTTTGTGTCACTAGTGAGGATGCTCTCCCTTGGGGTGGCTAAATTTACATCTCTCCATATGACAAACACAAACAAAGAAGAAAATAAATCAAATGTGAGGTGGAGGGAGAGAGAAGAAGAGGAGAGGAGGAGGCTGAGAGCGGCTGTGGATGTTTATCTATATATATATATATCTATATATATATATATATAGATATATATATATGTATGTATAGCATATGAATACAACAGCATGGTAATATTGATAACCTTCCAACAGATTAAGTCTCTGCAAATGCATGGATACGTAGTGATTGAACGTTCCTCCATAGTATGCAATACTTTTTATTTAAAGACTATATAGACACCATTAAAACCCAAACTGTCTCCAACAATGACACCATGCGACAGCTGGCTCGACAGCTTTTGGATAATAAGATTTGATTTTGTTTTTTTAAAAACACACACACAATAAAAAGGAGATTGAAATAGAAAGTTGTTTGTGTGTGATAAAGAACAGAGAGACTCAACCGGACAGGAGGAGCCATTACCTCGACACCAGCTCGGTGTCACCTGTCATCCCTCTCCGGAGACCACGCTACATCCAGGCTGGATGTGTGTGTGTGTGTGTGTGTGTGTGTGTATGTGTATGTGTGTATGTGTGTGGGTGCATGTTGGAGTGTGTGTCAGAGCAGAAACTAACCCCCAACCCTCCCTACACCGGCTCAGTTTACCATAAAATTTCACTTATGAAAATTCATGTGCTGGAAAAAAGCCCAAAAGACACTTCCTGTTTGTCTGTGGGAACGCGTGCAGTAAGTGGGTACATATATGTATGTATGTATGTACAGGGCTTCAGCTGGATGGAGGATTCATCAACAAAGGTATGTACACATGTATTTCTCGCCTCTTTCCTGCTTCCATATCTGAATATTGAAAGGAGCGTTGGGTGGGGGCTTCTGTAGAAGAAGGAAAAGGCTGAGGCTTGATCAGTCCCAAATATGTGTGTGTATGTGTAATGTGTGTGTTAGTGTGTCAGTGCTTGTGACAAGCAGAGGAGCCCTGCTGTGTCTCAGCGCGTCCTCTCTGATACATTATTAATTAGGCGGCGTTTAGAGTAACGAGCAGAGCATTTGAGCCCCTCTCTCCCGCTCTTTCTCCCCGCCCTCGGTGACACGCTCCCTGGGAATCCGCTGTGTGACTGCAGATCAGAGGAAGCGACACATTTTCAACGCCCGCATCACCACCTTCCAGGAATACCAGCAAACCGGGCTCCCAGGGAGATGGAGGAGAGGAAGTATCACGATACCTCCAGCTGCTTCTGTCTGCTCACACACGTTATATGAGACAGCGGTCTGCAGGAGTGTGTCCGCTCGCTGACACGGTATAAGGCCGCTGACGTCCAGATGTGACAATAACTCAAGTATATGAAATGTATATGATATAATGATATAATAGATGAAAGTCAACATCCAAAATACAAAGGCAACAAAGTATTCACACTCACACACACACACACACACACACACCGGGCGGCGGCCACCGGGCGGCGGGCACCGGGCAGTTCATTTTAGATCACACAAAGCAAATTTCTTGGTTTTGTTTCCTTTCTTGACTTGTTTTGGATTTTGGGGATTGTAATGAAGGCACAAAACCAAAAACCTCTCCTCTCCTCTCCCATTTTCTATTGTCTCTTCTCTCCTTTCCTTGACCCTCCTCTCATTTCCTCCTCTCCTTGCTCATCTCCTTTCCCCTACCCTCTGGTGTCTTCTCCTCCTTTCCTCTCCTGTGTCTTCTCTTCTTCTTTCTCTGTGCAGATGTTGTTTTTTCCTGTTATTTTACACCTCTCCCTCTGATAAATAATGCAAATGCAACCCTTCACCCGCCAATTCATTCCTCTGCATTTTGTTCTCTGCCATTGTTTTGCGGAATTTCATATTTGGGGTCCTAACCCCCCATCGCCCCACATCCAGTGCATGTTCACATTATACTCATCTCTTTCTGCTATTACTTTCTGACTTATTCAATAATTTTCTCCCCTCTTTGTCATCCCTTCAACACCCCCCCCATCCGTCTGCCCTTCAAATCTTCCGGGTCTGGCTGAGTCTCTGTTGTCTGCCTCATTACTGACTGTTCAGCCATTTGATTTTCTGAAGCGCCTGTGCAGCCACGCCGCGACCTTCTCATCCCTATTATTGCCCACCAGACAAACAAGCGCACACACACACACACACACACACACACACACACACAAGCACAGAAACGCATAAAGACATAAGCTGCCTTTCCATTCTTCTTGTACGATGCATTCAGTGTCCATGAATATGTGGACTTTCTGTGTTTCTGTTCTGAGTGCCCAAAACACCGGACAGTGTTATAGTGCAGCAAAGCATGATGCTGACAGCTAAGATTTAGCTTTTATTTTTCCAGGGCTACTCAGCAGAATGTAAAAAGTGCCTCCATAAAGAAGTGCATCGCCGAGCGACTGCCTGTGATTCCACACCACAGTTGGGGGATGACAGCACCATTCCTCTCGGTGACGGATGCACTGTTGCATCCTCCCAACTCTCGGCCCCACTCAGGTTATGAATGTTGCTGGCATAGCATGGAAATACTGGGGCTAGTCTTTTTTCCCCACTAGCTTCTGTCTAAGGCACAATTCTAGTCGGAAACAAACCAGTGAAAGACTCCAAAGCATATCATATTGGCACAACAATGACATATGACTGATAGGTGGAATATTTAAGCATGTAGGTGTGTGTGTGTGTGTAGCCACGGTTATCTTCCTTGTTCAATAACTGAATAAAGCTGCATTTACTCTAAATTTATTGGACTCGTCATGTGTGCAGTCTCCTCCATCATTTCTGGTCATGATTCCCAGATATATCCCAGATATTATATGACCACATGAGACATAAAAAAGGTCTTCGTAACCACGTTTTTGTCTCTGACCCTGAGGCTCTTTTTCATAGGTTTGTTAGCCTTGGCCTGGAAATCCCCTGACCGCTAGCGTCAGCCTCAACCACACACTGTAAGAATAATGGAGGTATCATCCGTGAACTCACCTATTGGTATGTGGACAGCGGTTTTAAAGCCTCAGGTTTGACGATACTGGCATCGACATTTTGGTTTTTTGCAACTGGAGGTGACAAGTCTTGTCGAGAAGGCAAAGCCAGGGTTGTTTATGGTTTCATGGCGCTGCGCTAAGCTAAACGCTAAAGAGGGAAAGTTACTGATTTTCAACCCTTCTGAAGCGAGTCATCCAGCGGAGATTTTCCGATGTCATACACAGAACTCCGGGTACGGGTGCCATTTGTCTGCATGTACGGCTGTACAGAAAAGTAATAGTAAGAAGAAAAAAAAGAGTTACCAGCTAACGCCAGCGGTAGCTAGCTAGCTTGGTTGGCAGAACGCTGAACAAGTCATTTTTGTGTGACCAAAATGTTCCAGTTAACTTTGATGAAGTGAAAACACACAGCGAGAGGGTTAACGTTTAAGATGAAAACACCCAAAACAAGTGGAGGTCTATTTTAATGTCCACGGTGTTAGCATGGTTAGCATCGCTAAGCCTCTGTCCTGACTGACAGGTCCTAAAGCATCCCCTGCTTTACCGTGTATTTTAAAATAAATGGAAGCATCATTTACTAAATGAAGACTTGAAACTAGCGATTGAGACCATCAACTATTTACTGAAGTAATATTTCAAGTGAGAAGTAGTCTCATTGTCTCATAGACTTCTATAGAAACAGACTTCTTTTAGGAGCCAGTGGAGTCGCCCCTGCTGGATATGAGAGAGAACGCAGCTTTAAGGAACTTTAAGGAAGCATTGGCTTCACTTTTAAAGCTTCTTGGTCCATTTTTTCCTACAGTGTTTGGCCACAACATGCTCCCCATCCACCAGCCTGTCACAGCCAGCAGCAGGTAGCCTAACTAAAATATAAATTTGCTGCTGTGTGCTTGAAGAATTGCCTGTGTGTGTCCTTCCCTTGTTTTCTGAGTGATTGTCTGTCATTTCTTGCACCTTGTTTTCCCTTTTCCGTGATTGAATCAGCATACAAATTAGGCTAAAGTGATTGAGCAGTGAACTACAGGTTTGGAGGCCTCTTGTCTTTCCCCGTGACGGATGTGACCGGAGGAATTCTTTTGTTATCCACCTGAAATTCTGCTGTGAGATTTAACCGAATGCTTTAAAAAAACATTATATTCAAAAAAGCTTGTGAAAGTGGTTACGCCTGTGTATAAAATGCTAACATATTTTAATATAAATTACCTATTTATAAATCCTGCACATATACACTTGCACACACACATATAAACATGTGTGTACCTGCACAAACCCTGCATCCAGACTATTCATTATCTCCCCCCCTTGAGCAGTCCAGAGGGGCAAAGTGTGTGGCCACTGCAAGCCAAACATGCTTGGAGGCTGCAGGCCAGAGCCAAATGGGCCAATCACCTGCCCTAGGTGTCAACAGGCCCCCTTGGCCCTGAGTGCCAGGCGTTTTGGAGATGGAGAGCCAGATAGAAAGCCATCTCATTACCTTCTCCCTGGGGCTGCAACTAAGCAGGGGATGGAGAGTGTGAAGGCCATGTCACCTCCGTGGATGGCTCTTATGAACTGTGGTTAATTGAAATCTGATATATCTGAGTCCCTACTTGGCGCACAACCAGTCAAACAGCAGGCTAAAATGTACCTAGTCTCGCATTGCCAGACCTTACGCCACAGCGCTGTGAAGTAAAGTCTGGCTCCGCCACAGAGACGTTTTAGGATAGGACGCAGTGACGGTGGCTCTGCAAAATATTCTTGGGAAGGAACTTGTTTTGGTGGAAAATTTGGACCCCACAAAAAGAAAACACCACATCCAATATTAACCCTTGTATGGTATTCGGGTCAAATTGACCCATTTCAAGAAGAAAAATGGTACAAGTATAAATTTTTTCTACCTGAAATCAACAGCCTTACCTTATTTCCTGTGATATACATGTATTCCTGACTCAATTCATAACATTATTCTGGATATGACACTTATGTTGTTTCCAAGATAAGAATGATCACATAGTGGATGTTTAACCCTCATGTTGTCCTCATGTTGTCCTCATGTTGTCCTCGGGTCAAATTGCCCCGTTTTCCTATATCAATGTTCTTTTTAATTCCCCAAAATAACATGATTGACTCCACACAACACTCTTTGGCAAGTACACATCTCTACTTTCATTAATTTTGGGGCGTCTTATTCAATTTTATAGCATTTGAAACCAAATTGAAGTGTTTTTGAAATAGTATTGAGAGTAAAAGTTGACATATTCCAGTCTGTGATTATCATCAACATCCATTCCTTTAATTTTAGTCTAAATAATTCCTAATTTCTGCTTTTCTAACTCAAACATTAGGTATAATTTCCTATAAATTAGGTTTATTGACCATAAATTCCAAAAATAACTATAAAACCAAAGTTAATAATTTAGTGTTACTTAGTGTTAAACGTCAAAAAAAGTGACAAACATTGAAAAAAGTATTGAAAAAGGGACAAAAACGATTAAAAAATATCAACAAAAGTGTTGATTAAAAGAAGTTAACTGTTGATGCAACACAGTAACGTGAGCTATTTAAATCAGCTGATACATGGCTACACCTCATTATCTCTTACCAGTGTGTCTCTGTGTGTCCACAGACGTCCCACCAATCAGTCCCAAAACGTCCCCGTTAAAGAGGAGACGTCCTCAACATATTCTCTGTAAATCTTTACAATCACTCCCCAAAAGAACCAAGCAGGCCGGCCTTGTACCACGGCCCAAATATTCTTCAAAGCTCAACCTTTTCAGTGTGTAGCTCGCTAGCTCGAAGGCTGTTCTTGTTTCCCGTAGGATTTTAGAACGGCAACACACACAGAGAGCGTGAGCCACGTGCCAGATGTCAGGCCTTTATCCAGGAAATGTACTACCGTTTGAAAATAAATAACAAGGAAATGGAAAATGCTCCATCTTTCACATTTTTCCCCCTATATCTTCCCCACAAGCCTCACTGTCTCTTCTACAGTCATGCAATCCACACAGTTATTGATCTGTTTGCGCGCTCCATCATTGGCGGTGCTCTAGCACGGTAAGAGCTGATCATACAGCCCAATTTGATGCTAACTTGGTGTATTGTGTGTGTGCGCTGACCTTGGCGGAGATACACAATGCAGGCTTGCTGAAATCCCAGCGTGAAAGGCGGTGAAGGTCTACACAAAGAGCTGTTTAACTGTCCAGAAGCCCTCTGGGTACTCCACCTTTCACTTTATCCTTTTAATATTTCATGCCCTGGCCCGGACCACGCTCTGGCCAAACGCCTCTGCCCAGGTTGCTGGAATATGGATGAGAGTGCACATTTACCCATTTACCTGGATGTCAGTCGGAAGCGGCTCTATACAGTACACCCCCCCCCCAACCCCCCTCCCGTAAGCTCACCTCTGCTCACCTCATCGGGCCCTGAGCTAGCTTGTTACGGAGAGGATGAGGGAGCGAAGGCAAAGAAAAATAGACAGAAAAATCCTGCAGGAGCTCTGGGATAACAAATACACAACACTTATGTGGAAGAGAAGTTGGAGATTATAGTTACAGTTCACTGAAGAACTGAAAGATGTACATTTATTTGACAGCTATTATTACAAATTACTTTACATTTTAGTTTATTTTGAAAGGAAAAAGGTATATTATATATCATAATTTGTCAAATGGCCATTTATGGCCAAGTACTTTTACTTTTGATACTTGAAAGTGCCCATATTTTGACAAAATCACTAAAAATATGTATATATGTACCTGTACACAAAAAATTAAACACCCCCAAAATCCTTCTTTCATCAGCGTAAAACACAATTCATTCAAAGTTGACAGAAAAACCACCAGACTCTTTATTATAATTTAAGTTTCAGATGGATTTTTAGTCACTTACCTCAGTTTACCCCTACATCTCCATGCACTAATTGCATGTATAGAGTTAAAGATACCACACAAGACTTCACTTAATGTAATTAGGCTGTGGTTCAATTGTTCTTTAATATCTACGGATAAAGCCAATGTGTTACGTGGAGTAATTACGGCTAATGACTGCAGTGGGAGAGGGGGAGCAGAAAGTGGGGTGCGTTCTTGAAAGAAACCAGTGAATTCATTTTTGTCTAATAGACCTTTTGTCGAATTGGTTCCGCCCGCATGTGATAAGGGTGTTAAAAATGAATGATTTATAACTATTGAGCCAGCAATCACATTTTAATTAGGCCATAATTTATGATAATTTGTCTTCTTTCACAGCAGAACAGTTAATAATTGTTAATTAGCCGTTGATGATGTGTCCTTTGAACATATAACCTAATGGCCAATTCTCAGCCTATATGAGCAAAAGACCTCGGCCAGACACCAACCGAGTGTGTGTGTGTGTGTGTGTGTGTGTGTGTGTGTGTGTGTGTGTGTGTGTGTGTGTGTGTGTGTGTGTGTGTTTAAACACATGTGAGAAGACAGACGCGGAAAGAATTTAAAAAATATTTGACAAAAACAGAAAAACAGCAACATGTCATGTCCATCTGTAGCATCTCTGTATTGGCACCAGATTTTCTCACATTACCAGGCTGGCTATGTGTGCCTGCCAAGTCCATCCATCCATCTCTGCCTCCGTGTGCCAAGCCAGCACAGAGAGAAAGAGAGAAAACGAAGACATGAACACACTCCAGGAGAAGTTATGCCAAGTGGAGAAAAAGTGCCGGAAAAATAAAGACAAGGGGAGAAAGAATGCATAGAAAAGATCGGGTCTTTTTTAAACAATTGTGTTTTTTTGTTTGTTAACAATTTCAAATGAAGTTGTCTGTGTGTCTAAGTCTTTGACTTTAAATACTGACCCCGGGCTGCAGATGGCTGCAGACCGTCCCTCCAGGATTTCGTGGTATTAGGGGACCACTAAGGTCTATATAAAAGAGACTTCAGATACAGTATTAGGGACCACTAAGGTCTATATAAAGAGACTTCAGATACAGTATTAGGGGACCACTAAGGTCTATATAAAAGAGACTTCAGATACAGTATTAGGGGACCACTAAGGTCTATATAAAATAGACTACAGATACATCATTAGGGGACCACTAAGGTCTATATCAAGAGACTTCAGATACAGTATTAGGGGACCACTAAGGTCTATATAAAAGAGACTTCAGATACAGTATTAGGGGACCACTAAGGTCTATATAAAATAGACTACAGATACATCATTAGGGGACCACTAAGGTCTATATAAAGAGACTTCAGATACAGTATTAGGGGACCACTAAGGTCTATATAAAAGAGACTTCAGATACAGTATTAGGGACCACTGAGGTCTATATAAAGAGACTTCAGATACAGTATTAGGGGACCACTTAGGTCTATATAAAAGAGACTTCAGATACAGTATTAGGGGACCACTAAGGTCTATATAAAGAGACTTCAGATACAGTATTAGGGGACCACTAAGGTCTATATAAAAGAGACAACTAAGGTCTATATATCCATCTATTGTTGCTATTCCACAGACTTTATGGTGAATTCTTACACACTTTCACCAGTCTGCTGTAGCCTGCGTCATGCTAAGTCACATATACTGAGCTCCACTGTTATAGTTAGGTAAATGTGTTAATTGTGATAATATGTTAGTATGTATGTAGTGTATCCACATGGGACGTATCCCATTTTATGACACCCATTTTGTTGGGTTACTTTTGTTTTAAATGTTAAAGCTCACCATGTTGTGCTAGCTTGCTAGTCCGGTTAGCCTAGCTTAGTTTTCATTTTAGCAAACTGGAGCTATTTATAGTGCTGAATGTGATTGTGAAACATTGTTCTGCTATTTACCAGGTACTTTTTTTATATTGGAATTTTGTTAATATCCTTTGTGCGACTACCAATCTTCTGGAGCCTGTTTCATGCTAACTGGAGCCTGTTTCATGCTAACTGGAGCCTGTTTTCTGTTAGCTGGAGCCTGTTTCATGCTAACTGGAGCCTGTTTCATGCTAACTGGAGCCTGTTTCATGCTAACTGGAGCCTGTTTCGAGCTAACAAGAGCCTGTTTTGAGCTAACAAGAGCCTGTTCCATGCTAACTGGAGCCTGTTTCGAGCTAACTAGAGCCTGTTTCGAGCTAACAGGAGCCTGTTCCGAGCTAACAGGAAACTGTTCCATACTAACTGGAGCCTGTTTCATGCTGACTGGAGCCTGTTCCATGTTAACTGGAGCCTGTTTTATGCTAACTGGAGCCTGTTTTGAGCTAACTGGAGCCTGTTTCGAGCTAACAGGAAACTGTTCCATGCTAACTGGAGCCTGTTTCATGCTGACTGGAGCCTGTTCCATGTTAACTGGAGCCTGTTTTATGCTAACTGGAGCCTGTTTTGAGCTAACTGGAGCCTGTTTCGAGCTAACTGGAGCCTGTTTCATGCTAACTGGAGACTGTTTCATGCTAACTGGAGCCTGTTTTGAGCTAACTGGAGCCTGTTTCATGCTAACTGGAGACTGTTTCATGCTAACTGGAGCCTGTTTCATGCCAACTGGAGCCTGTTTCATGCCAACTGGAGCCTGTTTCATGCTAACTGGAGACTGTTTCGAGCTAACTGGAGCCTGTTCCATGTTAACTGGAGCCTGTTTTATGCTAACTGGAGCCTGTTTTGAGCTAACTGGAGCCTGTTTCATGCCAACTGGAGCCTGTTTCATGCTAACTGGAGACTGTTTCGAGCTAACTGGAGCCTGTTCCATGTTAACTGGAGCCTGTTTTATGCTAACTGGAGCCTGTTTTGAGCTAACTGGAGCCTGTTTCATGCCAACTGGAGCCTGTTTTGAGCTAACTGGAGCCTGGGGTCATCCTCTTAGCGCTCCCTCATCCACTTTATGCGTCTGTGTAAGCCATTCACCGTGCTAATAGTGCTCCTTTGTGCATTTTCCAGGTTTTTTTCAAGCTCTGATGTAAGCACTGAAGTCAGTAAGGTCAGGGGAGAGTCACTGTAAAGGGAGCGCAGGACAACAGAGCCCATTGAGACAATTATTTTAATGTATTCCCCCGTCTGACGTTAGAGAGTATTTTTTACTAATGCACACTTTCATATGTTTGTCCGTGCGCCGGCCATCTACATTTGACAGTTATACACTCAGCATGTGTTTGTAAAAACGGGCGTGTAACTATATTCAGGCTTCATGAGGCTTCGTGACGTTTTTACTCGAGCGTGAAAAACAAGAAGCATCCTTTTCAGATATTTTAAATATGTCTGTGGCACAGCAATTTATGGCGAGAGAGCAAACAGGAAGCTTGACTCCAAGTATGCATTGAACAGGTTTCAACTCTTTGACCCCCCCCCTGTTCTTCAAGACGGGCTTTGTGGCCTGTGGTCAAAACACGTATTTATTTGTGTCTGCGTGTGCAGGATTGCATGAGGGTAATTATAGAGACACGGCTACGTGTTGGCACATGACGTGCTTTTACTGAGCAAGCGGAGTGCATGGAAGAAGTATTCAGATCCTTTAGTTCAATAAAAGTACTAATCCCAGATGGTAAAAATACTCTGTTACAAGTAAAAGTCCTGCATTCAAAATTATTAACATTCACTTAAGCAAAAGTCTGTGTCATCAGGAAAATGTAATTATTATATGTAAGTATTAGAAGTAAATGCAATCAATACAGACAAATCCTCCCATTTTAGAAAGTGGAAACCAAAAAAGGAATGACCTGCAGCAAAGGGCCGCAGGTCGGAGTCGAACCCTGGCCCACTGCATCAAGGAGTAGACCTCTATATAGTGGCGCGGTGTTTGGTGTTTTTTTGCCCCCAACGTTTCCTTCCAGGCAGCGCGGCAACGGTTATGTTTAGGGTTAAGGTTAGCTGCCTGGAAGGTGACGTTAGAGGCAAAAAACACCATCGAGCTATTGGCGCACGCTCTACCAACTGAGCTAACCGGGCACCCAATCCTCCCATTGTAGAAAGTGTAAAGGATCCAAACAGTTGTGTTTAATGGTCTCGTCATTTCAGCTGGACTTGTAGGCTGTTATATTATTGGCAAATTTAAATCATAATAAAACATCAGATTTTATAACCTACATGTGTTTTGTGTGCAGAAATCTTAATGTGTGAAGTAACTAAAGCTGTCAGATGACTGTAATGGAGTAAAAACCACAATATTTCTCTTTGAGATGTAGTGGAGTAGAAGTAGAAAGTGGCATGAAAAGAAAAAACTCAAGTAAAGTACAAGTACCTCAACATCTGGACTTAAAGCAACACTAAAGCCTTTTTCCTCTTCGGTCCCCCTACAGGTTGGAAGTGGAATTGTCCCATTATGTCTCATTGGAACTACATGATGCGCCTACCGATCTGGCAAACTCGCATGGTGCGGTTGTACCCGGTAAAGAGACGCAAAGTGAATGCAGACGTGCCGTTCACTCTCCTACGAGTTGGTGAACCACTGAAATGATTTTGGAAACATTATGTTAAGGTAAGAAAAAACCTTTGGTGTTGCTTTAAGGACAGTACTGGAGTAAATGACTACATTTCAATTGGTAATTAATCTGTGGATTATTATCTTGATTAGTGGATGAGTTGGCTGGCCTCTAAAATGTCAGAAAATGGATGGATGTGGATTAGAGGATGACACGGGAGTGGATTTTCACTCCTGTCCCATCCCACTCCCATAGAAAGAAATCCTGTCCCGTCCCACTCCCAGACCAAAGTTTAAAAACTAATCCCATCCCATCCCGCTCCTGTTTAAACTGACTCACGCTCCTGTACCGCTCCCATTTATTCTTTTCTCCAATTAGTGTTTAGCTAATACATGGAATTTGATTTAATCTGCTCTCCATCCTGTTTTAGACCAGCTGCTGAGCCTGTTTCTAGATTTTCTCCAGAAAATGGAAGACAGCTAATAAAAGAAAAACAGTACATAGTTCACACCATGTCTGCAATAGTTTAATAAACCCAAACAGCACATAAAGCTGCATTTTACTCATTTATTGTTGAGTAAACAATACATTTATAGTTTACATTTATAGTTTTTTTTAATTACATGTTAACGATTTTTTTTCATCAATTATGCTCTTGCATAATGAGTCCATCTTAGTTATATGTTGCTGTGTAGGAACAAAAGTGCATCTACCTTTTCTGGATTGAGGGTAGAAGCCTCTCCTCTATCAGTCTTCCCAACACTGAAGCTACGCTCAGAAGGAGGACTTGTTGCGGGGACAGCTAGCAGCCTCCTGGCGACCGGTACGAGCCCACCTGACATGTCGTCTTTGCTATTGGTTGATTCCCGCTCCCGTCTGCTCCCGTTAACCATTTATCCTGTACCATCCAAATCCCGTGATTAATAGTAAATATGACTCCCATCCTGCAGGAATCCCACGGGAATCCCGTGACCCATGGGATTCCCAAAAACATGTCAGCCTCTAATGTGGATCAGCGTTCCCCCAAAAGCCCAAGAGGACGTCCTCAAATGTCTCATTTGTCCACAACTCAAAGATATTCAGTTTACTGTCACCGAGGAGAGAAGAAAGTGAGTTTTAGTTTGGTTTTCAGGGAAAAAAAAAGGACTCAAACCGATAAACCAATTATGAAAATAGTTGCCGATTAACTTAACAGTTGACAACTAATCGACTAATCTTTGCAGCTCAACATTTGAGGACGTCATTCGGGGCTTTGGGAACCACTGATGGACTTTTGTTTTACCAATTTCTGACGTGTTATCGACCAAACAACTAATCCATTCATGTTTGCCGTCTCGTTTTGTCCACAAGTCAAAGATATTCAGTCCACTGTCACACAGGAGAAGAAACTAGAAGATCTTCTCATTTAACCAGTCAGAGAATTACACAGTGCAGTGCTAAAGTAAATGTACTTAAGTTACATCAACATACCACCACTGCCTTTCCCCTTTTTATGTTTGAAGGCGTACCATAACCCTGAGCACACAAGGCAAGGCAGCTGCTAATTAAATCAATATGAGATAATGAAGCGCAATTAGAGGCGCTGGCTGGGCCGATCCTCGGCTGTAAGCACCGTTCCCCTCCCTCTGGGCTCGCGCCTCTTTAGAACCAGTTAGTTCTTCCACTTCCAGGAGCCACAATCCCCACAGCAACCGTTCGGAGGAGCGATCACTGAGGCTGCCAACGCATTCTCACACTCAAACAGTGTTGTGCTCTCCATTTATCCTCGCCTACCTCTCTGAGCAGCGAGCGCACACATGCTGTTTACCCTCCCTCCCTCCCTCCCTCCCTCCCTCCCTCCCTCCCTCCCCATCCGCCTCTCCTCTGCTACAGTCTCCAGTTGCTCACATTTTCACCTCTGCCTCTCATTGCTTCTTCTTTTTCTTTCTTCTAACCTAGCACCTTGAACGTTGTTATTATTGTACACTAAAGCTTAAAATAAGCAGCGAAAAAGTATTTTTAGTCAACTGAAACTAAACGAAAACTAAACTCTTGAAGGGAAAAACTAAACTGAAACGATATTGCCAGGTTAACCCTCTGAGGTCTAAGGCAGGGATCTTCAACAGGGGGTCTGGGACCCCTATAGGGTCCTCAGAGTCACTCCAATGGGGCCTCCAAATAATTGTTCATTTTTAAAAGTCTTAACATGATTCCAACATTTTATTAGAAACATATATATATATATACCCACTGATGACAGGCTTACTGGCCAATAGGTAATGTGGTCACTCTGGTAGCCATCCACAGATACAGACTGTTGCACGTGTGTGTGTAAAATCATGCCAACAGTTATTAGGCTATTTGAAAAAATGGTATCTAAAATGCCCTAAAAGTTATTGTAGGACCAGATTAATATGCAACTTCATTTTATACAATATATGTGGTAGGGGGTCCCTGATCCGTCTCTCTTTCAGTTAAGGGGTCCTTGGATTAAAAAACGTTGAACACCTCAATTTCTTTTTATCAATTTTTACACATAATTAAATTCTTAAATTCCGATCCCTGTGTGTTGCATATCAACTTGTTCAGAATAAACTTAAAGGTCCAATGGCATGAAAATTTCACTTCATGAGTTTTTTTTTAACATTAATATGCGTCCCCCCCCAGCCTACTTATGGTCCCCCAGTAGCTAGAAATGAGCCCTGGGTATCCTTTGGATGGGTTTATTGTATTTAAACCCATCCTAAGTATTAGGAGCAGTGGACAGCTACAAACAGCGTCCGGTGAGCACCTTGGGGTCCAGTGTCTTGCTCAGGGACACTTTGACATGTGGGATTGATCTGCCAACCTTGTGGTTATGGGACGACCATTCTATCTACCAGCCACAAGCCACAAAACAACTCCAAGAAAATACAACTAAAACCCAAATACAACTGTGGATCACGTTCCATGGCCAATTTCTGTTAAAATATACAGACATATATATACATAGATATTTCACACAGTGTACATAATCACTTGCATGCTACCTGATTGTTAAAAGTCACCAGATGGCACTATTTAGCTTTCACACACACCGCATAAAGAACAGAAACATGTCAGCTGCTGTTTCCTCTGATGCAGAAGTCAGTGGTCCTGATTGACCTCTGCCTGTGCAGGAGCATGTTCGACTCTGCTACACAGAGCTACACCGCGATGCAAGGGCGTAGGTTTTGTTTCAACATTGGTGGGGGTGGGGGTGGATACATTATAACAGGGGAGGGGTGTTTGAGGGGCCTTCCCTTTGAGCGTCAAATACTTAATTTCCTGTAAAATCATTAGGAGACATATTTACAGGTAAGAAAGATACATGTTTTGAGAATTAACCATTCAGGGGACAAATCTATCTATTTTCTAAATATTGGGAGGGACATATGCCCTGCAACCCCCACCCACTCACCCACTAGAATCTACGCCTATGCCGTGAAGTGTTTTTCTGACGAGCAAAAGGTGTGAAACCCTCTCGAGATTTCAGCGTTCACCAGCTAAACACTTGTGTCACACTATGAACATGAAGACATGTCATACCCTGATCTGAGATTCTCTGCCACCCTGTTAGATATTTACCGCATAAAATGAGCTGAAAAGTCAACAAACATATTCAGATTTTCAGATGGAAAAGGGGAAAGGGTGTGTGGGGTGTGTGGGGGGGCTAAACAGGTGAAAACAGGAATTGTTCCGCATCGGTTCTGTCTCAATGCTTTTCCCCTCGGCATCAGGAGCACTTAGCAGTGGCATCGTGCGCGCTGGCGTCTAATGGGCTTTTAAGAGCTTCGCAAAAGGAACTATTTGTGTACCATCAGTAGCCTGTGATCGCTATGTGACAACAGTATTTTAAGCGAGCTCCACGGCAACGGAGGATGAGTACCCTGAGCTGTGGCTTTCCCCAGGGGAGCGTATGCTACTGAGATCTAACAGCTCAACTTCTCTCCCACTTTCCAACTCAGGTGTCTGTTCCCAACGACAACTGATGAGTCTTGATTTTTCCCTTTTTCTTTTATTTTTTTTTACCAGAAAAACGCATGTTTGTGAAGAAATAGAGCAAGACTAAACAGGGCGTTTTTCGACACCCTCTCGGCAGAAGAGAGGGAAAGTTTGGATCTGTTTTTTTCCCCAGAGACATGGGAGTCACTTATTTTATTATTTCTAATCCACTCCCTGTTTGTTGGTAAGCTTACGTTGCTCAAGGACTTTAATTGGGCCATTAAGTAGTAGTTATTAACCCATAAGTCAGTGGCGGTTCGGGGGTGGGGGACGGTGGCCAGTGACCGGTTAATATTAAGCCTAGACTCTGCTCTTGCCCCCCTAACTGTGCCAAAGGCGGCCTGGGCAACGATGGGCAGGGGGTCGTGGAGGGTCTGAGTGGCCACCCGCGCACCTCCAAGATTTTATAACAATGGTGCAATGATCGTCTACATGAGAGAAGGCGTGAAATTATCAGTAGACCAGGTGCCGACCAGGGTAGATAGACACGTACTGGTACTGCCAAGGGTGTAGGTTTTGCCTTGGGGGATCTGGGGGGTCTTCCACCGTCAAATATTGAGCGTCCAACACCTAATTTCCTGTATTCTGGTGAATTCTTATGCAACAATTTACGGTGCAAATGTCTTTTTTCATGTAAAGTCAATTATTATTCTCCTGTATTGTTCAAAACTTCCTGCATATTCAAAACATCACACGTGTTTCGGGATGTTTTTCTTTTTAAGAATCATGTACATCTCAAAAACTAATCTGTTAGAGAGTGAGACCTTGTTAAAGCCAGAAGCTCCAAAGTTTAAATCTACATGAATCTATCTTGATTGTCACAGCCCTGTTGTGTTATTTAAAGCTTTAGTGTGTAACTTTTAGATATTAATGATCGTCCGTTACGTTCGAGCCGTTGCTAAATGAGTTGCTACAACTTTAATTAAGACTCTCAGCTCCACACAGCTCTCTCTGGATCTCCCCGTGCATCATCTTGTATCATGTGGACTCGCCGACAGAAAGTACGCACTAGTAGCAAAGTAGACACAGTTCTTCTTTTGAGGAGAGTTTTCTTTCATATTTTTTGCAGGGAGACAAATCCCCCCCCCCGAAATCTATATCTATGGTCAGGCCCAAGACAGAGATGTGTTTTTGAGAGTATGTTATATATAGTGTTTACCACCATAACTCTCCTTCACAAAAACTGAGATCATTTATTATTTATTTATTTATTTTAAATGCGACTGCAGGAGCATTTTATTCCATAAAAAACATTAAAATCTGCAACAAAAGGGCCACGGATGTGCCTTTTCAATGCTGATGTTATTAAATGTGCAGGCATTTGAACAATACACAAATAATACAATTTAATTTAACATAAAAACCAGGTGTTGGGCCTTTTTGTAAAATATTCCCAGACGTTTGTCAGCCACCGTCTTCCGGTCCATGAAGAAAAAAAAGAGACAGTGAGCTGCTGTGTTCACTAATAAACTCACTGAGTCTTTGGTTGCAGACGCTGTTACTCTACTCATCATCAACAACAACAGTGCAGAGTTTTCTTCTAATTACGTCTAATAGCTCTCAGTGGGGAACACGGTCAGTGGACACCGCACTGTAACTGGATAGAAAAAATGAGTAATTAGCTGTGTGTTTATGGGAATTGTCATTATGTATATGTGTTTATGTCAGATATATATAGAGAGGATGTGGAATAAAACAATTAGCAGGAGTGGGGGTGCAGTCTAATTGTTTACTCTCCTGTTGGTTATAATAATGTGAAATATCTCACCGCACCTAACTGGATTCTTTGCCTAATGAATTCCTGGAGGAGTGGATGGAGCGAAATGAGGAGTGGTCCTAAGACGGGTCTGTGGGGAGTGCCAATCAATTATCATCTCTGGCATTACTTCATCAGAGGATAGGTGCAGGGAAGGGAGGGATGCTGAGATTTAGGCTACATCTATACTACTACGATTTGGTTTAAAACATACGTCTTTTGCTACTATTACGCCTCCCGTCCACACTACTGCGGCGTCTCCAAGCCCCTAAAACGGAGACATTTGGAAACACTGCTGCCCCCGTTTTGGATGAAAAACTCCGGGGTTGCTTTGTAGTCTGGATGGACACAAACAGGAACCTTTGGAAACGACGATGCACGTTTTCCTCCATGTGAATTTGTTAATATTCTGATGAAAAGACAATAGAGATGAGACTACTTGTGTCTTTATTACAGCCAGGATCAACCCGGAATGAAGCTACATCTATACTACTATACACACTACTGCGGCGTTTCCGAGCCCCTAAAACGGAGACATTTGGATACGCTCCCGCCCTACTTTTGGTGTAAAAACTCTGGGGTTTCTTTGTAGTCTGGACGGACACAAACGGAGACATTTGGAAACGAGGACGCACGTCAGTCAGTCTTATCGGTTAGGTAGCTTATGCCGTTTTTCCATTAACGGGACCGGTTTGACTCGACTGCGGTGCCCCGTCCTCCTTTTTCCATTGCAGATTAGTAGCCGTGGCTGGTCGTCATAGCAGCAAACACACACACACACACACACACACACACACACACACACACACACACACACACACACACACACACGTCAAAGGTGTTTTTGATTCTCTGCGTGTTGCCACAGCCAGGAGGCAGCGATGATGACGCAGTGATTAGTGACGATTCTCTCCAACCAATCAGCACTCTGCAGGTTTTCACGTCACCTTTTGAGGTAGTACTACAAAAAGTACCTGTTAGCAGGTACCAGGGAGTTTTTTTCGTAATGGAAAACCAAAAAAGGCGAGTAGAGTAGATACCATACGGTGGAAAAACACCATTCCAGACCTTTCAGTAACAGCTCCACCTCGACCTCGCTCCAACATAATAATCTCTGCTCTTACTTTTCACCGTTGTTGTTCTTTTTCCAAAGTATTTCCTGTATTTTCTACATCCATTATTTTCAACGATTTTCATTTTAACGTGAATCTTTTATTGTTTTTTTTTTCCTAGTGTAACATTTGTAACAGCAACCGAAGACAGCCAGGGAGCAGAGATGGGAAGGAGATTAGGAATGTAGAGTGTGGGATGTTATCTCAGTTGTGAATGAGATCATTTAATTATGATATGGAAATGATGCTGAAAGAGGAGAGTTGAGCAGACTGGAGCTCATCTTGTTAGCATGGCACTTTGCCTACCATCTCCAGTATCAATTACTGATGTCTCAATAACAATTACAAACTAATGTACCCATTTAGGAGTCTACTCTGTTCTTCGCTTTTAATATTATACACTTGAAACTTATAAATGGGTTTGATGTTATTCGTGCATTGTTTACTTCGGTGACAGCCGGTAATGCCGAGTGCGATCGGCGATACATTAGTGGGATGGAAACAAGCAAAAAAACATGCCGCGGGAGAGTTTCTTTGAACATATCTCACCAAGGGAGAACTTTTGGTGAGAGTGAGCCCTGAATACACAAATAGTCTCTTCTCAATCTTTCATTGGAGAACAAAATCAAACTCTTTTCACCCTGTATTTTAACACACACACACACACACACACACACACACACACACGAAGAGTGAATCTGCCATTTAATAATTATGAGGCGTAAAATCCTTGCCAACGGCGAGCATACTGAAGGATGTAATTATGACCTCTTTCACAGAGCCCACGCTCAGTGGCATTGCCTACATTTCCACCCAGAGAGAGAGAGAGAGAGAGAGCGAGAGAGAAAACTCCCAAGGAATGACAGGAAAACGTGCCCTTCAATGCAATTAAGGACAATAATTCTCTGCTAGAAAATTGTTTCAATTGCTTTTCAGCCCAGGAGCCAAACGGCATTGACGGTTTGAAATGGGGGTGACGGTGAGGATGAGGAGCGACATTTTCGATGATGGAAGTGTTGTCTAAGTGTGTGTGTGGTTGGAATTTAACTCTGTGAGATGTTGCAGAGAAACCCGGAGGTGTGAAGTAGAAACACGGTATAGTGTAAGTATATGTGAGCACAAAAAAAGAAGTGTATATCAACATGATACGCGCATCATTCAAGAGTCAAAAGCATTATAGAAGGTAAATAAATTAAATAGGATAAAAGATACTCTTAAAAGAGGACAAAAATATAATGAATAGAGCTACAAAAAGTAAAGCATTGTTGTACTTAGGGCTGGGCGATATGGAGAAAATCAAATATCATTAAACCCAAATACCTCGATATCGATACCGTAACGATATTGTAGTATTAAATATTCAAATATTTATACAATGAGATTTTAGATAAATGCTCATCAGTAATGTGGATATAATGACTAAGTGGGTAAAGAATAATAATAGAACAACTACAGTCTGGTAAAGTGAAAATGACATCACTCTACTGTAATGCAGCCTTTAAAACCAGGAAAAGGACACTTATGCCATAATACAATATTCAATGTGTAAGACGATATCTAGTCTCATATCACGATATCGATGTAATATCGATATGTTGCCCAGCTCTAGTTTTATTTAACCTTTATTTAACCAGGAAGTCACTTGAGATTGAAATCTCTTTTCCGAGGGAGACCTGGCCAAAACGGCACACCAGTTACAATTTAAACAGAAATACAACGTAGACAAGAATCACACAGAGGAGAGGAACACGTCACAAGTGGCAGTCACATTTTAACATGGCCTTAAATTCATTTAGTGGGACTAGATCATTAAGATGGAGCAAGTTTTGCAAGTTATTCCAAGACCAAGGACCGAAGTAAGAAAAGGCTTTTTTCCCCACCTCAGTAAAAACCCTTGGAACCTGGTAAGATCTCCACCTGGTGGAACGGAGATGAAAACAGCTGGAATTCTGCTTGAGGAGATTACATAAATATGCCGGCAGTTTACCCAACATGGCCTTGTATAGAAAAGTATACAAATGAAGTTGTCTACGTAGACTTAGAGACGGCCAGCCAACCCGATCATACAGCGTACAATGATGAGTACGGGAATAAGAGTTAGTTAGACCAAAGTAAGGTGGTGGACTGGTAGCTGGAGAGGTGCCAGTTCACCTCCTGGGCACTGCCAAGGAGCTCTTGAGCAAGGCATCGAACCTCCAACTGCTCGGGGAGCCTTTCAATAGGCAGCCCCCCCCACACACACACACACACACTCTGACATCTCTCCATTAGTGCATGTATAGGTACTGAGCATGTGTGTGTAGTTCAGGAGTGTGTGTAACAACAGAGTGTAAATTGCGGGATTCATAACATATACATTACATTACACCCATTCATTTCTGACAGCACCAGGTTGACTGCTGCTGGGTAAGAGTGCGAAGCTCCGCGTAAGGGGGGAGGTCTGAGTGGATGTTTGGCTCCTAAAACACAGGGCTTTCAAGCCGGGGGAGAGGAGTTCACGTCCCGGGAGAAGTTAAGGAGAAAACACAAGACTTTCACCCAGGAAACGGGTGTTTGTGTCCCGAGAGAACTACTTACAATAAAGGGACCGGTGTTAAACCCAAACCAGAATCATTTCTCTAATCTTAACTAGCGGTGAGTGTTGAAACTTAACTAAAGGATATCGGGTCAGCAGAGTCAGTGGTCTCCTTAAAGTCCCTTCTTAACTCTTGTGTTGTCCTCCCGGGTCAAAAACTTGATATTTTTGTCCCTTTTCCACCTTACTACCACTAGTTTTACGCTACTTCATGGTCAATAACCCTCATTTATAAAGAATTATACCTAATATTTGAGTGAAAAAAGCAGAAATTATGAATTATTTTGACTAATAGTTAAGATTAGAGAAACATACAGAGCGTTGAAAGGAATCCAACTCTTGTTTTGTGGTAATTTGGTTAAAAAGAAACCCATATTTCAGATATGGACTTTTTTTTTTTTTTAAAGGTGTCAAATTTGACCCGAGGACAACAGGAGGGTTAATAAATAATTTTATCAGAGAGCCTTTCCTGATTTTATCTGAGCATGAACCACCTCTTTTATTCTATTAAAATGGATTTTTACTTTCCTCACATAAAACAATCCTGTTTTTATACACCACATAGTACTTATTCGTTCTTTTACTGCTTTGTGAAGCGTTTTGCAATGTGGAGTTTCAAAAGGCACTATAAATTACATTATTAATACTGTGTTATTAACCATCGTCACTGCAGGACAGTCACCTTTTCTCGGCTAAACTCAACTGGAACGGCTGCTGAAACGACGTCACCTGACGGTGCTCTGGACCCGGCTCACTGGCAACTGGGACCTGACCAGTCACAGGACAGCATGCAAATAGTTGTGTATAGGTTATGTGTATAGGTTTTCGTACGATATCACATAAACCCGCTCATGATAATGAATGCATTGGTTATTCTTATTGGCTATATTAGCCCTAATACATAACCTGGACTATGGTCATAACATCTACATCTTATTTCCTGTTACATAATGTTCTTATTCAGTCAGTCAGTTTATAGGTTATTATGTTTATATTTTATAGTCATAGTCAATATTTTATCACGATCTACTGCACTGTTCACCTTTCACTCTACAAGTTTATCCAGTTCTTGCAGCAGGAGTATTTGCCCTCGCTGCAGGTCTCACCAGAAATCTCACAAATCTGCACTGTTCACCTTTCACTCTACAATAGTATCTCACCTTATCATGGTCATGCCATTTCTGTGAGTAATTTTTAACCTTTAATTTTATTCTTATGTAAGTGTGATATATGTGTGTAAATTTTATTTATAGTATCAATTCATAACAAGTGTTATCTCGAGACACTACAGATAGAGCAGGTCTAGACCACCCTCTATAATTTACAAGGACCCAACAGTTCTAGTAGTTCCCTCCAGAGCAAGAAAGTGCGACAGAGGCGAGGAAAAACTTCCTTTTAGGGAGAAACCTGGGACAGACCCAGACCCAGACCCAGACCCAGACCCAGACCCAGGCTCTTGGTGGTATATTGGTGTATATGTGTTTGTTGTGTTATGGTTGTCTTGCTACTGGATGCAGTATCCATCCATCCATCCGGCTAGATTACCAAGCGTGCTGCACTTTCCTCCAGAGTTAGCCTGCTGCCTCTGCATCTGACACAGCTGTGTGTAACACCTCGAAAAGTTGCTGGAAGATGCCTCAAGTCCTCCAGTGCTGCATACCAAGTCTTGTTTAGTAACAGCCACAGCGTGGGGTTGAAGGTGTATTCCCCCTAAGTACAGCAAGTACTTCCTATGCATCGCTGATAAATAGTTTATGGCGCAGCACCATGGCCTGCTGTATAAAGAGAGAAACCAATATATGCTCCAGCACTGCTACTCTCTGCAGAAAGATATATCATCCCTCCTGTTGTCCTTGGGTCAAATTTGGCCCATTTTCAAAAGGTTTCTATATCAGAAATTTGGGTTTCTGGAGAGGATGGTTCCCTACAACGGTCATAACAAGTAAAATAAATGATCAGTACACTACTTTCATTACATTAGGTTTAAATCAATTTTATAGCATTGGAAAAAGAAATGATAAAAGAACGCTAAAAAAAGTGGAAAGAAATGTCCGAAAATGCTTTAAAAAAAAAGTGTGGGGAAAAAAAAAAACGTCAAAAAGCGCAGAAAAAATATGGATTAAAACATCGGGAAAAAGTCACAAAAACGTCAAGAAAGCAACAAAAAAAAAGTGTCAAGAAAAAATAGTTTTACTTATAAAATTCATACCCAGAAAAACAAGTTTTATGGTCATTAGGGAGGAAGGCTTCAAAAGGCTTTACTAACACAAAAAGTCCAAAAAAACACAGAATGCAACAAAAGGTCCCAAAATCTAGAATAGTCAAGGGGGGGGGGAGGAGAGGCAAAAAACTGAACAGGAAAACTACACAAAGAACACTAACGGGGAAGATCGGGAGCATCGACCAAAACACGCAGACTGGACAAAAGGATCTGACGAGAGACGCACAGACATTAAATACACAAGGTAACGAGGTAACGAGGTAACGAGGTAATGAGGTAATGAGGTAACAAGGTAATGAGGTAACAAGGTAACGAGGTAACAAGGTAACAAGGTAACGAGGTAACGAGGTAACGAGAGGCAGGTGACAAGAGGGCAGGGAAGCAGGTGGAAAACATCAGGTAATCAAAGAGCGGGAAGACACAGGAAGTACAACTAAAGGCAGGATGAGACAAAAAACAGACTTCAAAATAAAACAGGAAACAGAACATGCAGACACCCAGGGGAACAGGAGACAGGACCAACAACACAAGACCGGGGAGGGAACACGGAGAAGGAAAAGAAAACAGGATTTTAAAAAATTAAACCATAGCAGGTGATATATTATAGTGAATCCTGCTCCAGAGGTGCTGTGGTTGACCCAGACCTGCACAAGCAAACAGAGAATTTCCTCTAAAGATCAATACCATATTGCATATTTATTATGGCACAAAAGCCCCGTAAATTCAATCTGGAAATGATTAGGACGTAAAGAAGAATAGATAAAACAGTAATTCATAGTGACTTAGTCATCCCTGTGCTCTTAAATGAAAAGGGGCTTTATGGTAATAAAGGAACCTGATGTCTGACACGTGGACCCCGACAGAAGAAGCTCAGACTACTCTGATCCTGTTGATGGTTTATTGCTATCAAGCCTTTGGTATCTGAGGGATACAAGCCCGGTCTCAGTGAAACTACTCAATATAAAATAAAGTAATAATTAAAGGACACTTTACGAATTCTGTGGCCAAGCTCAACAACTCGTGTTGTCTTCCCATCAAAACTGAAAATCAACACTTTTGTTGACACTTTTTATCGATGTTTTTAACTTTTTCTTACGTTTTTGTCCCTTTTTTGACGTTTAACACTACGTAACACTAACTTGCTTATTATTTTAATAATTAATAATAATTATTAGTTTACAGTTATTTTATGGTCAATAAACCTCATTTATAGGAAATTATACCTAATGTTTGAGTTAGAAAATCAGAAATTAGGAATTATTGGGACTAAAATTAAAGTAATGGATGTTGATGATAATCACAGACTGGAATATGTCAACTTTTACTCTCAATACTATTTCAAAAACACTTCAATTTGTTTTCAAATGCTATAAAATTGAATAAGACGCCCCAAAATTAATGAAAGTAGAGATTTGTACTTGGCAAAGAGCGTTGTGTGGAATCAATCATGTTATTTTGGGGAATTAAAAAGAACATTGATATAGGACAACATGAGGACAACATGAGGACAACATGAAGACAACATGAGGACAACATGAGGACAACATGAGGGCAACATGAAGACAACGTGAGGACAACATGAGGACAACATGAGGGCAACATGAAGACAACGTGAGGACAACATGAGGACAACATGAGGACAACATGAGGGCAACATGAAGACAACATGAAGACAACATGAGGACAACATGAGGACAACATGAGGACAACATGAAGACAACGTGAAGACAACATGAGGACAACATGAAGACAACATGAGGACAACATGAGGACAACATGAAGACAACGTGAGGACAACATGAGGACAACATGAGGACAACATGAGGGCAACATGAAGACACCATGAAGACAACATGAAGACAACATGAGGACAACATGAGGACAACATGAGGGCAACATGAGGACAACATGAGGACAACATGAGGACAACATGAGGGCAACATGAAGACAACGTGAGGACAACATGAGGACAACATGAGGGCAACATGAAGACAACGTGAGGACAACATGAGGACAACATGAGGACAACATGAGGGCAACATGAAGACAACGTGAGGACAACATGAGGACAACATGAAGACAACATGAAGACAACATGAGGACAACATGAGGACAACATGAGGGCAACATGAAGACAACGTGAGGACAACATGAGGACAACATGAGGGCAACATGAAGACAACGTGAGGACAACATGAGGACAACATGAGGACAACATGAGGGCAACATGAAGACAACGTGAGGACAACATGAGGACAACATGAAGACAACATGAAGACAACATGAGGACAACATGAGGACAACATGAGGACAACGTGAAGACAACATGAGGACAACATGAAGACAACATGAGGACAACATGAGGACAACATGAAGACAACGTGAGGACAACATGAGGACAACATGAAGACAACATGAAGACAACATGAGGACAACATGAGGACAACATGAGGACAACATGAGGACAACATGAAGACAACGTGAAGACAACATGAGGACAACATGAAGACAACGTGAGGACAACATGAGGACAACATGAGGACAACATGAAGACAACGTGAGGACAACATGAAGACAACATGAGGGCAACATGAAGACAACGTGAGGACAACATGAGGACAACATGAGGACAACATGAAGACAACATGAGGACAACATGAGGACAACATGAGGACAACATGAGGACACCATGAGGACAACATGAGGAAAACATGAGTGTTAAAATAACTAGGAAACAACTAACTGACCAACTGTTGTATTAAGTTTAAAGTTTAAATTTTATTCCGGTTCCATTAACTATTAATAATCGGTATTGAAAACCAGTATCTGTCGACCCCTAGTAAAAACGTTGCTTCTCTATATTTTATTTGCTAATACTGCCAATAGACAGAGACTGTGAATGATATCACTTCTTGTCAGACTGCGATTTTCACAACATGATGGCGAGGACAGCTGGACTGTGAGGGGCGGGCTGCAGGCAGCGGGATCCGGATCCTGTGTTTGTGTACAGTATGAAATCCTGTGGTGGGATCGCATCTGTGGTAGCTGGCGGAACAAAGGTCTGAATGAGGAGAAATGGGCACCAGGGGGAAATGGAAAGCAGCTTTAGAGGCGGGAGGCCTGCACACACGTGCGCTGGCTGTTTACATTGGGCCCGGGACGCTACACGCCGATGCATTCCAGCGCTCACGGTGGGCTCACCAGATCCGGATCCATGTTTTCACGCTTGACTTTTCATTACCTAAATGTGTGCATATGTGTCTGTGTCTTTGCGCTCTCTCTCTCTCCGTGATATGTAAAAGCACAAAGCTCAGTAGCTTCTTAGCAGGGGATATTCATGAATCCAGAGTCTCTGCTTCCACCTCCGCACTGTGTTTCTTTCTGCCTCTGGTTGTTGAGGATTTGACAGGCAGGGGTCACATACATCCCAGATCCCCTTTTTCCGTCTCTACACAGTTAACACGGTTCTCGTCCTCCCCCTCAGCAGGGACAGGGTCCGCCGTCTACTGCAATCAAAATTCAGCAGAAAATGGAATCCTTTATATGCAAAACAAACAATGCGGAGGAAATAAAACATTCAGGCGAGCTGTCAGGTCCTTTCAAGAATCAATACGAGGCCTTTCATCTGCGTCCCAACCTCTTCCTGGTAATTATCCTTCATATTTTATGCCCCCCCCCCCCATGCCTGCTTACACACAAACATAGAATGTACCACACACATGCACATAAACACACACACACATAAACACACACGCACACGGGCAACGTTTTCTCAAACAAAGATACAAAATCTTATGCAAACATGAAGACACAAAACAAATACTGGTTTACATAAATGGATTTAGGAATTGTGTTTTTGTAGTAATTGTAGTTATAATACAGTGACTTACAATATTATATTATATAAGTATAGTTTTGTCACCTTTAGTTTATTATAAATCAACTGACTCCACTGGCTCCAAGAAGAAGTCTGTTTCTATAGAAGTCTATGGGAATATGAGCCGCTTCTCACTTGATTTATTACTTTTTCATAATGAGTTTATGGTCTCAATGGCTAGTTTCAAGTCTTCTTCAACACAGCATGACGTTCATTTAGTAGAGGATGTTTTATTTTAAAATAGAGGATAAAGCAGGGGATGCTTTAGGACCTGTCAATCAGGACAGAGGCTTAGCGATGCTAACCCTGCTAACGCCGTGGACATTAAAATGGACTTCAACTTGGTTTTGGTGTCCGTGTTTTCATCTTTGACGTTGACCCGCTCACTGTGTGTTTTGGTAACCTAAAAATGTCTTGTTCAGTGTTCTGCCAACCAAGCTAGCTAGCTACAGTACAGCTAGCATTAGCTGGGAATTTACCGCGTATCTCCGTGTGTATTTTTGCCATAGCAAACCCCCACCAATCGGTCCCAAAACGTCCCAGTTAGAGAGGAAATGCCGTAAACATATTAAATTTAAATCTCTACAATCATTCCCTGAAAGAACCAAGCAGGCCTGTCTTGTTGCACCATTTAGTAGTCAGGTAGCTTAGCATTCTGAGCTAATGTCTCCTGTAGTCAGGTAGCTTAGCAGTCTGAGCTAATGTCTCCTGTAGTCAGGTAGCTTAGCATTCTGAGCTAATGTCTCCTGTAGTCAGGTAGCTTAGCAGTCTGAGCTAATGTCTCCTGTAGTCAGGTAGCTTAGCAGTCTGAGCTAATGTCTCCTGTAGTCAGGTAGCTTAGCAGTCTGAGCTAATGTCTCCTGTAGTCAGGTAGCTTAGCAGTCTGAGCTAATGTCTCCTGTAGTCAGGTAGCTTAGCAGTCTGAGCTAATGTCTCCTGTAGTCAGGTAGCTTAGCAGTCTGAGGTAATGTCTCCTGTAGTCAGGTAGCTTAGCAGTCTGAGCTAATGTCTCCTGTAGTCAGGTAGCTTAGCAGTCTGAGCTAATGTCTCCTGTAGTCAGGTAGCTTAGCAGTCTGAGCTAATGTCTCCTGTAGTCAGGTAGCTTAGCAGTCTGAGCTAATGTCTCCTGTAGTCAGGTAGCTTAGCATTCTGAGCTAATGTCTCCTGTAGTCAGGTAGCTTAGCAGTCTGAGCTAATGTCTCCTGTAGTCAGGTAGCTTAGCAGTCTGAGCTAATGTCTCCTGTAGTCAGGTAGCTTAGCAGTCTGAGCTAATGTCTCCTGTAGTCAGGTAGCTTAGCAGTCTGAGCTAATGTCTCCTGTAGTCAGGTAGCTTAGCAGTCTGAGCTAATGTCTCCTGTAGTCAGGTAGCTTAGCAGTCTGAGGTAATGTCTCCTGTAGTCAGGTAGCTTAGCAGTCTGAGCTAATGTCTCCTGTAGTCAGGTAGCTTAGCAGTCTGAGCTAATGTCTCCTGTAGTCAGGTAGCTTAGCAGTCTGAGCTAATGTCTCCTGTAGTCAGGTAGCTTAGCAGTCTGAGCTAATGTCTCCTGTAGTCAGGTAGCTTAGCAGTCTGAGGTAATGTCTCCTGTAGTCAGGTAGCTTAGCAGTCTGAGCTAATGTCTCCTGTAGTCAGGTAGCTTAGCAGTCTGAGCTATTGTCTCCTGTAGTCAGGTAGCTTAGCAGTCTGAGCTAATGTCTCCTTTAGTCAGGTAGCTTAGCAGTCTGAGCTAATGTCTCCTGTAGTCAGGTAGCTTAGCAGTCTGAGCTAATGTTTCCTGTAGTCAGGTAGCTTAGCAGTCTGAGCTAATGTCTCCTGTAGTCAGGTAGCTTAGCAGTCTGAGCTAATGTGTCCTGTACTCAGGTAGCTTAGCAGTCTGAGCTAATGTGTCCTGTAGTCAGGTAGCTTAGCAGTCTGAGCTAATGTCTCCTGTAGTCAGGTAGCTTAGCAGTCTGAGCTAATGTCTCCTGTAGTCAGGTAGCTTAGCAGTCTGAGCTAATGTCTCCTGTAGTCAGGTAGCTTAGCAGTCTGAGCTAATGTCTCCTGTAGTCAGGTAGCTTAGCAGTCTGAGCTAATGTCTCCTGTAGTCAGGTAGCTTAGCAGTCTGAGCTAATGTCTCCTGTACTCAGGTAGCTTAGCAGTCTGAGCTAATGTCTCCTGTAGTCAGGTAGCCTAGCAGTCTGCAATGCAGCAGTGCAGCAAACTGTAGCAGCTTGCATTGTTTCTATCACAGAAATAGAGTGCGGTCAAGCTCGCCGTCCGTCACTCGTATCTGCGCGGTCAAACCAGCCGCCGCTGAAATTGGAGACAGATGCCGGCAGAGCGAAGTCTCTGTAACTAGAGACGATGTCTGATCATTTTAATGAAATGTGCTGGTTTGACCGTAGAGATGGAAGAAATATGCACTAGTCCAGAACACAGGACCTTTAACTGTCTTGCTCCCGCCCCCAGAAACATCCGACCAATAAAAAGAGTGCATGTTCTTGCAGGATTTGTAATGGTGCATTTTGGTACGCTTGGATTTTTTCCAGGTGAGAAACCCAACCAACCGAGGGCAAATCGCTCCAAGTTTACAAACTCACCAACTGATTTGGACCAAAGCGGACGAACTACAGGTGTGAAAACGCCCGCACGCATCAAACCATAGCTCAAAACACACCGACAAGTCTGAATCAGACATGATTGGCCGACGCAGCTGGACTTCACTTTGCTGGTGCTTATACAGTAGCTCATATACTGTATACGCTGTGAGGAGGCAGAGGGAGATCAAGATTAAAGTGTTGTCAGTGACAGAGTGACATGCCCTTGAACAGAATCGCCCTTAAAGTGTCCTGTCATCACATTCCTGCCTCCCATTATTAGGGCCAGGGGGGCCTCTGGGACGACAGAGAGTGATTGGGGCGAAGCCTTCTGTCTCCTAACCAGGCTCGCCCCCCGTGATACCAGACGAATGATAAAAGACAGAAAGAATAGAAGAGGTCTTATTGGTCCCAGGGCGGCGATGGTTATGAAACTGTGAGCTGAGTGGAATACCTGAGTGGTTGCTGTGTGAAGTGAGTGACCGACCAGCAGTGGATAGTTGAGTATTTAAGCCTCCCCACTGGCAAATATTAAACTACTGACAAAGCCTTTTTGTCACCTGTCTGACCCTGGGAGAGGAGGGTCACGGGGGAAGCACCGAGCTAGCATTACCGCTAACAAGCTAATCTGCTAGTTTTCAGTCCCAGCTGAGCAAAAATAAAATGATCTTAAGACCACACAGACTGTTGGTTGGACTATAATCTTAATTTTTATTTATTTTTTTACCATGGACACACTTCAGTAAGAAGTTCACGCTACCTGCGTCCGCTGTTGGACGCAGGTCTGGCAAAAACACAGGTCTTTCCATTCATTTTGAATGGGGGTAGTGTGTTTAGGCTGTTTTGAAGTGCCCATATTATGAAAAAAATCACTTTTTCTGGGATTTGGGGTGTTCAATTGTGTCACTGGTGCTTCCACACACATAAAAAACTACCCATGATGTTTTGAGTGAGATCCGGTTTCTGAATGTCCTCTGATCCGGTTTCTGAGTGTCCTCTGTCTTCAGTCTCCGGGTGAGCTGTCCAACATCTGCACGGCTTTCTACGTCACTAGAGACGAGGTGGCTAATCGTAGCATGCTAGCTCGTTCTCAATGGAAAACACTGCCCCAACAGCCACTAGAGGACCAGAATCTCCAGAAGAACTACTTCCTGTCCCTGTTCTACTTCCTGTCCCTGTTCTACTTCCTGTCCCTGTTGTGCAGGTATTCCACAAGTGGCCCTGGTCTAGAAGAAGTCTCCCAGCTGATCCTGCCTTGGACTGACCAAAGCTGGAGAAAGAGTTATCAGCTGATGGATCTTACCGAGCTACTGAGCATGTGCAGCTCCCAACAAAGATAGGATAGAAGGGAGATGTCTCACTCTGGAGATAAAACTAGAGAGATGTCTCACTCTGGAGATACAACTAGTGAGATGTCTCACTCTGGAGATACAACTAGTGAGATGTCTCACTCTGGAGATAAAACTAGAGAGATGTCTCACTCTGGAGATAAAACTAGAGAGATGTCTCACTCTGGAGATAAAACTAGAGAGATGTCTCACTCTGGAGATAAAACTAGTGAGATGTCTCACTCTGGAGATACAACTAGTGAGATGTCTCACTCTGGAGATAAAACTAGAGAGATGTCTCACTCTGGAGATAAAACTAGAGAGATGTCTCACTCTGGAGATAAAACTAGTGAGATGTCTCACTCTGGAGATAAAACTAGAGAGATGTCTCACTCTGGAGATAAAACTAGAGAGATGTCTCACTTTGGAGATAAAACTAGAGAGATGTCTCACTCTGGAGATAAAACTAGTGAGATGTCTCACTCTGGAGATAAAACAGAGACCTGAACACACAGGGTGAAAACAGGATCTGCAGCAATGTGCAGTACAACAAAAATATGGTGTTTTTAGAAAATGAAACCATGGAAACCTATTCTGGTCCAACCTCAAAATACATTTCTGAACCTGAAAATGAGCAGAATATGGGCGCTTTAAAACACTATGAGCACTGAACTGCTGGGGAGTTTGTGCAACAGCTCAATGTTTCCTCCAACAACAAAGCACCTGCTCTGTCTCCATTGTCTCTTTTCTTTGTCCCTCTATTGTGAAATGAAGCTGCCTTCAAGTGCGGTCGGAAACGTCGGAATCTACACACGATCTGACGAGAAATAATAATTGTGAAATATAAAGTGTACTTGAGCTTTATTGGGGAGTTTAAGAACACAATAGGCCATTTCATTTGCACCCCCACCCCCACCCAAATCACCACATCACTTGTCTTGGTGTGAACCCCCACTTTTGCAATTTTTTCATTTTTCATCCAAACAGAGTTGTTGAAAGCTTTTATAATAATGTATACTTTATTTATACTTTATTATTATTATACTTCCACGACTTACCCGCACATAAAAGACCTTGAGTTAATTGTGTAATAACTGTAAAGGTGTGTTCAAACAGAAAACAAAGCAAAATGTCTTTCGGGGTTATATTATGCTTTTGTATAGACATAAATAATCTTTGGGCTTCCTTTTCAGTTTGATTGTGTGTGTTACATTGTTTAAAATGGGTTGGCAGAAACGTGTATAATAATGTTTTTGTCACATATTGTCATGCTTTGTTCATTAAACTGTTGTAGCCAATTTAGCCATGTGCATAAATTGCATGTATTATGTGTGTGTGTGTGTGTGTGTGTGTGTGCGCACCTGCGTGTATGTGTGCCAATCAGAGGTTAGAAAGGGAATCACAGGTGAGAAGGGGATTGAGGAACTGGGATCTGAGGAGCCACACAGTTTTTCCACCTCAGCTGTGTACGAGTGATGTTTTTAGTAGTCTTGTCTTTTTGTAGAAGTTATTAAATGCATTTATTAAAATTAATAATTAACCTTAAGATGAAGGCGGACCTCATTATTTGCACCAGCAAGCATTAGAAATGGTTTCAAATTCCCTCCAGTGGCATTCGTTGTGGTCAGATTGCCACTACATAATGTAAACCGAAATAAAGCATTCATTCATTCATTCATTCATTCATTCAATGTGCAATGTGTACACGCTTCTCTCTCTCAACTGAACAAAAAGGAAAACCCTCTGCATTTCTTCTCTCCTCTTTCTCTTTTGCCTTGATTGTTTCAGTGCTGGAACAGAAGATTTTGGCCAATGAGAGTCCTCTGAGCCTGGGCGGGTGTGATGGAAGAGCTCTAATGAGGCATAGCAGAGGATGAAATATTAAAGTTTCTAATTAAATAGAGAGACCTCTTCCACTCTCGTCAAGGTTGTTTGGACCATTATCTCTGCCATGTGATCAGCAGTGATCCGATCCGTTTAGGAGTTCCTTTGTGAGGGAACTTACAGAGCACACACACACACACACACACACACACACACACACACACACACACACACACACACACACACACACACAACTCCTCCCATGTCCACTTGAGTGTCAGTAAAGTATAGTGTGAAAGGCGTTGAACTGGGAGAGCTATCCCTGCAGCAGGTTGGTGGAAGTTTGTAATAGAGGTCTGTGTGTGTGTGTGTGTGTGTGTGTGTGTGTGTGTGTGTGTGTGTGTGTGTGTGTGTGTGTGTGTGTGTGTAGCCACTCCAGCAGTTGTTATTTTTAATTATTGAATCTAAACTGAAACAAAGTTTCATTCAGCCATGCCTTTTGGGACAGAAAAGAAGAAAAGGAAGAGGACAGCGTGCCCTGTAAGAGAGACAGACATGGAGAGGGGGAAGAAGGAAAGAACAGATGCTTTCAGGTGCAGGTGGACTGGGGCTGTTGGAGAGTCGAGGTGAAACGCTCCTCGGCTGCGGAGCGTGGATGAATGCGAGAGCAGCTTGTTTTCCTCAGACAAGCTGGTGAAAATGTAAAAAAGACTGTAGCTGTAAGCTGTACAGGCACTGAGACCTGGGACAGAGAGCCCTGGGACGGAGAGACCTGGGACAGAGAGACCTGGGATGGAGAGACCTGGGATGGAGAGACCTGGGACGGAGAGACCTGGGACGGAGAGACCTGGGACAGAGAGCCCTGGGACGGAGAGACCTGGGACGGAGAGACCTGGGATGGAGAGACCTGGGACAGAGAGCCCTGGGACGGAGAGACCTGGGATGGAGAGACCTGGGACAGAGAGACCTGGGACGGAGAGACCTGGGACAGAGAGCCCTGGGACGGAGAGACCTGGGACGGAGAGACCTGGGACAGAGAGCCCTGGGACGGAGAGACCTGGGATGGAGAGACCTGGGACGGAGAGACCTGGGACGGAGAGACCTGGGACAGAGAGCCCTGGGACGGAGAGACCTGGGACGGAGAGACCTGGGACGGAGAGACCTGGGGCAGAGAGACCTGGGACGGAGAGACCTGGGACGGAGAGACCTGGGGCAGAGAGACCTGGGGCAGAGAGACCTGGGGCCGGCACGCGGCTGTATGTTAAGCAGACAGCCACTGTGTGTGGAATAACGACCATCCTTGCTTGAATTTTAATCATACTGTTTTATTAAGCTCTCTGGGACTTTTGCCTTGACATAGTTTTAATGATTTGTCCGGCGTGCCGGCCGGCTCTGTTGGAACCGCATCCTGACAACGCGGGTCAAAGTCACAGCGTAAGGGGATGTAGATCTCATACAAAATAGATTTTATTCATCCCATTATTGGCTTTTTTTTCTGCATATAGATTCTTGTGTGAGAGTTAGGGTAAAGGCCTTCATTATATTTCATGCTAATGTGTTTATTCAAAGTTATGACTGTACGAGGAAAAGCTTATTATTCTTTTTATAGCTTTCTTGTTCTAGAAGGTGTATGTTTTAAAACTTTGAAAATAGTGTTTTATGTCTGAAAATGGCTATTCTATTCATTTTGGTTTATTGTATACTGTCACTTTAAGAGATTGCACTACTGAACATTTAATGCAGCTGTTAATAAAGCTTCATTTGGCAACTATTCAATTCATCGCCAACTATTTTGATCATCGATCAATCGGCTTGAGTCATTTTTTATGAAAGAAAAGTACAAACTTCTCTGATTTCGGCGTGTTAAATGTGAATATCTTCTAGTTTCTTCTCTCCTCTGTGGCAGTAAACTGAATATCTTCTAGTTGTGGACAAAAACAAGACATTTGAGGACGTCATCTTGGGCTTTCTGACATTTCAGAGACCAGACAACCAATCGATCAATCCAGTAAAGAATCAACAGATTAATTGACAATGAAAATAATCGATAGTTAACCCTACTGAGGAAACTGTGTGGAGTCACATACTCTTTAATACCGTGTCTTGATTTAGTTTCATACAGTATAAATCCTAACCTTTCAAATGTAGGCCTTATGTACGCACACCTTTCTGTCAACTGACAAACACTGCTAAACTAAGAGACGTGGTTTCTCAATGTGATCATTCACGGTTTTATATCCTCCCGGCTTGATTACGACAGCTTCGATTACGACAGCTTCGATTACGACAGCTTCGATTACGACAGCTTCGATTACGACAGCTTCGATTACGACAGCTTCGATGTCGCACGGCCCGCTACAGGAAATCATTCCTACCACAGGTGATAAAACTCTTTAACACGTCATCACTGGGTGCTGATAAGACCCTGATACTCCACAATACTGCATGAATACAACATGCACAATAGCTTTATCTACATATTTATCATTCTATTTAAGCAGTTGCACATTTTGTATTCCCATCCTGTATATGTTCAAATATTTGTTGTTATATATTATTCCTATTATTATTTAATGTATATTGTATGTATGTATATTTATATTCTGTGCTATTTTGCTGCAGTAACAGTAATTTCCCATTTTTTTTGGGATCAATATCTATCTATCTATCTATCTATCTATCTATCTATCGCCACTCCATTTTCACCTGTCTCAGCAAGAGGTCCCAGGACCGTCTCCAACTGGTTCAGTACTCGGCTGCAAGGCTGTAGACCAGGTCCAGGATTGGTTTTACCCCCCAGTCCCCCGCAACCTGCCGCTGACACTCATTCTTGAGTGATGATAGTTGTGGAAACTTCTTGCAGTTGCCATGGTAACATTAGTAGCTTAAGTCACAGAGAACAAGACGATGAGACCAAAATCAGTTGGAGAAACATTGCCGTCAGGGTCGGTGTTGCCAAAGGTCTCCGTTTGCGGCCGGTGAGACGAAAGGTCTCCGGTTTAGGGGCTTGGAAACGCCAGAGCAGGGGGGAAAGCGAGGCGTAAACGTAGCAAAAGATATTTATAAATGCAATATAATGTAGTCCACATCCACGTCTTTCCACTTTGTTTGTGAACCAGATGTCCGTCCCCTTCCTCTTCCTTTGTGTTGGCGTTCTAACCTCCGGTGGGTTTCTGAGGACTATGGTTACCTGGTCCTCAGGTCTCTGCAGGGTAAATCCAGACAGCTAGCTGGACTATCTGTCCAATCTGAGTTTTCTGTTGCACGAATAAAACAACCTTTGAACGTACACACGTTCCACCAAAACAAGTTTCTTCCAGAGGCTATTTTGCAGAGGCACCGTTGCTCTGTCTGGCACCAAAGACGATTGGGATTGGTTCAAAGAAATTCCAATAATCCAGAGCACGTTTTTCTCCCATCCAGGAATGCTGTGTGGACTCGCCAGACCCTCCTCCACATAGCCGTGGAGGACGGCCCGACAATGCGAGACTAACCCGGAAGTTATTTTTCACGGCAATCCGGTCCAACAGTACGTGTTACAGTAAGCTCCTGTTGCTTTCTGACTCCTTCCCCTTACTGCACTTCCTCCTCTGCTCCGTTCTCCCTCCGGAGACTTCAGCCTGATTGGATTCTGAAAGACGGATCAAACATAGAGGTCAAACAGAGCCTCGAGGACGGTCTGCATCTGAGTGGGTGTGAGTGTGTGTGTGTGTGTGTGTGTGTGTCAATTCATGTGCACTTTGACAGTGAAAAGTATCCCATGAACTACAAACCCCGTTGTGGATTACATTGGAATTTATTGACACAAACTTTCGTAATGAGCTTGGATCATATGCGCGTACATTATTAACCTTTCGTTTACAACTTATCATCGAGGCGATTTATCACCACACGTTCCCTGTATTAATCACACAGTACGGGGACATCAGGAGACATCATTTTTTGCTGACTTGAATTGCGCCGTGTCCCTCCGATTCTGCAGCTCTTACAGGAACATGCAGTACAAAAGCTAATAAGAGGCTGCCGTGCCTGGGTTAAACCCACGCTCAGCCATATAAGCACCGTGAAGTCAATTAATTTCTGGCTGCTTAATGACTTGGAACCTCGGCGGTGCAGACACCCCCTCGCCCCACATCTCCACATTGATTGAGTGGATTTCTCGGGCATGGTGCAGAATCCACAGATACGCTACGAGGAATGATCACATTCAATTTTCCTATTACGGCGAGTTAGAATGCCATCAGGATCCTGTACCTGAACTATAAGGACAAAAAAACACTGGCAGGATTAATACACGTATGTAGTTTTTTTTACATAGAATTTTTTGGGGCTATTCTACCTTTATTAGGACAGCTAGGGGAGAGAGAAGGAAGACATGCAGGAAATAGTCGCTGGTCGGTCTGGAACCCTGGCCCTCTGCATCGAGGCACAAACCTCCAAGTATACAGTACGCGCGCCCGGTCTACCCACTGAGCCAACCCAGCCATGCAGTTCTGTTGTACTGGATAAACATACTGGCTCAACGATACTACATGAAGAACTAATTGAGTTCAGGAAATGATGGAATAGTAACTTGATCGAATGTCTGTTGGAGACGTCTCTGTCCAGTTGTATGGTTGTTTATTGAAAAAACGACTGATTGAAAATACTTTGATTGTGCTTATTTTGTAATTAAAGATGCAGAAGTATGGACATTTCAAACAGTAGGACCTGAAAAAGCAATTTTTGATTCTTCCTACTCCCTTTCGGAGAATAGCATATGTTTATTTTGCTTATTCTTGCTTTTTATTATTTTCCAATTAACTACTTTTGTGTCTTGTATTTTGTGGTTATTCTTTTGTACATTGTTTGAAATAAACCATTCATTCATGTCAAAAAAGTGAATTTCACACAGTTTTTCTTTGCTTTAGGGTGTGTTTGCCCTCATCTATAAACTATAATGCACATGAAGTGCAGGTATAACGCGAAGGTCACAGTGTACTCTGGGTACATGCGACGTGTGCACAGACCCAAGATGTAAAGGTATTGACATTTCAAAAACAGTAGGACCTGAAACGCATTTAGCGTCTTTCTACTCCCTTTTTCAGCATTTATTCATTGAATTATCATTCATTCATGTCAAAAAGGTGAATTTCTAATATGTCGTTTATGCTGTAAAGAGAGAGGGTTTCAGAGCCGGCTTTCAGATTTGTTTGCCAGAATCTATAAACTACTGTATAATGCACATGCCGTGCACGTATAATGCGAAGGTCACAGTGTGCTCTGTGTACATGTGACATGTGTGCACGGACTGGACTGTTTTCCCTCTCTGGATATCATCATTCTAACTGCACTGTGCACGGAGGCGAATAATTACGTCACTCAGAAAACCATCAGTCCTCCACGCTTGGCGTCACTTCCTAGTCCTCCCTCTTCTCCCCCCCTCTCTCCCTGTTCTTCTCCCCCCCTCCTCCCCTCCATCCCCACATAAATGTCTCCTTGGCAGGGGGTGGAAAACCAGTAGTGGAAGAAGTATTCACATCCTTTACCTAAGTAAAAGTACTAATACCACACTGTAAAATATACTGTGTTACGGCATTGACAATGTTACTTAAAGGGAAACTTTACTGGATGCTATTTTTCTATATTTTTGTGTCTAAGTGAATAATACAACAATAATCTTCGACATTGGTCCAGTATTAAGCAAGATCGCTGCAGTCAGCGGTTTCCCCGGCAGCTTGTTGTGCTTGTTTGGTCACTGACAGGCTCAGATTAATATTCTGATATCATTATGGAAAGGATTTCTAAGGAGGTCGATCTTTCCATTAAAGAGTATGATTCATTTTTTTAAACATTAAAACATCTGCAAAATGCTAAACCCACCAGACTCCACGTAAATTTCATTTTAGCATCGTAAAACACACTTCATTCAAGTTGAAACAGCCTTTTTGGGTCGTCTTTCCACACTTTCAACCATCACGACTTTAGTTTGGGTTGAAATAAACATAGTTCACTGATTTACACGTGAAATTATGTCTGCTCTACACGCGCTAAAATTACTGCTTTTTTAAGTGGAGTCTGGTGGGTTCAGCGCTAGCGGCTACAGAGCTGTTTCTGGTTAAACAGAAAGGTCTCAAAGAGATTAAAAAAAGGTCTATCTCTGTAGGGGTCCTTTCCAAAATGATGTCAGACACTTGGAATATTAATCTGAGCCTGTCAGCGACACAACGAGCACTTTTAGTGGACCAAATGGAAGATGCACATTTTGCCTACATGGTTACATCGCAGCCGGTTACGGCAATCTCACTTAATACTGGACCAATGTCAAAGATTGTAGTTCCTATCAGTCACTTAGACACAAAAACATAGGGTCCAGGTTGGAGAAAAAACCCTGAAATCACCCTTTAAACTACATAAAGTAAAAGTACTCAATCCTCACCTTTCAGAAAGTGGAATTTATAGATTAAAATGAACTAATATGTTACAAATTACATGTGCTTTGTGTGTAAAAATCTAAATTGGTAAAGTAACTAAAGCTGTCAGATGAATGTAGTGGAGTAAAAAGTAGGATATTTCTCTCTGAGATGTAGCGGAGTAGAAGTAGAAAGCGGCATGAAAAGAAAAGACTCAAAGTAAAGTACAAGTACCTCAACATTTGTACTTTGGTACAGTACTGGAGTAAATGTACTTGGGTACATTCCACCTCTGTGGAAAACTGCTCCTCTGCAAACTGTCTGCCTGCCGGTGTGTTTCCTGTGATTCCCGAGAGAAGCAAAAAATAAATAAATAAAGAAGAACCTGATCACTATCCCGGCTGTTCAAGGCTACCTGAAGGTTCTTGTCCTGTCAGTCTCTCCTGAGTTAGAGGAGGATGGAAGGAGGGGAAAGAAAGGAGAGAGAGAGATCAGAAAAGATGAGGGGGAGGGAGGAAAAGAGAGAGAGAGAGAGGGGGGATAAGGGAGATGTGGGGAGGCAGGCTGTAAGTGAATGAAGGTGTGTGGGTGAGGGAAGGTGGGGTGGGCAAGCCGTGAAATTGCTCCGACGCTGGCGACACCGCTGTACACGTCGCTTCCACCAAGGCCTCCGCCAGTCCCCCACGAACCCCAGACCCCCGCCTGTCTGTCTTTTTTTTTTTTCCAGGTCTGTTGCACACGGGGCGGAAAAGATCGTATTTATCACCTGTCAGCGTTTGGCAGCCCTGAGTTACGCGACGCAGGACAGCATAAAATTATCATACACAGGCATGAAATTACAAAACCGCCCGGGGACCCCACAACAAAATTATTTCACCCCCACACACACACAAAAAAATAAAAAAATGGAGGGTGTTTGGTTGTGAGGTGAGGGGGTGACAGGTGAGGAGAAGTGGGGGTGACAGACGGAGGTGGGGTGGGGGGGGTGAGAGCTGAGACATGTGGGGAGCCATGTGATGGAGAGAAAACTCCAAGAGGACATTTCCAGGAAAGTGTCCTTCACACTCGGGGTGTGATGAAAGAAAAGGCCGGCTCAGGCTCCCAGGCGCTGGAAAGTAACTGATTACAATTACTCACATTACTGTAATTGAGTTTTTGTGAACTTTTAGTTTTTAAAATGTGTATTTATACTTTCACTCATGGTTGTTTTGTTTTAACTATTGCACTTTGTTTCATTTTAAATCAAATCAGTTACTGATTTAACCCTTGTGTTGTCTTCCAATGAACCATGAAAAAATCGCTTTTTCTGACATTTTTGTCACTTTTTCAGTGTTGTGGGAGTTTTTTTTAATGTTTTTTCCAAAGTTATTTGATATTTCTAATGTTGATATTTTAAGCTTATTTCGAAAGCCCATTTTTTGTGATGAAAAAAACTGAAAATTGGTCAAATTTGACCCGAGGACAACATGAGGGTTAATAAAAAAAACCAGGAAATAAAGGTCTCCCTAATGTTGTTTTGGCAAAATATTAGTCATCAACCTCAACCTCATACTTTTTGTTTGCTTCTTTAAACTTTCTTTTGGGCTCTGTGCCCTTAATAAATCACAATAGACTGTGTTTTAATTAAATAAGTGTAAGTAACATATTAAAATAGGTATGAATATATAAGTACAGTTTATCTCCACTCGCTAAAAAGCAACTAAGCAACTTTTACTCTGAGTCAATTTTAAATGAACTATACTTTACTTTTCCTTGAGTACATTTTTATACAGGTTATTTTACTTAAGTACTTAAGTAAAAGTTCATCAAAGTAATTGTACTTTACATCGCCACAGATATAGGGAAGCATTCCTAAAAGTCCCATTGGTTATAGGCCGTGACACGTGTTGTGTGATGAGGATGATTATGACTACTTGCATATGCTCCACACACAAAAAGGGACAGAAACAGTGCATTTCACTGCAGCAAAGCATTATTTAAAGGGATACTTTGCTGATATTCAACCAACTTTGTATCATAATAGTGTTGGTAATATGTGTGAATAAGCAATATTAAACTTCCCTCCATTTTTCCCAGATCTCCCTCCTCACAGGCCAGCAGGAAAACTCCAAGTGACGCGTTTGAACCATAGACAGTAAAAGAAATGGACAAATCGACGCCTTAGACTTCCACGGAGACGAGTGAAGGATTTTAAAAGTATTGATGCTGAGCGTTACTGCGCAGCCTCCGACTGAGCTGGAAGACGTAGATGTGATGTGAGCAACCTGTCTGAAAGCTGTAAGTCTTCTGGTAGCTGTGCAAGAGAAATCTCAATCATTCCCAATCAGCAGAGACGCATGTCATTTTCATTCATTTTGTCATTTTGACTGTATGTCTCCAGGTCCCCCGGATTGCCTGCAAGCTTCTCCTGACAATACGGTAATTCCTCTACTGTGAGACAGCAAGTCGCGTGGTTATGACACAATCATTAGCCTATTTTTATAAAAACGTCTGCTACGGAGCCATAACGTGAGATACAAGCTAATGGAGCCTTTTATACATTGTCGTGTTTCTTTAGAAATGAACAACGGACAAATAGAGTATTTAAACGATTCAGATGTGAAGTTATTCGCTGTCAAAGTGACGCCAAAATGAATTGGAGTCAATGGGACGCTAACGAAAGGTGATGGCTGTTAGCATCAGCACCTCTCCATAGGAGGGACGCTTTTAGGATGCTCGCTTGGTTTGAATGCATAGTACACACATAGTTTATAAACAGGAAGTGGGCGCCATACTGTTTCCTGTCTTGCAAAATTTGAGGCTAAAAAAAACTCAAATGAAGTGTTGTGTGTGTAGCGCTGACCAATTAAAAACCAAGATTTACTTCCTGTGTTGCTGGTTTCTTGCCTAAAATGTTTTTGGAATCATATTTTAACTCACCGCTTAATTTTAATACAAGAGTCGGTTGATATCAATGCGGACAAACTCTACCTTCTCGCATTTTGACACACACAAGCGGGGGTGTTTATTAGTCCGCTGCAACGCAGTGGATTCTGGTAGTTGTAGGTTTTCTACCTTTTTTTTTTTTAGGGAATATCACAGCTTCTTTTCTCTGTTTCATTTGGTCATGTAGCACCAATTTCTAAAATCTTTGCACCATTCTACTGCACAGACAGCCCAGTTTTATGAAAAGATCCTTTTTTTTCATAAAAATACTTCTTTATAAGGAAGAAGGGCACTCGAGCAACAACAGGCGGTTGTTTCGGAAGGCAAGAAAATAAGCAGTTGCATTTTCCTTCAGCTTTAATCAAAGAAATTAAATGTTTTTGTTTATGAGTTCAAGTTCTTTCTATTCAGAAACTGATGAGTGTGTGTTTCTGTTCTACTTTCTAAAGCAGCATTTAAAATGACCTTTTTCAACTACCTTTAGGGAGTCTGCTTTCTTGGCACCTTAGTCCATCTATTGTGTGCGTGGGGGGGGGGGGTGGATGGCATTGACAGAGGGAGAGGTGGCTTTACACAGGTCCTCCATAATGCTGTGGGTATACTAAATGCTTCATTAACGCCACACACAGGAAATAGAGGGTCAATATTTATAGACCCTGTGCAGAGCACTATGTAGATACAGGATCTATTGGCCTGCCTTCTAGGGAGGGGAATCAAATTAAGTCAACGGGGGACTGGAGTTTTTCTCTTGGTCTCTCTTCCTCTATGAGACGGTCAATTTGCCAACGATCGCCGGTGGTGGCTGGCCGCCACATGGCTTGACCCTGAATGTGCGGAGAGGAGGGAGGGAGGGAGGGAAGGGGGCAGTCAGGGAAGGTGGCACTGAAGGTAACTCATTGAATCTTTAGGCTTAGAACCTCTTAGCCGAAACACAGACCAAGTAGGGACCCCCTACTGCATATGTTGTATGTTGTTGCACATTAAACTGGGCCGAATGGATGAAAATAAATGATTATTTATACATTTAGATTTCTTTTATTGTCACTCTGCAAAACACAGAAATGTAAAGCATGAATAAAATTACAAGCATGGCTCCTTTTAAAAACACAGATTAAAAACAGGGTAATAAATAGAGCTCTAAGAATATATATATATATATATATATATATATATATATATATATATATATATATATATATATATATATATATATATATATACACACAAACAGAATGCAAAATTTCCAGCAGAATATTTAATCCGTACGACTACGTGATGTATTGTAAATGAACAGTATTGCATATTTGTATAGTAAAGCACATGATCATCATGTTTTAAAGTTAAAGCGCCCATATTCTGCTCATTTTCAGGTTCATAATTGTATTTTAGGGTTGGACCAGAATAGGTTTCCATGGTTTCATTTTTAAAAAACACCATATTTTTGTTGTACTGCACATTGCTGCAGATCCTGTTTTCACCCTGTGTGTTCAGGTCTCTGTTTTATCTCCAGAGTGAGACATCTCACTAGTTTTATCTCCAGAGTGAGACATCTCTCTAGTTTTATCTCCAGAGTGAGACATCTCTCTAGTTTTGTCTCCAGAGTGAGACATCTCCCTTCCATCCTATCTTTGTTGGGAGCTGCACATGCTCAGTAGCTCGGTAAGATCCATCAGCTGATAACTCTTTCTCCAGCTTTGGTCAGTCCAAGGCAGGATCAGCTGGGAGACTTCTTCTAGACCAGGGCCACTTGTGGAATACCTGCACAACAGGGACAGGAAGTAGAACAGGGACAGGAAGTAGTTCTTCTGGAGATTCTGGTCCACTAGTGGCTGTTGGAGCAGTGTTTTCCATTGAGAACGAGCTAGCATGCTACGGTTAGCCACCTCGTCTCTAGTGACGTAGGAAGCCGTGCAGATGTTGGACAGCTCACCCGGAGACTGAAGACAGAGGACACTCAGAAACCGGATCAGAGGACACTCAGAAACCGGATCAGAGGACACTCAGAAACCGGATCTCACTCAAAACAGCATGGATGGTTTTTTCCAAGTGTGTATGTGTGTGGAAGCACCAGAAACACTAAATAACCCCCCAAATCCCAGAAAAAGAGATTTTTTCATAATATGGGCACTTTAAACACGTATGTGGAAGGCACAGTGAACCCTTAAGCTAAACTGTTTGGTTGTTACCTACCTATAGGAAGCTTGTCTTGAACGTTCACATTTTTTTTGCCATTGATATGTTGGGTTCATATACTTTGGCGGCCCCCTTGCACTAACTAACACTAAGACCCCCTAAGGGTCACGGACCCCCTGATGAAGATCTCTGCTTTAAGGAAGTCATCTTTTCCAAAGAGATACACTATGATAAACAAATGAGCAACCCATTCCCATGAACGGGTTCCTATGATACTGTACTAAAACTGATAGAGAATTCATTTTTATTAAGTCTTTTATTCTTCTATTTCCTTCTTCAGTAATGTTATAATGTTATGTCCTTTTATTAATATCTTATAATCTTAAATCTTAAATATATCTTATAATAATAAATCTCTATGCACTATATATGCACATTTAGCAAACTGCTTTTCTAAAGATTTTCTTAATACAGAAACAGCAAACGTCTACAGCAAATCACGGGCTGTAGATAACATTAAAGACCGAGGTCATACGGCTCTGTTTTCTTCATGTTTTTCTTTTGGATAGCCATTACAAAGCATTCTTTCTGTATCAACAACTGTGAATCAATGTGTGTGTTTTCAATAAATACACGACTCTATGCCACACTGAAGTTACCCGAGTTCAATGCTGGAGATAGGTTGTCCTCCATTTTCTTCCCTCTTGCAATTGTCTTAAACTGCTAACTACCGTCTGAGTCTCGTTTTCTTGCTTGACCGTCTTTGATTTAATAAAGTAAAGTGTTATGAACCTGACAAAACCTATGCACAACAATTCGTATGGTATCCTACGGAATAATGGAGACCACCGGCCGGTCACATGCCAATAAACGCTCTAGTGTATGTTTACATTATATTAATGAACGTCCGTTACATTCAAGCCGTTGCCAAATGAGGTGCTACTAAGCTAATTAAGACGTCCAGCTCCACACAACTCTCTCTGTATTTGGCAGTAGAAAACAGTGTAGTCTGGCGACATTGGCGTGCAGAAGCTCAAATGATGCGTTCTACGTGACCGCTGGGAAAGGACAACAGCAGCGTTCAGCTTTGGAGACAAAGAGGACATAAAAACTTCCAAGATAATCACCTCTTCTGAAGAGTCCTCCGTGCTAGCGACTGGGCGGAGGTGGTGGCTCGCGATCACTGAAGGCTTGCGTCATGCGGATATGCTTACAGTGTTGTTGTCATTACCTAGAATCCCTCATGGTGGTGACACAAACTACGCACTGTAGCTTTAAGTTTATCGGGCTTTACAGTGGAAATAACTGCGAGCCGGGTGCAGAGCACCCTGAGGTGACGGCCATTCAGCGAGTTGCTGTTAAGTTTAGCCAACAAAAGGTAACCATCATGCGGCAACCATGCTTAGACACCAAATTGACTAGTTCAAATTAAAAAACAAAGATTGTGGTTTAGATTAGACCACCGGTCCCCTTAAGTAGTACTCCCAGGACACAAACACCCGTGTCCAGGGTTAACTTCTTCGGGGACACACTCTGCTCCACCATGCCAACGCCCTGTGTTTTAGGAGCCAAACATCCATAGCGAGTCAGTCAATGTGCTGCATACAGTAATACATATGTGGAATACATACAAATTACTAGGGGTGTACTATTCAATTCTGATTTTTAGGCTCACAATTTGATTAAATATCGATTTTTGATTCAAAAATAATTTATTAAAAAAGGTTTATTCACAGTATGCATATATGTAGTTACTTTTCCCATATATGTACTGTATGTATGTATGTATGTATGTACATTTGTACGTATAACCACAAATCCATTTTTTTGCACACCCCTACAAATCACAGTGCATTACTTTCTTGTAGCTATATGTCCGAAGAGTTCATGAGATCCACCTGAAATTCATGTCTCTGGTGCTCTACTGTCTCGGTGTGTATGAAATCATTCCCACATTAAGCCTCAAACTCAGTTTAGGTGAAAACTTTTTAACATATTTAACACAAGACAAGAAAATAATTGATGGACTTTTACTCCTCGGAGGTGAAACATGTGCAAGGTAAATAGCTTTTGGTAGAAGAAGAAGTGGGGAAGGTGAGAGTCTCTGTTACATTAGCACAAAGAGAGGGATGAGAAAAAGAGGGGGATGAGAGAGAGTGTATGTTTGAGCGAGACAGGGAGAGAAGGGTGGGGGGGATATTGCCATAATTCCTATGTGTCGGCATGGCTGTTAGGAGCTCAGGTGGCTGAGCGTTTGCCCCGGCCAGGCCTCATCAACGTGAAGGGCGATCTCATCCTTTCTGCATCTCTCCTCTCCTCCGCTTGATTAATTGGGTTCCAAATACGCTGGCGGAATACGAAATGCCCCCCACCTGAACACCCCCCCGCCTCCCTTCCTCCACCTGCCTCCCAACCTCACTGCTCTCCTGCTCCCCCCTACTTCTACTCTCTCCGTCTCCCACTCCTCATCTCAGACCCTCTCTCTCGCTCTCTCTCATTCTCATTCCTCTCTGCCTCTCTCCCCATCGCCGTGTGCTCACGCTGGCAATCTCCAAAACACATTAGCATACACTTGGTATTCTGGGCAAGGCGATGGGGTGGGTGGGTTGGACGGGTGTGGGTGGGAGAGAAAGAAAAAAATGAAGAAATTTGAAAAACAATTTAACAATAATAATGACGCCGATGATAAAATTAATTATGCCCAGGGATGGCGAATGAGGGGAAAAAAAGAGGAGGAGGCCTCAGCAGCAGTCGCTCGCTTAATTTGATTCCCAGACGCTGGCGGATATCAGGTGCCATTTGACAAGCAGACACAATGTGTGTGTACTGCAAAATCTCTACTGTGTGTGTGTGTGTACGTGTGTGTGCATGTGTATGCTTGTGTGTGTACTGCAAAATCTCTACTGCGTGTGTTTGTATGTATGTGTGTGCGTGTGTGTGAATGTGTGTACTGCAAAATTTATACTGTGTGTGTGCGAGTGTGTGTTTGTGTGTACGTGCATGTGTGTGTGCTTGTGTGTACTGCAAAATCTCTACTGTGTGTGTGTGTGTACATGCATGTGTTTGTGTGTGCACTGCAAAATCTCTACTGTGTGTGTGTGTGTGTCTGCGTGCGTGAATGTGTGTGTGTGCGCATACTACTAAATCTTTACTCTGTGTGTGTGAGTATGTGAGTGTGTGTGTGTGTGTGTGTGTGTGTGTGTGTGTGTGTGCATGTTATCCTCAACAAAGATGCTGTTACAAGCCTCTCAGACAACACAACACATGGGGTAGTTCTTTTCTTTCTCACAGTATGTGTTTGCCGTGACACTGTGTATGACGGCACACCCTGCAGACAACACAGCAAACGTACATGTGTGCATGCATACATGCCAGCCAGCCCACCCACCCTCACACATCTCCGCCACTTCAGAAACGCTGAGAAATAGCATCCACATTCTGCTTTTTTCCAACTGCAAACCACATCAGTATAGCCTGTACCGGCGCGCGACATGTTGACGCGAGCGATGTCGCCTCCATCTCTACCAAATGTAGATTTTTCCACAACATATTTTTATTGCCTTAGTCTTATGAAACATGCAGCCTCTCCCCCGGGGGAATGTGATTGACACATGCAGGCTTTAGGGATAGGAGACAAGCATGACTGGCTCTGGGGGGGGGGGTTAACATTTAGGAGTATTTTTCTCCCTAACCACCGCTGTAGTGATGCGTTCTGTCTGCTGCTGCTATAGTAACTCATCTCATTAGGATAAACGGTGAGATCATCCTGGGTGGGGTCCGTTTCAATCTCCCTGCATCTCATGTTGCATTATCACGCCTGTCATCATGCATGTGCCACGCTGTGTTCCCTTTGTGCTATTTACACCACGGCTTAGCGCTTGCAGTAGTTTTATTTTTTTTTTACCCTTTCATAATTCCAAAACTGCAGAGTGAAGGAGCCGAGTAATAGAAGAAGAAAATACATCCTTATCTTTTTCTTATCCGAAGAAGGTTTTAAGGTTTAGGGCTCTCACTTTCTGTCTTCCTCTGTGGGCATCTTTACGTCCATGTGCCAGAGAAGAAAGATGGAGGAGGGGGGGGGAGAGGAAAGGAGGGTGGGAGGGGTTTGATAGAAGTGAAAGGGGGCAGAGACCGGTGGCTGCATTGATTTAATTTGCGGAGGTATTGCGCGACGGGCGAGGCATTCCTTTTAACGATCACTAAATTGTTTTCTGACAGAACCCCACCAAGCAATTTCTCCCCCAACCTCCCAACTCCCCCCCCACCCCCCCCGACATTTGATTTACATATGATCTTTAAACACCGCCGAGGCCGCGCTTGCTATTTGGTTATCATTCAAATCACTCTCCTCCATGTCACGCTCCGGGATAGGTCACTCTGCTCACGCCGGCTCCTGAGACGAGACGGCTGGAGAGAGATTGGGGGGTGGGGGATGTATAACTAATGAAATAAATTGATTGAGGGGCAAAATCAATTGGTTTGCAGGCCGCAATGAAGATCCAGTGCTTAATTTAGCATGGACCCCTGCAAGCCTGGGCATTAGCAGCAGAAATGGGGAACTGGGAATCTAATTGGTGCTAAATGAAGAAGTGTACAGTAATGGGCGCAGGGACACTGGGAGAGGGGTTGCCATCTTTTCCCTTTCCAAGCTCCAATCAGCACCCTCTTTGAATATACTCAAAGAGCACCTCAACTTTCATTCTCCCTAATGCATTTAATAAGCTGAGTTTATTGGAATGAAGATAAAAGACACAGATAGATAGATAGATAGAGAGAGAGAGAGATAGAGAGCGCATTTGCATGTCTTTGAAGAATAAAAGAAGAGCACTCTTAAATCTGAGAAGTAAAAAATCTCTGAGATTTGAGCACGCTGATGGAGAGGAATGATTGCAGTGGATTTTTTCCTTTTTCTTTCGGTGAACGTATGACATATCTTGACAGAGGTGGAGAAAAAATAAATCTGAACGTGTTTCTGAGATCTGTGCGGCCCAAAGCCTTTGATTTCATTTCATTGCACAAAAAAATTGGGGTTGTTTTTTATGATTATTTTTACCTTTTCTCTTTTTCTTGACTCTTTAATTTCCCTCCTTGTTTCATTGTTCATTTCTTCTGCCCCTTTTTTCACACACTATATGTTTTATTCTGATATTTTATTTCCTGTATGCTACCTATTGTTGTATTATTCTAAGAAAACCATGCATTCATTTATCCATTCAACCTTTATTTTGAGTCGAGAGATCAATGACATCAAGTAATCTCAAAGCCAACAACAAAACGACGACACAGGAAATAATACACCATTATAAAATACCGTATTTTCCAGACTACAAGTTGTTTGGCTGGTCCTGCGACTTATAGTCAGGTGTGATTTATATATCAAAATACATATAATTTATTTTAGCTACACGGAAACCGGAAGGATGCGCCACGCAACTTTCCAGCAAGTCTTTGGATACATAACAGACTTCACTGTCAACCGAAACCATCCTGTCTGGATTCAGAAAGGCCGGAATAAAGAAGAGAAGAGGAAATGGCGCTTCATCTTCCTCCGGAGTTGGCGGAGTTGTTCAGAAGCGACACCGAGGATGGAGAATTTAATGGATTCACTGATGTGGAATGAGATCGGGATCTTGGTCAACTTGCTTACCGGTAACTTGCTTGTTGGACTAACTGGCTTGTTTTGTTAATTTAACCTATTCAGCCTCCCAGGTATGTTCTTCATGCTATTGTGTAGCTGAATAACTGTTAATGTGTGATGCTAACATACCGGATACCTATTCTTGTTCTGTGTGCTATTGTGTCGTTGAATACCTTGACTTTCCAGATTAAATGTCTGTACTTGGTCTTGGATTTTGTGAAATAGATTTCTAAATAAATGCGATTTATAGTCCAGTGCGACTTATATATGTTTTCTTCCTCTTCAAGACGCATTTTTTGACTGATGAGACTTATACTCCGGAGCCACTTATAGTCTGGGAAATACGGTAGGTAAAAAGAAAATAAAACTTTCGGAATTGATTAATAAAATGTGATAATATGGATACAAAGGAAAGTACAATTAATTATAGCAAGTATAGGTAGAAGTTTGCAAGTTTATAACCAGATTTCTAAATTGCCCAAAAGGATCAAGTTAGATTTGTTTTGAAAGATTATTTTTTGGGCCTTTATTTGACAGGACAGCTGAAGATATGAAAAGGTAGAGAGAGGGGAACGACATGCAGCAAAGGGCCGCAGGTCGGAGTCGAAGCAGGGCCCGCTGGTTCAAGGAGTAGACCTCTGTATATGAACGCGCGCTCTACCAACTGAGCTATCCAGACGCCCAAGTTAGTCAATTTCAAGAAAGTGTTTGAAATTTGTTCCAGAAGTCAGGGGCACTAAAGTTAGAGGCAGTTTTTCCAAGTTCCCCTCATGAGGTCATAAGGGGCAAAGTATTAGGGGACCACTAAGGTCTATATAAAAGAGACTTCAGATACAGTATTAAGGACCACTAAGGTCTATATAAAAGAGACTTCAGAGACAGTATTAGGGGACCACTAAGGTCTATATAAAAGAGACTTCAGATACAGTATTAAGGACCACTAAGGTCTATATAAAAGAGACTTCAGATACAGTATTAGGGGGCCACTAAGGTCTATATAAAAGAGACTTCAGATACAGTATTAGGGGACCACTAAGGTCTATATAAAAGAGACTTCAGATACAGTATTAGGGACCACTAAGGTCTATATAAAAGAGACTTCAGATACAGTATTAGGGACCACTAAGGTCTATATAAAAGAGACTTCAGATACAGTATTAGGGGACCACTAAGGTCTATATAAAGAGACTTCAGATACAGTATTAGGAGACCACTAAGGTCTATATAAAAGAGACTTCAGATACAGTATTAGGGGACCACTAAGGTCTATATAAAAGAGACTTCAGATACAGTATTAGGGGACCACTAAGGTCTATATAAAAGAGACTTCAGATACAGTATTAGGGGACCACTAAGGTCTATATAAAGAGACTTCAGATACAGTATTAGGGACCACTAAGGTCTATATAAAGAGACTTCAGATACAGTATTAGGAGACCACTAAGGTCTATATAAAAGAGACTTCAGATACAGTATTAGGGACCACTAAGGTCTATATAAAAGAGACTTCAGATACAGTATTAGGGACCACTAAGGTCTATATAAAAGAGACTTCAGATACAGTATTAGGGACCACTAAGGTCTATATAAAAGAGACTTCAGATACAGTATTAGGGGACCACTAAGGTCTATATAAAAGAGACTTCAGATACAGTATTAGGGGACCACTAAGGTCTATATAAAAGAGACTTCAGATACAGTATTAGGGACCACTAAGGTCTATATAAAAACATCCATCATGTTTTCATCATCAACATCATCGTTGTTGTGCTAAATAAATAAATCGATCCAAAGTCAACACACTTGTGCAACATGCTCCTGTCCATCCAGAATGTTTGACAGAGTTTTGTAACAGTTCCCAACATTGTGTTGCTTTCAGATCCCTTCGTAATGTGGTTTTGACTGCGGGTACGGTGAAGCTGCAGAAAGGTTAAGTTAAGTTTAAGCCAATTAGAATCCCGCTGAGGACGGCGGCGGGGTCCTCGTACACGTTGGCACAATTAAGGCTGATCTTTAGGATGAGACACACCGCCAGGCACAGCTCTCCCCGTCAGAACGGAGCAGCTGTGAAGCACAGCGACACAACGACATTATGTGTCTGCTTGTTCTACACCCTGACAAATGCAGAGTGAGGTTCTGACATTAAGAGGAGTCATTCTGAATGTGCAGCTGTATGATCCAGAGAGGCCTGTTTCGCCTTGACTCTTCCCATTTATTCCAAATGTTAGCACTGAGAGGAAAAAGTGCAAATGTACAAATTTGATATGATACATCTAGGGCTGCAAATAACAGTGGTGGAAGAAGTATTTAGATCCTTTACGAGTAGGTAAGTAAAGTACTTATAACACACTGTCAAAAATACAGATCGACCGACAGACACACACACACACATACATAGTGCGTGACACTATCTTTGTGGGGACCCGTCATTGACACAATGCATTCCCTAACCCTTTAACCATCACAACTAATGCCTAACCTTAACCCTTACCCTAACCTTAACCATCACAACTAATGCCTAACCTTAACCCTTACCCTAACCTTAACCATCACAACTAATGCCTAACCTTAACCCTTACCCTAACCTTAACCATCACAACTAATGCCTAACCTTAACCCTTACCCTAACCTTAACCATCACAACTAATGCCTAACCTTAACCCTTACCCTAACCTTAACCATCACAACTAATGCCTAACCTTAACCCTTACCCTTACCCTAACCATCACAACTAATGTCTAACCTTAACCCTTACCCTTACCATCACAACTAATGCCTAACCTTAACCCTTACCCTAACCTTAACCTATTTCTAACCCCAGTCCTAAAACCAAGTCTTAACCCTCAAACACCCCTTTTGTGGGGTCCCCACAAAGTTGTCAGGACCCCAAAAGTATACTGAACTCCTGGTTTTTGGACCCCACAAATATAGTTAAACAAGAACAAACACACACACACACGCACAAAGATAACAGCAAAGGCTCCTGACCAAGTGTCTAACCCTAACTCTATGTTACGCGATGGGAATGAGAATGTGTAGTGAAGTCACGGTATTCGTATCGGTACTGGTAGCGAATGTTTGTGAACGATACTTGGCCCTTAGCACAAATACCTTAACAGTACTAGAGTAAATGGCTACATTTTCATTGTACCGATTACTTTCTGCATGAATAGATTAATTGTCTGGTCTCGAAAATGTCAAAAAAATGGAGAACAATGTGGATCAAGTGTTTCCCAAAAGGCCCAAGATCACGTCTTCAAATGTCTTTTGTCCACAACTCAAAGATATTCAGTTTACTGTCACAGAGGAGAAACTAGAACATAGTCACGTTTAACAAGCTGGAATCAAAGAATCATAAAAAATGACTCAGACCAATTAATCAATTATCAAAATAGTTGTCGATTAATTTAAGAGGTGACGAATCAATTCATCCTTGTAGCTCTAGATACCTTTTCTTCCGTAGCTTTCTAAAGTGAAACTGGCAAACTTGTGACTGAGTGATATAGAGGCGGGATGCGTCAATAAAATTCATAGGTGGTGAAGAAATGGGCATTGATTTCCCCCCCCCCCCACACCCCCCGTTTCTGGCTTTTATGAATGTGTTCCACCTTTCCTTATTTTCCCCCGGACTGCTTTTTACAAGACAGGTTTTAGTGAGTCGCCATAAAAGCAATGAGGAGATACTAAAGTGTACAACAGGGACAGAGACCTGTAAAGATCATCAACAACCTTCCCTTGCTTAAGAGCGGAGAGGGTGGGAACGACGACAGAAAGTGAATAAAAATGAAAGTAATTGTGAAAAAGCAGTTTTCTAAAATCCCACTTTTTAGTACCTCCGACGTGTTGAGCAGCTGGAGCGATGGAGCGTTTCTGCCTCGGTTTTTATTCACATATAGAGCCAATAAACAACCTGGATGTTATCTAACGTGGACCACATGCAGCCTGATTAAAAACATGGCTGGAGTTTTTGTTTCCATTTCCTTTCCTTTTCTGATTAGAAATGCAGTTGTAACTTGTGAATTGCTTCCCTTTTATAGCCGGGCAAGTCTTTTTTCATTCGCAGTTACCAGAAAATGGCTTTCCCATCCAGATGTCTGTCAAAAAAAACAACAAGAAGCAAATAATCACATAAACGGTGCCATGTGTGCTTCTACTATCCATCTATCAGTCAGCTAATAAGCATTTTAAATCTTTATTTTTAATGATGTTAGGGTTTTGGAAGGGACTGTGGGAAAGTGCTGGGTGTTGCTACGTATCATCATGTATCTTTGACTTTTGATTTGAATCGTCTTACAGCCATAAATAGCAGAACCAGAATAACTAGAGGTATAGACCCATACACTAAGGCTACATCCACACCGCTACCTGTTCCTTTTTGAGCAGCGTTTTGAGACAAAAAACAATCTCTGTTCACGCAAGAGTTTTAATACGGATGGAGAACTGATCTCCGTCCGTATTAACACGTCTGACAACACACATCACATGACCATTCACACACTGGGCATGTGCGCGAGGAAGCAGATTGTCTGATGTTACTCTGCGGTTGGAAATCATGGACGTATAAGTTAAAAAATACAGAAAATGATTTGGAGAAAGAACAACAAGGATGAAAAGTAAGAGCAGGTGGAACTGTTACTGAAAGGTCTGGAAGCTGACAGACGTCCTAGTCTATATCCAAGACGTTCCACCTCCAGGACTGCTCCGTTGCCGACAGAAATTCTGCAGGATTTCACTCATTTCGGCCAGATGTCCGTCCCCTTCCTCTGTCTCTGTGTTGGCGTTCTAACCTCTGGTGGGTTTCTGAGGACTATGGTTCCTGGTCCTCAGATCTCTGCAGGGTAAATCCAGACAGCTAGCTAGACTATCTGTCCAATCTGAGGACTATGGTTACCTGGTCCTCAGGTCTCTGCAGGGTAAATCCAGACAGCTAGCTGGACTATCTGTCCAATCGGAGTTTTAACGACTAAAACTACTTTACAACGTACACATGTTCCACCAAAACAAGTTCCTTCCCGGGACTCCATGCAGCACTTACCACCGCCCAAGACAATTGTGATTGGTTTAAAGAAATGCCAATAAACCAGAGCACGTTTTTCTCCCATCCCAGAATGCTGTGTGGAATCGCCAGACCCTCCTGTGCAGCGCTGTGGAGGAGGGTCTGGCAATGCGGGACTGCTGAAAGGTATGTAACGAACTGATAAGACTGACTAACGTTTGTCAGGGGTGGAGCGAGGGGGCGGGCGCCTTCTGGGGCTCCAGCCCTGAATGTTTTCTCTAAAGCCCCGAAGGGTTTTAAAATAACTTCTATTTAGTCCATCTCCCCTAAGTCTCTGACTGGACCAGCAAATCAATGGAGCAAAAGTTCTGTTACTGGGCAAATATCTTCATTCATTCTGTGAACTCCTACCCAAATATGTACTGTAACTTAAAAATAGTAACATCAGACAATGCTTTGCTGCTCTTTAGGTGTCAGAAGTGTAAAAGAGTCATCCTTAACATGTGTTGTGTTCTGGTTTCAGAATGATGAAGACAGTTGGAGAACAATTAGATACAAACCAGGATGTCGGCTCTACAGGATGATTCTTTTGCTCAGAAACTATCACACAAACAATGTGCTTATTTTTAGGCATGCTATTATCAAATGGCTTGACAAACCCTCCAATGTTTCGCCTGATCCCCAAAGGTTTACAACATCTGGCTCCGCCCCTGTCCAAATGTGTCCGTTTGTGTCCGTCCAGACTACCAAGCAACCCGGAGATTTCAAACCAAAACGGGGGCAGCAGTGTTTCCGAATGTCTCCGTTTTAGGGGGTCGTGACACGCCGTAGTGTTATGGACACGAGGTGCAAAAGATATTAATTTTTAAACCAAAACATCGTAGATACAGCCTAAAGAAGGCAGGTCTGGACTGCAAAATGTAGCTTAAAAAGAATGCATTCAGTTTCTCTCTGCATGAATATTAACAGTAACCAGGAATGGAAAGTATCGGACATGCAGTCATGCTTATGCACCGTAATGATGATTTACGTATGGATTGGAGTGGGCTGTCTGTCATCTGAGGGCTTTGTACAGCTGACTGTAAGAGTCTTTATATACATTATATATCTATACGGATAAAATAATACATGATGTACAGTATGTCGAGCTATGGAGATGGAGAAAGAAAGAGAGGGAGGAGGAGAGAGAGGGAGAGAGAAAGAGGGAAAGAGAAAGAGAGGTAGAGCGAGAGGGGGAGAAAGAGAGAGAGTGAGGGGTGAGAGAGGGAGAAACATATAGAGAGAGGGAGAGAGAGCGAGGAAGGAGGATGCTATGGCGAGAGGCTCAGAATGGGAGAGTTATCAAAGTGGCTCCATGCATGTGAATGAGTGTATTGATCGCGGGGCAGATCGATGCTGTATTTATAACGCAGGGGAAGGCTGAATCAATGCATACTTAATGTGTAAAGAGGCGGGGATGCTGGGGCAGGGGTGCAGGACGAGGGCAGGGGATGGGAGGAGAGGAGGGGTGGGGCTGGGGGTTGTGGGGCTGGAGAGGCGGAGGCTTGTTGAATAACCGGCGTTTCCATTTTCCTGTTAACTCAGCACTAGCGGGCCGTGTGCGTGGGGGATGTCTTAGTGCAGGAGGTTAGGCGTCTCTCACATCACAGCCTGTTATTCTGAAGAGCCGTCAATCAAACAAGCCCACGTGGCGATGCCTGCGTGTTTTATTCTTCACTGTTTACGAGCTGGATTAAACAGCTAAGCAGTGGAAAGTAGTGTGTCTGCCGCTAAAGCTACGAGCCAAAAGACACAAACTAGCACTAGGTCAAAAACAACACAGACGGGACTAAATGGTGCGTTTACTTGAAACTGATTAACCTTGTGGTGCATTCAAAGTTACAGTAAAACACCATTTTAATTTATTTAATTGATTAGGACAATGCACGTTAATCAACACTTCTGTAAATGCGCCAGTGTTAGCCAATTGGCTAATTTTCAACTGTAGTCCTAGTTACCCAGCATGCATGTCTATGGTGGGAAGAAACCGGAGGAAACCCACGCAAACACGAGGAGAACATGCCAACTCCACACAGAAAGGCCCGGAACGACCTGGATTCAAACCCAGAACCTTCTTGCTGTGAGGCAGAAGTGCTTTCTCATCTGGTTTTGTCATTTATGGCAAAAGAAATAATTGATAAAACTTATTATTACATTATTTTTAGATATTTATGTTATTACATATGAATCATTCAAACGCCCCCCTTTTTTGTGCTGATCCAACAAGGGATCCGATCCGTGACTCCAAACCGTGATCCGAACCGTGAGTGTTTCCCCGGTACTGTTCACGTTACTAGATATAACAATGATAACGCGGACTACGACGGAACATTAACCGTTAATTAGCCCAATAGCAAGTCTCCACAGCAGCATGGCTAACACCAGAGAGGGTTCAGAACCGAGACCCCCGACTCAGAGTATTTTCTGTCTCGGTGTCCCGCCATGCATCTTTAGGACACTAGCAGCAGGTCCTGAGTGGACTGATTCCAACGCGAGAAGTGAACGGGAACACCGATTATGAGCGATTCTTTCACCCCATAGTCCCTAAAGTATAAATTGGACCCTATTCTTCAGAAGACACAAATCTCCAGAACATTCTGACACTAAAATGGCATTTTTCAGACGGCACATCAGGAGAAAATGAACTTTGCTTGAGACGTGTTTCTGTCTCAGGACCGAACTCTTGCGAGATCTGTTCGTGATCGCCAAAACAAAACTAATCTCCGTGATGCTAAATATGTCTTTTAGCTGTGAAAATATCTAACGTTAGCAAAAGAACACATTAACCTTTAACTTTTCATGCATTTGTTGGTACACGATCCGTCCCATCTGCACGATCCGTTCTGCGCAAGTGCAATATGTTCGCTCACGCGCAGATGATAATCATAATCATGATGTACGAACATTTACCAGGGATTTACGGCGCTGCACGATCTGTTCCACAGTAGCGGTCTGCTGTTAGCCTCCACCGGAAAGCTAACGACGTTAGCTTAGCTAACAGCTAATTCGGCTAATCGCTCGCTAACAGCTTGATTCAGCCTAAAATAACGTTACTCAAACTAAACAGCGGGAAAAGCAGCTGCAGCTAAATTAAGGCTTTACAGTAATAATAAAGACAAGTTTCGAGTGATTGTGTTTTAAATGAGCACAACGTAACGTAGAACTGACAGCTCTTGTACAGCTGTTATATATTTAAACGGTTATTTTAACTATTGAGGGTCTTTTACATGCTGTCTCAGCTAGCGTTTAGCCAAATTAGCTGTTAGTTAAGTTAACGTTAGCTCTCCGGTGGAGGCGAACGGACTTTCTTTAACTGTCTATGGGAACAGATGGTGCAGTGTAGTAAATCCGCGTTCATCATGACATCATCTGCGTATGTGCAGGACGGATTGTGCAGGCAGGACGGATCGTATACCGAAAGCATCCACATGACGTTCACTATAAATCGAGGCCACGCCCCTTTAGGAGACAGGAAGTGTGGACCGGTTCATACCATATGAAGAGAGGGAGCGCCGAGGACAAAGCCGTGAATCAGAGAAATAAAACGTTTTCGCCGATTCATTACTAGAAATGTAACTGCAGCAAATATCTCACTATCACCTACGTTATCCACATTCATGTGTAGACACATCAAATGATATCTCCAGCAACTAAAAGCCTCGTAGTCTGAAGTTAGAACATTAAGTAGAAAGAGTCACTGCTACAAACTGAAAAAACATCTTTCAAAAAGGCTCTTTCCTTTACTCCCTTTTTATAAAATTGCACACTGGCACTCACACAGCAGAAGTAATAGGGGTCCATGTTGGAGGAGGCTCTCGTGGAAGGCCTCTAGACTCCCCTCTCCACATGTTGGTACCATACAAAACAATTAGCATTTTAATTGTTTTGTGTTGTCTTTAATTTGTCCCTCTTTGTGTTCTCTTCTGCTGCATGGGTGTATGCCTGTAGGGTGCATAATTACCATAATATCCTCTGGTTTGGAAGACATTTCATTTAAATGAATAAGTATGTTTCTTTTTAACCAATTTAGAATTATCTGATAGTATAATTTCAGCTCCGCAGAACTGACTCTACAGTGTAAATGAGTTGAGCAAACCTGGAAAATAAAACTACATGTATGATGCATGGTTTTGGAAAAACACACGTCAATAAAACATCACTCAAAGGTCCCATATCATTCTCATGTCCTAACCTAAAAGTATACATTTTTACAGTTAAGTTATAAAGTTTTTACTAGAACATGATTACATTTGTTAATGTTCAAAGACACAACTCACACTCATACAGTCCATCTGAATATACCTAATAGTAATATCTATATCTATCTATCTATCTATCTATATAAAATATATATATATAATATATTTAATATCTGTATTCACCCAAACGCTCCGTTGTAGCGCCTGTCTCTTTAAGACCCCGTCCGCTCTGATTGGTCAATAGGGATATAGCGTTGCATTGTGAACCAGTTAAAACTCGATATAAATGTGTAAAGAAGACAACTGGCTGTGATATGAAATATAAAATGACTCTTTAAACGTAGAGCGTAATCTACTTCAGATTTTACTTGTTTGACTTTCACTACGTCTTCTTACTTTATTTGTTTATTTATTTTGATGTGGGATTTGTTTCAGAAATCTAATTATTAATGTTTTATACAATTTTAGTTATTTAAGATAAAATACAATTTCAGTGTCACTTTTGATAAAAGGACACATCGGCTGTTTTGCACCGTTTATATGAATAATGGAATATTTTTGTCATTTGTCTGCATTCTCATTCAATCCTAAGAAAATGGTGTCGTGAACTTAAAATCATGAATTGTATGGAATCGTGAGTTGAGTGTACCAATACATCCTTATTGATTAGTGTTTCCGAATCGAGTCTCTGCCCATACTATAGTATGTACAGATAAAAAGTGTCGCTACAGTCATTCCCCGGCTGCAATGACTGTAGCAACACTTTTTCCCTTTACATACCATAGTTGTGCCATCACTACTGTACAGGAGTCCTGACAGCTGGTTTAAAGGCCCAGTTTCTGAATACTGGATTAGCTTTGTAGAAACACATTGAGCAACGGCTTGAATGTTCACCCGTTGCTCAATGAGTTTCTACAAAGCTAATCCAGACCATCAGCTCCACGCAGGTCTCTCTGGGTCTCTCTGGGTCTCGCAGTGTGTTCAGAGGATTGTGGCATCTGGTGACGTTCCCACGCAGGAACTCAAAGATTGTGAAGACAATGACCTATTCTGAAGAGTCCATCATGTTTTTTTTTAATCCTCCATGTCTTCCTTGGCTACTAGCAACTGTGTGGAGGAGGGGGGGGTGTGATCACGGAAGGCTTGCATCATGCGGACGCGCCAACAGTTTTGTTGTCATTACTTAGAATTTCTTATGGGGGCGGCAGATTAAAAAGATTTGCTTGTTATTCAGGGCAGTTAAGTCGGAGAAGGTGAGGGATACCAAATCCCTTTATTTATTTAATACTTTATTTCACAACATTTCGGACACAGTCTTCTTCAAGTGCTCAGTAGTTTGGGAAATCAGGAAGCGATGCAGCATAACGTTGCCAACATGGCGTCTTTCTCGCCAGGTTTGGCGACTTTTGTGAGCCCACCTGATTGTGGCGAGTCTCAAATACCACTTGAGCGTTAAACACTTAAAAAATATCGCTATTAAAGTACATTTAGATCAGATACAAAATGTACAAATAAGGCTTTGTTTACATGTTGCATGCCAAAGGGACCCAAATCCAGTTTGTTTTTGCTCATATCTGATTTTTTCATGACACTGTGAATAGCCCAAGTCACATGGCATCTGATCTTTTGTAGTTCTGATTTGGGCCACTTTCATATGTGGTCCAAATCCGTCCAAAACCTCAGTCTGGACCGTCAGATCATGCCCAACTGAGTCTGATGCGGGCCACGTTAAAAAAAATAAAAATAAAAAACAGAAAAAATCTGATCTGGCAATAAATGGTAATTGGGTCTGAACGTAGCCTTATTTCCAATTAATCACAAGTTAACTATGGACAATCATGCAATCAATCAAATATTTTAATTGATTGATTGATTTTTTTTAATTTTACGGTAGTTACACAGCCCTTTAAACTGCTTTGTAATAAAAAAAAAAAAGACATCTTACCTTTTACAATATGGGACCTTTAACCTCATTCAACATGTGTAAATTCCTCAACTTCAAGTTCTTACATGTCTCTGATAAGAAAGGACGTTGACGAATACTTTGGCTTCCCCGCGGACACATCACATGTCGAGGGCGGGAGTGGAGCTCAGGCATCGTGTCGCGTCGAGGTTCTTCCGTTCAAAGCGCTCCCAGAGAACACATAACGTTTTACTGCTTTCTTCTGCATGGGAACATTTTTCGGTAAGAATACTCCTGTGGGTCTGCTTTGGTTTTTGACTTTTATAGCATCCTACTGAAGACTGGAGGAGCGGACTCGCTCGCTGCCTGTCGTAAACACACAGGTGGACACACACACACACACACACACACACACACCCCCACAAGCTTATATTTATAGTAGTGAAGAAAGGACTATATGGACTGTTTCCTATACCTTTGTCTGAAATGTCATCTTTAACATCGGTGGAAGGATACCACCGATGTTAAAGGCTGTTATGTGGACCGGAGGCGCCACAGTCATTAAACCATCCATGCATCTCGGCTAATTAAAGGTTAAGTCAATATAACAAAGAGGCCTTGAAGCAAGCAAACAACTCCTGTAAGAGCCAGTCTCGTGTAGAGGGTTAAGACACCGAAATATGACCGACATAAACATCTAGATCGGATACAGTTACAGTTTTTTGGGTCTTATTGCTCATCGTAAAACGATATGACTGTAGCTTTGACCGATGCAACGGTGTGCATCCAATACACGCCGTGCTGTCGCGTCGATGGACAGCATTAGGGCTGTTTTTACTTTGACCCGGCAGCAGACGGCCGCCTTGAGAAGTCGTCACAGCCGTTGTTAAAGGGCTCTGGCCGAGGGGAGCCGTCTGCCTGTCCAGCAGGTGCTCGGCAGTAAGACTATTTCCCAGAGATTTATGTCCCTGAAAAGCCTCAAGGGAGGGTTCATGGAAAGCTCGCAGAGGTCAGGGAACTTATTCCATTTCAGCTCTGTGTTCATTTTTTAATTCTACTGTATGTGGACCTGATCAAATTTCGCTTTACGGCTTTTAGTTTAACCCTCCTGTGGTCCTCAGGTCAAATTGGACTCGTTTCCAAAGGTTTCTACATCAGACATTTGGGTTTCTTTCAAGCAGAACTAGCATTTATTGTTCCATACGAGGCTCATCGCAGGCAAAATTAAGGATCTTTCATTTAATTTGGGGTGTTTTATTAAATTTTGCAGCATTTGGAAAAAAAGATTGGAAAGCTTTCTAAACAGTATCCTGAATAAACTTTGACAGCTGTGATTATCTACGCAATTGTAACTATTTCTTGAAATAAATCATAATTTTAGTTTTTTTTCTATTAAAAAATGAGGTATAATTTCACAATGAATTTAAAAAAGTGTAGTGGGGTAAAGTAAAGTGGTAAAGTAATAAAAGAGCAAAAAGAAGAAACCTAAAAAAAGAAAATGCATGGTCAACGGGAAGATAACACAAGGGTTAAAGTTTGTTAAAGGGCCCATGGCATGAAAATGTCACTTTATGAGGTTTTTTAACATTAATATGAGTTCCCCCAGACTGCCTAGCCCCCGTAGCTAAAGGGCGCCGTCTCTTGAAACATAAAGATAGTAACTGCTGCTTATAAAAAGCATTTTTCAGGGGGAGGACAGGCTTGTAGTTGTTACGAATATGAGGAATAGTTTCTACATTTTAGGAAATATGCCTTTTTGTTTCCCTATATTGTAAGTATGAAGCTAGCTTAGCTTAGCATACAGATTTACTGTAGCACAGACAGACCTAGCCTAGCTCTGTCAAGTTAACAAAAACTATTCCTTTAAGTTTTGTGTGTTGCTCTAAATGTAATTTGGGTAAATAGGGCACAGCTTCTGTGTTAGACTACTCTCTACTGCAGACCCACTTTTCATTTGGAAGATTAAAAACGGGGGGGGGGTGGTGGTGTACAGTAAAATATCCCCATAAAAAAGTACTGGAGCGTAGGTATATACATTTTACAAGAGGAGGAAGTGTAACTTAACCATAAATATGTTTCCAAAAAGAGAAGTGCTGCATAAGTGCTTGGCCTTGACTAGGCTTGACTAGGAGACTCAGATCTGGACATGTGCTTTTTATGCCCCCTCTCGCGCTCTGTTCAAGCGAAACAACCGCGTCCCGGGTCTCATGCACATGTTGGCGCTGTTCCAACACCAGCATCTGCTTTCGGCGTCCTGAGTCCCGTCCAGGAATCCCTCCTCCGGATGGGACGTCTCCGTTACTCGACGACAACTTTCAGGTACTTCCCTTCATTGTTTTCACACCACTTTCTTCTTCTACTCCGCTACATTAATGTGACACCTTTAGATTTTTGTTCACAACTACAACACATTTTATTAAATACAATGTTTTTACTTGTTTTTGTTTTTATTATCTACCCTGTAAAGTGACTCTGAGTTCGTGAAAAGCGCTATATAAATTCAATTTATTATAATTATTATTTACTATAAATTACACCAAGGGTATTCCATTGTGTTCAACCGTGGGGGCAGGATGAGATCTCCTAGCCTGGTCCTACCAGACTCTGGTCCATTAGCCTGGTCCTACCAGACTCTGGCATAGCCTGGTCCTACCAGACTCTGGTCCATTAGCCTGGTCCTACCAGACTCTGGTACACTAGCTTGGTCTTACCAGACTCTGGTCCTATCAGACTCTGGCCCATTACCCTGGTCCTACCAGACTCTGGTACACTAGCCTGGTCCTACCAGACTCTGACACTAGCCTGGTCCTACCAGACTCTGCTACACTAGCCCGGTCCTACCAGACTCTGGTCCATTAGCCCGGTCCTACCAGACTCTGGTCCACTAGCCCGGTCCTACCAGACTCTGGTCCTACCAGACTCTGGTCCACTAGTCCGGTCCTACCAGACTCTGGTCCATTAGCCTGGTCCTACCAGACTCTGGTCCATTAGCCTGGTCCTACTGGACTCTGGTCCATTAGCCTGGTCCTACCAGACTCTGGTCCATTAGCCTGGTCCTACCAGACTCTGGTCCATTAGCCCGGTCCTACCAGACTCTGGTCCATTAGCCCGGTCCTACCGGACTCTAGTTTCTAAAATGTGAGGATTGTTCTGCTTTGAGAGTTTTGACTTTAAATCAACTTCTCTTCCCCTCTAACTCTGCAGGTTTGCAGACAAAGTACTGTACTTTAGTACTCCTGTTCAGGTACTTGTGTTTTTCTTTTTATGACACTTTCTACTTCTACTCCACTACATTTCAGAGAGAAATATTGTGCTTTTTACTCCACTACATTCATTCCTTTATACTTATAGATTTCTGCACACAACTACAACTACAACACGTGCAGTTTATAAAATACAATGTTGTTTATGAAATACAATGTACTACAAATTAAACTACCCAACAATAAATAGACCTACAAATACAGCTGAAATGAATTAAACCCAGAACAGTTTGGACCCTTTATTTTTATTTCCATTTTCTAAAAATGTGAGGATTTTTTTGCATTGAGTACTTTTACTTTTAATACCTTAACCACATTTTCCTGATGATACTTACAGACTTTGACTTGAGGAACATTTTCACTGCAGGACAGAGTATTTTTACAGTGTGGTATTAGTACTTTTATTGAAGTAACGCATCGTAATACTTCTTCCAGGACACTGCACTCAGACTGTGTCCAGCCCCGAGACGCTGTAAGTAAGCTCTTCATAATGATAAGACCTTTCACAACAAGGAGGGCTTTCACGCAGAGCTGAATGGGAATTGGCAGGTTCAATAGGCCATTAGTGCAACATGGGGGGGGGGGCAGCACAATACATGACATAAAAAGTCATAACAACTCAATAATACTCCCTGTTATCATGATACAGGACAAGCAGCTGATGTCTTCAGCTGTGTGCTGACTGAAGACACATGTGAGGCCTCGGGTAAATTACAGTGGAACATTTTCTTTTATTTACCCTTTATTTCTCCAGGTAAGTCGATTGAGAACAAATTCTCATTTATATGAGAATTTATTGACTCGTCTGACATCACACATCACATAACTGGTAACACACACTGGGCATGTGCGTGCCGGTGTAAACAGGAAGCAGATTGTCTGACGCTACTCTGCGGTTGAAGATCCCGTACGTAGGCGTGTTTGTGGACTATTTTCTCAATTTTTTCGATTAGTTGTTTGGCCCAAAATGATGTCCTCAAATCTCTTGTTTTGTCCACAGCCAGTTCACTGTCCCAGAGGAGAGACAAGTCTAGAAGATATTCACATTTAACTCGCTGACATCAGAGAAGTTTGACTTTTTTTTCATAAAAGATGAACCTCACACCAATTATCGAAATAGCTGACAGTTGTTTTAATTGTTGACAACTAATTGATTAATAATTGCAGCTCTACCGTCTGACTCGTCTGACATCACGTATCACATGACCGTTCACACACACTGGGCATGTGCGTGCCGGTGTAAACAGGAAGCAGATTGTCTGGCGTTACTCTGCGGTTGAAGATCATGGATGTAAAAGTTAAAAAATACAGAAAATACTTTAGAGAAAGAACAACAACGGTGAAAAGTAAGAGCAGGGATGATTATCTTGGAGCGAGGACGAGGTGGAGCTGTTACTGAAAGGTCTGGAAGCTTCCTGACAGATGAGACCGACGGACGCGTGTCCTCGTTTCCAAATGTCTCCGTTTGTGTCCGTCCAGACTACAAAGCAACCCCGGAGTTTTCACACCAAAACGGGGGCAGCAGTGTTTCCAGATGTCTCAGTTTTAGGGGCTCGGAGACACCGCAGCAGTGTGGACGCGAGGCGTAAACGTAGCGAAAGACATATGTTTTTAAACCAAAACGTAGCAGTGTACTGTAGATACTGTACTGCAGAGGTAAATTCAAATCAGCATGTGCAGTTAAGCACGTACACACACACACACACACACACACACACACACACACACACACACACACACACACACACACACACACAGGAAACGGGAAACATTACCTCTATAACTCAATTTAGAGTGGGATGTTAAAGTGAATACACAATTTGAAAAATGAGCGTGCAGTTACAGTTGAAATATGGATGTTCACAGGTACATATATTTGTCTGCACGCTGAATCATTTAATCTCGCCTCTCAGAGACTGGAAAATCCTTTCACGGGTAAATTTATTCTGTGATTAATCCTGGGACAGTAGAAAAATATTATTCATGAATTTTTCAAATGTTCTAAACATTCAATTCAAGGCAAGGAGAAACCACCGAGATATGCTCGGTAACTGCACTGAAGAATGTTCAAATGAACCTGCCTCTGATTATATACATTAAGTATTTCATCACTGCAGTTACCTTTACATAGTAGTAGTGTAATCTACAGATTGTCTATGATATGTAGCAAATAGACATGCCCAAATATTTCCCTTTAATCTATCCGTATTCAAAAAGATGCGAGAAGAGTTGAATCAATTTAATAGGATACATAGAACAGCGGCCACAGAGGCGTGTGTTTCTTGTGGAAATAATTATCCGTATAAAGCATATTGAAACAGCGGGGGGGAACAGGAAGATTTGAAGAGCTATGCGAGGCTGACAACAGACTCCTGATGTATGGCTTCGCAAATTTCATTAAGAGTAAGAATGGCCCGTGCTAAAGCCCAGAAATATCACTGCTGTTTTTTTAATTTGTCAGGTAATTTGTTACAGTGTGATTGAAGAAACCGCTCCTGTAATTGGAAAGAGTCAATCTATGAGGGAAGAAGGGCGAGGGCAGATGAGGAGAGAGAGAGAGAGAGAGAGAGAGAGAGAGAGAGAGAGAGAGATGAAGGTGGAGATGGTTGGCAGATAAATTGGATGCAAAGAGCACTTTTAGCCTCAACACAGACACCAGCAGTGCTTTTATATATATATATATATATATATATATATATATATATATAATAGGGCTGCAACTAACGATTATTTCCTTGATTAATCGATTAGTTGTTTGGTTTCTAAAATGTCAGAAAATGGTGGAAAATGTGGCTCAGTGTTTTTCCCAAAAAGCCCAAGATGACGTCCTCAAACGTCTCATTTTGTCCACAACTCAAAGATATTCAGTTTACTGTCACATAGGAGAGAAGAAACTAGAAGATATTCACATTTAAGAAGCTGGAATCAGAGAACTTTTACCTTTTTTTTCCATGAAAAATGACTCAAACCGATTAACTGACTATTAAAATAATTTTGAATTACAGTTTTTCTTCGATCGCTAAACGACGCTGGGCACAATTAAGGCACGTGTGCAAAACTCCAAAACCACACCTCTGCACAACTCAGTCACAGCAACACAACTCTTAACACACACCTCACAACAGGCTCAGTGCAGCAAACACTATGCACAATCCTCACTGAGATAACACACACACACACACACACTGTCACTCAGAACACACACACACACACACACGCGCACACACACACACACACACACACTCTGAGATAACACACACACACTGTCACTCAGAACCCACTGAGAGTAAAAAGTGTCAAACACTAATACAGAAAATACTTCTCATCTTTACAGTTTGAGTTACTACTCACTACTCAATAGTTTCTTTACAAGAAAGATATAGATTTTATATAAAATACCAATTTCCACAAAAGTTAAAGAAGAAGGAATGAAAATCAGCAGTTTGCTTCAATATGGTATTTTGTCTCTAGTAATTTATGGAATTATTGGGAAAAAAACAAAATTTCCATACCAGTAACATAGACTAGTGTGACTGATCCTGTCTCTCTCTCTCTCTCTCTCTCTCTCTCTCTCTCTCTCTCTCTCTCTCTCTCTCTCTCTCTCATCATGCAGCTAGTTGTCTTCATCACGTTGGACGTCTACATCCTTTCTAAATACTAATGAATGTGCTGTTTCTATTGCTTTCACCTCCATTACTTTCTGAAATACAGGAAGTCTACAGTCCTACTATAGTAAAGATATAGCTGTGTGTGTAACCTAGACATGTTGGTATCTTTGTTTTTACCAGTTTCTCTCAAACGGTACAGTGTATAATGGTTTGTAATTCTTATTTGGTGTTTGGATACAAAAAAAACCCGTATATGTTCACTAACTAGTCTAAAACGACACACCTGCTTAGGCTTTCATCTGAAATTACAATCAGCAGAGTTTGATAGGCACCACTCTAAGAAATATCTGTAAATTAACAGTTGTATGATTGTAAATTTTCACAGAAATTGTTCCTTGTACATGAGTCACATGTTAATTTACAATATAACAAAGTGGTATGTTTTTTATTTTTTTACCATTGACAGTTACTTAACTGAAAAATTCTGTTTTTTTTAATTACGGTAGAAAGTCCATATAGTGAGCTGCCGGTACGGTTTCTGTTATTTTACGGACTTCTTTCTTAGAGTGCAGACTGAGATCTACTGTGTTTTGAACGTGAGGTTAACAGGTGTGACAGCAGTGTGTTAGCGTCTCCACAGTGGTGTGCACGTTGGGGTTAAGCCATGGCACAAGTGTGAAGAGTTTTGAAAACTGTGTTAAGCAATGAAAAAGGAACTAGAGTTTGGTCCACATGAACGGTTGCTGTGCAGACTGGAGGTAGAGTTTTGCACATGGGACCCCGTTGGGCCCACTGTCGTTTGAGCAATTGAAAAAACCTGTAATAGTTAAAAAATGATTGATTAATTGACTGATCAGCTGCATCCTACCAGCCGGTAAGCTAACATTACCCTGTGTCTTTAGCTGCATCCTACTAGCCAGTAAGCTAACATTACCCTGTGTCTTTAGCTGCATGCTACCAGCCGGTAAGCTAACATTACCCTGTGTCTTTAGCTGCATGCTACCAGCCGGGAAGCTAACATTACCCTGTGTCTTTAGCTGCATCCTACTAGGCGGTAAGCTAACATTACCCTGTGTCTTTAGCTGCATCCTACTAGCCAGTAAGCTAACGTTACCCTGTGTCTTTAGCTGCATGCTAGCAGCCGGTAAGCTACGTTACCCTGTGTCTTTAGCTGCATGCTAGCAGCCGGTAAGCTACGTTACCCTGTGTCTTTAGCTGCATGCTAGCAGCCGGTAAGCTACGTTACCCTGTGTCTTTAGCTGCATGCTAGCAGCCGGTAAGCTTGCCTGTGTCTGTTGTTGTTTCCTTCGGATGTGGGAAAGAAGGCGAGGGAAGAGAGAGAAAGAAATACCGGGGAAATTGCTGATGCTTCTTTTGATTTCAATAGTCAAAATCAAAAGCTCATTTTTAACAATTTTCCTGACACCCCTAGTGAACATAGACAGGATATCCTCACGGTGGATGATATATCTTACTGCCATTGCATGACAGTGTTTCTGTGTGGGTCCAAGATGATAAAACTACATTATTACGTTGACGATTCTGTCCGCCCAGCAGCTGTGTGTTCCCCTTCGAGGGAACTCGAACTGCGTCGGTTACGACACTATAGCTTTAAAAAAAAATAAGAAGAAAGCTATAGTGTCGTAACCGACGCAGTGTCTCGTTCCCCTATCTCGGGGAACAAGGGTTACATACGTAACCCGAGACGTTTACCTCTGATATGTTGAGAGGTAAAATGCAGTCAGAAAGGCAAAATATGGAAACTTGATATGATTTCCACAAACGTCTAAGACTCTAACTCTTTCAAAGTCTGTTTTCTGTGTTACGTTTCTGAATTCCTCAGGTTAAATGACAGGTGTTTTACATCTAATTCTATCCGAATGCTGTCGTCTGGATGCCACTGATTGTAATCAGAAGGACTGATGACGCTGGAGGCCTTTTTTTACTTATCAGTAACTTCAGGGGATCTTTCAACCAGCAGGAGGCTTAAACCGTGAAGTGCTTCAACCAACAATCAGACACACACAAACTAACGCAGTATACAGCGTGCTCGCTTCAAATTTATGATTAGAAAACAGCTGTTGAATCGTCTGAATAAAACAGCGCCACGCTTGCACTCAGTATACAAAAATATGTTTGTTTATTTCACAATATCAATAAATTTGAATCACCTGCATAAACATACTTTTTTTGTTCTGTAAATGCCTTTTTACCTGGACATAAAATCACGGTTTCTACCTTATATTGCTATAGATATGAGTTTCTGCGTTATGTTTTAGGTGAGCTCCGTAGAGACCATAAAGGTAATATAATGTATGCATTAATAATCATTTTAAGCAAATTACATATGGTATTTTTTACTTAAAGTGTATTTTTATATGTATGTATGTATATATACACACAGTATATTGAAAGTGTACTATAGTATAAATTACTGTTCAAGGTTTTATTGTGAAAATCGGTACAAGCATGATGTTAGTATACTTTAAATATATTTAAAGATAGTACAATTCCTCCTTATTATATTTAAAATGTACTATCCAAAATGTGAATGTTTAAAAATACAATAAAGTATATAAAGTATGTATTTTATTTACCTGGGTTAAGTACAAGATGGAATCATAACTGTGAGATCAGTTCATGATTTGATGTTTAAGGGTTCAAAGGTTAGGGTTAAAGTACCTGCATAAAATGACACTTATTTGGAAAATGTAACTGTTACACACCTTTATGTGGTAGAAGTATCTTGCATACAGTATGTGTCTGGTTGTTATGATCAAAGCTTTAGCATGCAATTATGTACATTTACTAAAAAAATTGAACAAACTGGATATGACTCCATCACTACATTGTCTCATCTGGCTGTTCTCACGAACCATTTTGCACACATAGCTACGAAAAGTAATGCAATTCTTATGCATTCAGTGTATTTATGACTGTAAGACCCACAGTGAGTGCTGCTGTATGAGAGTGCCAAAAGACACAGGGAGGAGGTTTTCTTTTCTTCCCTTTCTACTCCTTTCTTTACCATCTATCTGTATAGCAGATTAAATAACACATCCATACTAGACTTAGTATATAGATGCCAAGGAACCATACAGGCATTATGCAATACTATCACTTCAAATCCTTTTCCTATGTCTTTAATAAATTCATTTGAAATAATCTCTTGAAATTGCTCATTGTTGTATATGATCTCTTCACTGCAGCTGTTCCATGAAGTAACTCCTTTGGTTGGGATGCATTTGTTCTTAGAAGTTTCTTTTAAATACAAATGTTCCTCTTAAGTTCCTCTCATTTGAAACAGCCCTTGGATACTGTTGGATAGCCGATGATTATCTAACTGCAAAGACCGCTAAAGTAGACCGTGACGTGACCGGCCAGCCGTCGCTTCAATTTCGGACTATATCATACAAACCCGCTCATGGGAATGCGTTGCTGTGTTTAATCTGGAACACCATCAGTGAGTACGTCAAACACTTTTTTTGTAATTGATTTTAGAAGTAAAAAGAAAGAAAAATGAATGACTGGAACCTCAGGGTGTGCTGCACCTGGCTCACAGTCACCTTGTGTTGGCTTAATTCAACTCATTTAACTCGAGTCATGTGACCGGCCGGAGGTTGCCATAATTTCGCCGAATATCGTACGAATTCTTGTGCATGTTTTCATACAATATGGTAAGAAAGCCTGGCTTCGGTTAGAGAAACCTTAACAGCTCTTGTGGCTTATCTAATTTGACAGGAACATTGACATTGATATTGAAGAACACTGTTGCGTAACAGGTTTAAATTCCTTAAATTAAATCTAGCCAAAGCTAATAAAGTGCAACATCTCCACTTGTATTTAGTCATGCTCGCTCACCCAGTGTGCATATGACAATATTTGTTTGCAACCAAGGCAACCAGTCTGTTTTATTAATGTCTTACAGTAACTGCACTGAGATGTCAAAGGATGTTTTATGTAAAAGTCAAAGATTGTAAAGTTTTGGGCAATTTATGACATATAAACAACAATTAATCAAACTAATTGGACTACTTTGAAACTGACAGTGTGGTGATTTTCTGTAGCATTTTTTATAATAAATCCCATAAAAATTAATTAGATGTTCTACGTGTTAAGACTGGTATTCCCTGCTTACAATCCAACTAAAGTTTCCTTACTTGGCAGAAAAAAAGTGACGCTAAGAGACGTGTAGATTGGCGGGGGTGTACACTGACACACTAACACTCTCACTCGCATGCAAACAGACAGCGTTCATATATCTCGGCGGGTTAATAGGTTGTGTCTGTCATCTGAGTGCATGATGCAGCGTTGGCAGTGTGATATGTTGCTATGGAAACATAGTGGCACGTTTCTTGCTGTGGTGCTCTTTGCATTTCAACACATTCGCAACAATAATACGCATTACAATAATGTGGGTGGCGAGAGTATTTAAAAAAAACAGAAACAGGGATCAGATTGCCCTTAAATGGATGTCGGTGAGATCAAAGTGACAGCATCAACGCACTTCATGTGTGGTTAAAAAATCAAAAAGATGTTCCAGTCATCAGGAGACGTCAGTGTGTGGGAGATTTTAGTTAGCCATGGCCAAGGGGCTAAGGTTTTGTTTCAACGTTTGTTTGGTGGTGGGGGGGGGACGCATTATATCTGGATTGAACTATTGGATCGGCCCAGGGCAACTCTGGATCTGCCATAACCGATCGCTCTTTTGTACGGCACTTTGTGATTTTTATCTGAGAAAAGCGCTTTATAAATAAACTTTACTTACTTACTTACTTACTAATGTCTGGTCGTGAGATGTGGCCAGAGAAAATGAAAGAATATACCCCTATAACAGACGGTGTCCTGAAGGAAAAGGATAATTGAGCAGAAGTACGTAGGAGGGCGGAGCCAGGCTCCGGGTCTGGGTCTGAGGGTTGTCCTCCAGAAATCTTAAGAATGTCAAAAAATGAATGAGGCTCGCCAGTGGTGATGTGTGTGTTATTTATATACTTATATGCTGTATGGTGCCCACAAGTGGAAGTGGAAGGGGTCCCAGTGGAACGGACTGCAGGGAACTGAACATTACGGGGTGATTGGGTTGAAGGTGTCCACGTTAACTGTATGTGTATGTACAGTATGTACATTTATGAGGCTCTGTACAGACTGTGAACATATTTCCCCAGTGGACAATAAAGACTATCTATCTATCTATCTATCTATCTATCTATCTATGAATGTACTAAATATCCATCCATCCACTCAGTTTCAGTTTTTTATGATACCGGTACCTCGTTATCATCGTTCCATTGGAGAATCGATTATTTTCGCCAAGCCCTTTATTAAAAAAGCAAAAGAAACGGGATACTATGCCACTCACATTGTCTTGTCTCCTCATACTTTCTCACTTGTGTTAGAGAAGCAGAAAGCTCCAAAAAGTCTAACTCAACATGAAAGACATGCCTGGCAAAATCTGTATTTTTGACGCTCCTGTTGTGTTCTTTAACCCCCCAAAGCAGCAGCCATGAATATCGTTTTCATTCTTTCTCTCTTTCTTTATTGAAAAGAAAAAGAGACAGAGGGACTGTGCTTTGTGACGCGGCAACACAAACGTGCACTTTTGTGTTGGTGTCACAAAGCACAGGTTGGAATCGTTGGGAGGGATAATACACACACGCACGCACGCACGCACGCACGCACGCACGCACGCACGCACGCACGCACGCACACACACACACACACACACACACACACACACACACACACACACACACACACACACACACACACACACACACACACGTTCTGACCTCTGGTGGGTCCTGAGGACTCTGGTTACCTGGTCCTCAAGTCTCTGGCGTAAATCCAGACAGCTAGCTAGACTATCTGTCCAATCTGAGGACTATGGTTACCTGGTCCTCAGATCTCTGCAGGGTAAATCCAGACAGCTAGCTAGACTATCTGTCCAATCTGAGGACTATGGTTACCTGGTCCTCAGGTCTCTGCAGGGTAAATCCAGACAGCTAGCTAGACTATCTGTCCAATCTGAGGACTATGGTTACCTGGTCCTCAGATCTCTGCAGGGTAAATCCAGACAGCTAGCTAGACTATCTGTCCAATCTGAGGACTATGGTTACCTGGTCCTCAGGTCTCTGCAGGGTAAATCCAGACAGCTAGCTAGACTATCTGTCCAATCTGAGGACTATGGTTACCTGGTCCTCAGATCTCTGCAGGGTAAATCCAGACAGCTAGCTAGACTATCTGTCCAATCTGAGGACTATGGTTACCTGGTCCTCAGATCTCTGCAGGGTAAATCCAGACAGCTAGCTAGACTATCTGTCCAATCTGAGGACTATGGTTACCTGGTCCTCAGGTCTCTGCAGGGTAAATCCAGACAGCTAGCTGGACTATCTGTCCAATCTGAGTTTTCTGTTGCACGACTAAAACTACTTTTGAATGTCCACTTTCCACCAAAACAAGTTCCTTCCTGAGGCTCCATCCCCTGCTTTCCCTCCCCAAATCTACACCTATGGCCGAGGCTCCCATTCCGTCCTTCTCCCCTCCACAGCTTATTGGCCTTGGCCACCCTGTAATGTGTGGTGCCTACAATGCCACAATTCCTCCTGGCTCTCAGCTGAGTATGTATCGATTGCTTGCTGGTGTGTATTACGCTGAGGGTAGGTGTCAGAGCGAGGGAGAGAGGCAGTGGTGCTGTGAGGGAAGGAGGGGTGAAAGACAGAGAGGTGGTTAGGTGGAGGAAATATCCTGACAGCTCACTCATACGTTCGACAATAACAGCTTCAGAAGTTCTCTGGGAAACGGCTTTCGAGCAGTGCCGGGTGTTGACGCGTATCTTCCTGTATCTTTTAACTTTTGGTTTTGATCCTTGCACAGCCATACAGGACATATCTGTAACCCTGACCCTCATAATTAGAGGTCCACATCCTCCATTCACTGAGGCTACATCTACGCTTTCATTTTCAAGCGGCATTTTGAGACAAAAATGATCTCCGTCCACACAAGAGCGTTAGCACCAGTAGCAGATATGTGTCGTGATGTGTGTTGTCACACCTGACATCACATGACCGTTCACACACACACTGGGCATGTGCGTGCCGGTGTAAACAGGAAGCAGATTGTCTGACGTTACTCATGGAAAATCATGGATGTAAAAGTTAAAAAATACAGAGAATACTTTGGAGAAAGAACAACAACGGAGAAAAGTAAGAGCAGGGATGATTATGTTGGAGCGAGGACGAGGTGGAGCTGTTACTGAAAGGTCTGGAAGCTTCCTGACAGATAAGACGGACGGACACGTGTCCTCGTTTCCAAATGTCTCCGTTTGTGTCCGTCCAGACTACAAAGCAACCCCGGAGTTTTTAATTCAAAACGGGGGCATCTGTGTTTCCAAATGTCTCAGTTTTAGGGCGTAAACGTAGTGAAAGAGATTTGTTTTGAAACCAAAAAGGTAGGAGTGGAGAATCATGTAGAAAAAAATCAAATAGTTAATTTGTCCCTTTTCCAACTCTCTCGTGTCCAAACATGGAGATGGATTTCCCGTTTATAATTCAGTGACACTGCATCAGACTCTGTCCCCTTCTACTTTCCACTGGCCTGTGATTACAACTGGCTCTATATATTGGATAATCAGCGGATGGGACTTCCCTCGTTCTCATAAAGGGAAATGAGGCATACGGATGGTGTAGCCTTGCTTGGCTCAGCACAGCGCAGCACAGCAGAGCCATGCACACACTCAACGATAGTGGGAAGAGTGCAGATGTGGGTAAAGAGGGAGATAATGCAAAGAAGTTCATATTTTGAATATAGGTGCAGGCATATGACATACTACTGTCCTGCAAAGTGGCAATTATTTTTGTCACACTAGCAGGTGAGTAGCTATACAGCTGTTGCAAATTCATCTGAAACTGTTAATGAATACATTGTATTTTTACTCATTTTTTGGTTGTTTGCTTTATTACTACCTTCAGTAAATTAGATGTAATTTTGCAAATGTTTTTTTCACTACTTGCTTTCCTTATCTTATTTTCTGCCAGACTAATGACCCAATATTCCCACAGGGATCATTAAAGTTTCATCTAATCTGACCTAATCTAATATGCACAGCTAGGATAATGTGTATCCATAGAGAAAGGGCTCCTCTCCCCTCTCCTTCCCATTAACCTGACACTCTCAGACTCTCCCACGACAACGCTGGCTCAAAAGCATCACGGTCATCAAAGCAGGCTGTTCTCAACCCATTCGTACATGTAGCTACGGAAAATAATGCACAGTAATTCATATCTATTTAACATTATTTATTACTGTATGCACCACACTATACTGCTGCTGTATAAGAGCATTCAGCTCCTTGTAGGGAGGAGGTTGGGGTGGATGTTTAGGTCCTAAAACACAGGGCTATCAAGCGGGGGAGCGGAGTTCATGTCCTGGAACAAGCTAAGGGGAAAACACAAGACTTTCACCCAGGAAACAGGCGTTGGTGTCCCGGGAGAGCTACTTAAGGGGACCGGTGTTCTAATCTATACCACAATCTTTTTTAATCTTATGGTCGTTTTGGTGTCTAAACTTAACTGTCGTCGTTGCAAGACAGTAACCTTTTTACGGCTAAACTTAACTGCAGTGGCTGCTGAAGGGATTGGCACCTCAAGATGACTGGTCACCTTTTCTTGGCTAATTTTAACTGTAAAGACGGCTCAACTTTACGGTTATGGTCCGTGTAGGAAGGAGTTCTGGGTGGATGTTCAGGTCATAAAACAAAGGGCTTTGAAGCAGAGGAGCAGAGTTTGTGTCCTGGAACAAGCTAAGGGGAAATACTAGACTTTTACCCAGGAAACAGGGGTTTGTGTCCCGGGAGTGCTGCTTAAGGGGACTGGGGTTTTAACCCAAACCACAATCTCTTTTCTAATGTTAACGCTTGTGTTGTTTTCACGTCAAAATCAAAACTTTGTCTTACGTTTTTGTCCCATTTTTCAACATTTTTGACTTTCATTTTTTTCCATGCTTGTCACTTTTTGTAACACTAACTTATTGACTTTAGTTTTACAGTTATTTTTGAAATTTATGATCAATAAACCTCATTTATAGGAAATTATACCTAATGTTTGAGTTAGAAAAGCAGAAATTAGGAATTATTGAGACTAAAATTAAAGGAATGGATGTTGATGATAATCACAGACTGGAATATGTCAACTTTTACTCTCAATACTATTTCAAAAACACTTCAATTTGTTTTCAAATGCTATAAAATTGAATAAGACGCCCCAAAATTAATGAAAGTAGAGATTTGTACTTGGCAAAGAGCGTTGTGTGGAATCAATCATGTTATTTTGGGGAATTAAAAAGAACATTGATATAGGACAACATGAGGACAACATGGGGACAACATGAAGACAACATGAGGACAACATGAGGACAACATGAGGACAACATGAGGTCAACATGAGGACAACATGAGGACAACATGAGGATAACATGGGGACAACATGGGGACAACATGGGGACAACATGAGGACAACATGAGGACAACATGAGGACAACATGAGGATAACATAACATGGGGACAACATGAGGGCAACATGAGGACAACATGAGGACAACATGAGGATAACATGGGGACAACATGGGGACAACATGGGGACAACATGGGGACAACTTGAGGGCAACATGAGGGCAACATGAGGACAACATGAGGACAACATGAGGATAACATGGGGACAAGATGGGGACAACATGGGGACAACATGAGGGCAACATGAGGACAACATGAGGACAACATGAGGATAACATGGGGACAACATGGGGACAACATGGGGACAACATGAGGGCAACATGAGGACAACATGAGGACAACATGAGGATAACATGGGGACAACATGGGGACAACATGGGGACAACATGAGGGCAACATGAGGGTTAAGTAGTTATTTTGGCATCTAAACTTAACTATCATCGCCGCAGGATGGCCACCTTTTGTTGGCTAAATCTAACGGCAAAGACCGCTGAAGGACCGTCATCTCACGGTGCTCCGTAGCCGGCTCACTTACCTTTTTCTCAGCTAAAGACCACTTTAATCGTCACGTGACCGGCCGGCGGTTGCTGTAATTTTGTGGGATATCATACAAATTGTGGTTTATGGGTTTTTGTACGATATTATACAAACCCGTTCATGAGAAGGCGTTGATCAAAGTTAGAAGAACATGTGACCATGAGGATCCCTATGCAGCACACAGCAGACAGGGGAGTCTGATTCATAGTGGGCCACTCTGCTCTTCATCACTTTAATAAATGGCCCGAAGGACTGGGGAACATTTTGCCTGCTACAGAGGTACTGATCAGAACGGGGACATTTAAGCTCTCTGTCTCTGACACTCCTTCCCACCTTGCCCACTTCCTTTTGTCTCTTCTTCTCTGTCCTTTCTCTCTCTCCTTTACTGTCTTCTCCGGCCATGTCTGTCTGGGCGTCTGCCTTAAACAGGATGGATACTCTGGGTGCTTTTAAAGGATGGCTACATCAGAGGGCCAGCTGGCCTCACTCCTTCATCAGCGACACTGACCTTCTGCTTGTCACCGCTTAAGCGGCCGTCACATCCACTCCACAGGCTCATCGGCCACTGCCACCGGGGAAAAAAGCTAAAGAGTCACCTTAATCCAATACAGCGTCCGAGAGCCACGTAAACAGCCAGTGTTTTATCTACTGGGGCGGACACAGCATGTGCAATGCTGTATAAGGATGTATGGTGCTGTGTAAAGGGCCGGAGATGACCATCCTCCAGTAATAACTGAACTAATCTGGAAATTTAAAGGATACCTATTATGCTTTTCTGTATTTTATGTCATATCTGTAATGTTACAATGTTGGATGTTCATGTTAAAAGTGGCCAAAGCGCCAAGTAAAGAGGTAAACGTATTTAAAAGAAATCCCTGTAAGCCAAAAACTTCAGATTTCGTACAGTATTTTTCATCTCCATATGGCGTCATACGGAGCCGGGTTACTATATATGGTCGTCTGCTCCAGGCAGCGTGCTAACAACACTGTAGCTATGTTAGCAACACTGCTAACAAAACATAACATAACATAACACTGATTTTGGATCACATTCCTGCTGGAAGATGTCCGGTTGTGTCATATTTGGCACAGAAGCTTATATTGGTTATATGATTTGTCCCGATATTAACCCTTGTGTTGTTCTCCCGGGTCAAAAACAGACAAAAATATGACATTTTCGTCCCTTTTTCAGACTTTTGTTTTTAGTTTTCACTAACACCACCTTACTACCACTAGCTTTAATACTTTTTGGAATTCATGGTCAATAACCCTCATTTATATAGAATAATACCTAATATTTGAGTCAAAAAAAAGCAGAAATTATGAATTATTTTGACTAATAGTTAAGATCAGAGGAATAAAAGTGATCAGTTGTATTTGCAAAGAGCGTTGGAAGGAATCCATTATTTGTGGTAATCTGGTTAAAAAGAAACTCATATTTCAGATATAGACATTTTTTAAAGGGGTCAGATTTGACCCGAGAACAACAGGAAGGTTATGTCTCACTATATACTCCAGCAATGGACTGTACATAGGTAGCGAGAGCAGAGCTCAGAGTCGGAGAATCCGGAGATCTGGAAACACTGACCAATCAGAGAGGACTGGGCTTTTTTGGTAGACCTTTTTGCAGTTTTTCCCTCATTTTGTATTTAATTATGAGATTCAAATACTCAATTTTGGTGACTTTTTATGCACTTTTTTGTGCTGGATTAGCTTGTCGAGCAAGCTTTTTGATAATATTTACTAAAATGTTGTCAGATGCTGGCAGATCTTTTTATATTTTTACACCTTTTTATAGTCCAAACGCACGCACGCACCTCTCAAACATTGTGCATAAAGTTAGTTGTATGGATTGTTAAACTGTTACACATTCACAGAAGTGGTGCTTTTAACCAAATTAGGGGTTTGGTTGAGATCCTTTTTATTTGAGGGGGTTCGAATCGTTGGCCGTCGTTATTTTAAGAGACACTAAGGTAACCTCACACTAAGGTATCTACATAAGAGTGACATGACACTGTCATGACACATGAACCGTAACCCTAACCGTAACTTGTCATGACACTAAAAAAAGCGTTCTCATAAACGTTTATGACTTGTTTATGATTTTTATGACACGTTCATGACAGTGTCATGTCACTCTTATGTAGAGACCTTCAAGTAAGGTGTAACCGACACTTTATTATTTAATACAACAACAAAAAACTAGCAACAAAACAGACTATGACAACAAAACTATGGACCTGAACTTCCCACTCATCAGTCAATCATTCCATCATTTTAAAACCTATTCAGCTTCCACATGTGCAATGAAAGCATCTGTAACAGAGAAACGAGAAAGGTGCTGGCCCTTTAACGACTCCTTCACTTACAGTGCGGGGGCGACCCTGGCTCCTGAACACTTACTGACCTAAAGATGCAGTGACACAAAAAGCTCAAAGATAATTAAATATTGATTTTTGTTTTCTAATCCTATATAAAAATTGTCCTGAGACTCCCAGCGGTAGTTTTCACACTCAGTAAAAGACGGAGGGGGGGAAAAAAGTCTGGATTGGCGGTTAACCTCTATTTCATGTAGGGGGAGGTGTCGGCGTAGGGGTGATGGGGGGTGATGGGGGGGGGGGTGCGATGCCGATACGTTCTTGGCTCCAGCCTTGAACCTGGCTCGCACCATTACTCTCCTGCTGCTGATGACACTGATCCCCTCTCTAATCTTTCTCCTGGAGCGGACCATGGCAGGCTGCCTTCTACGCCGCATGCCCGATTGATATTCTCCTCACCCGCCTCCCCCCATGTTGAATTTACACACCCGTCCCTCCTTCCCCCATCTACCTTCTTCTTTTTACTACCCAATCCTGATATCTCGCTCCATCTCTCTTCCCGGGCACGGAAGCAGAACTTTGAGGTGACGAGAAAGCTCTCTCTCCTAAAAAATCCCTCTTTTATATGTTCTCTCTTTGTCTTTCGCACACACTCAGCACAAAGACACTTAACAAAGTCATTCACAAATGAGTGCCTCTGGCCGGGCGGGCGGTCGAATTAAAAACTTGGCCACTGGTGATCAATAATGTAAATAAAACAGTAATAGCATTAATTCACAGAGTGAGGCGGAGACGTGAAAGCAGATTGCTTCCTCGTGGCAACGCTCAAAGACGTAATACAGGAAAGCTTTGCCAAATGAGAGCAGTGTGGCTGTTCAACTACATGGTCTAAGCTGTTATTGTGTGTGTGTGTGTGTGTGTGTGTGTGTGTGTGTGTGTGTGTGTGTGTGTGTGTGTATGATTTTAGAAAATCACAATGTAGCAGCACTCAATCCACACAAAGATGTCCAGAGCTTATGTTGTAAGATTTGTCTGTCATGAGAGCAACACACACACACACACACACACACACACACACACACACACACACACACACACACACACACATTTATATAGCAGCTTTAATGCTAGCATGGCGCCCAAAATGCTTGACAGAACTACAATTAGACTTTTCTAGTCTTAACGACTACTCAAAGCGCTTTTACGTAGTACCGTTCACACACATTCACACACATTCACACACATTCACACACTGTGGCCGAGGCTGCCGTACAAGGTGCCACCTGCTCATCAGATACACTCCAATGGTGCAGCATCGGGGGCAACTCAGGGTTGAGTGTCTTGCTGAAAGACACTTGGGGACTGCAGGGCCAGGGATCGAACTACCAGCCTTCTGATTGGCAGGGGACTACTACCACTGAGACACAGCCGCCCCTAAAACATGACAACTAAAAACGGACAAAAACAACAATAAATGTTAGAAATCAATAAATAAAACAAACACCAGTGTTAAAAAAAACTATACAAAAGTCAATGAATAACTAAATTAAAAGCCAGATCAAACACACACACACACACACACACTCAAACACACACACACACACACACACACACACACACACACACACACACACACACACACCCTGCAGGGGGCAGCAGTGACCAGTCTCCCGCTCCCTGGTGCGTCTGCATTAACTTTTTATCCCCTCCATCATGCACACAGACAAACAAACACTCCTCTGGGGATGTGGGCCAATAAAAATGATCTTATTAGCCCCCACACACACACACACACACACACACACCCAACCCCGGCTCACTGCACCCTCCATCCCTCCCCTCACCCTGTGGAACATACAACACAACCTGCTGTCACCTCCTCCGCTGACACCCCCGCTCACAAACACACACTCTCCACTCCTGCAGCACCTGCACCTACACCTACACCACCTCATGTGTTTAACGCCGTGCATCCTGAACCCCTACTCCATTAGATAACACTCCAGCTCTGGCACCACGGCCTTCACTCGCTAAGTGCTCCCCCATCGGCCCTCTTAACCCCGCGCTCCTCCTGCGTGGAACCTAACCGAATGGGATAAAAAAGGGAGAGAGCAGGGCAGATCCGATCCAGAGATCCGAGTCCCAGCTCCGCGCTACAGTTAGCCCCGGGTGGGTCCGTCAGAAAGCAGCTGGTGGTTTGTTCCATGATGGATGAAGGTGGTGCTGCAACTTACCAGTGATGGAAGAAGTATTCCGATTTTTCTGTAGTCCTCGGGTCAAATCTGACCCCTTTAAAAAATGTCTATATCTCAAATATGGGTTTCTTTTTAATCAAATTACCACAAAAAAATGGATTGGATTCCTTCCAACGCTCTTTCCTAATACAACTGATCACTTTCATTCCTCTGATCTTAACTATTAGACAAAATAATTCATAATTTCTGCTTTTTTAACTCAGGTATTAGGTATAATTATATATAAATGAGGGTTGTTGACCATGAATTCCAAAAAGATGTAAAACTAGTAAGGTGGTGGTAGTGAAAACTAAAAAAAAAGTCTAAAAAAAGGACAAAAGTGTCAAATCTTTGTCTGTTTTTGACCCGGGAGGACGACACGAGGGTTAAACTGATTATCTTTGGGTTTTGGACTGACACAACAAGACATTTAAAGACATCAGCTTGGACCCAGACAGACTGGGATGGACACTAGCGCTGCACAATATGAGGAAAATATGCAATAACATTATTGAATATCGCAATAACGATACTACCTGCGATAAATAAACAGATATTACAGTGCACTGAGTTCTGCTTTCAGTATTCTGCTAAAAGACAACAAACTGCTTGTTGAATTCTAAGGAAATGACAGGAAATCATTTCAAACACTGTTTTATTGAACAAATTGAACATTGCATTTAACATAAAAGGCACCGCTAAAAAAAATCATGAGTTACATTAAAGTGTAGTTTTTTTTCTGATATTTTCTTTTAAATAACAACAAATCTCTGGTTGTTATTTGCGATGTGTATATTGTGCCAGTTGATATCGTGATGACGATTAAAAATAAATAAATAAAAGATATATTGTGCAGCCAAGACCAACCGATTAATCGCGGAAATAATCAGCAGATTATGAAATAAAAGTCATTGTAAGTTGAAGTGGTGGATTGTAACCAACTACATTTACTCAAGTACTAAAGTACATGTGTGGAGGTACAAGACACTTTCTACTTCTACTCCACTACATCTCAGAGAGAAATATTGTACTTTTTAGTCCACTGACAGCTTTTAGTTACTTTACAAATAATGATTTCTTGCACATCAAACACGTAGTTTATAAAACCTGATGTTTTATTATGAATGAAACTAGCCAACCATATAACGGCCTCAAGTCCAGCTGAGATGATGAGACCATACAAACAGAGGGTTTCATAGTGTGGCGTTAGTACTTTTACCTACCCCCTCGTGGTGTCCTCGGGTCAAACTGACCCGTTTCAAAGTGTTTTATGTCAGAATTATTAGATTTCTTTCAACCAAATTGCCCAAAAATAACATGGATGATTCTATACAACGTTCTTCAGGTAACATTAATTAATTCTTTCATTGAATTTTTGGGTGTTTTATTGAATCTTATAGCATTTGATTGATAGCATTTTATAGCAGTATCCGGACTAAACTTTGACATATACCCATCTGAGATCCTCTCAACATCCTCAGATCTGAAATATTAGTCAAAATAATTAATAATTTCTGCTTTTTTTTAACTAAAAACTTATGTATAATTTGATATAAATGAGGTTTGTTGACCATGAATTCCAAGAATAAGTGTAAAACCTGTTATTAAACCAGCTCAGGTTTTTTTAAAAAGCGCCAAAAGGTGGAAAAAGTAACAAAAACCATCAGAAAAGCACCAAAAAAAATGTTCATTTTCAATTCTGACCTGGAAGGACAAGCTCATGGTTAACGGGACGACAACACGAGAGTTAAACATTTCGGCGTGTTGAGATCAGAGATGGTCCGATACAACTTTTTGCTTCCCGATCCGATACCTGAACTTGTGTATCGGCCGATACCGAGTACTGCTGCGACACCAGTGTGTTATGTATGTTATTATGTTTTAACACCTGTATACTACTCTCCCTGTATGTATGTGATATGATTTCTATCTTAGTTTCTAAGAGTCTGGCTCAGGTTAAACTCTTTGTGAAACATGAACAAACACAAACAATGAACGCCACAGAACTTTTGGTAACACTTAACTTGAACTTGTACCTACATAACAGTGTCATGACACTGTCAAGAACACATGACACAGTCATGACACACGAACCCTAACCCTAACTTGTCATGACAAAACCGAATGACACTTACTAAAAGAAGCGTTATGCCATAAAGGTTTATGACTTGTTTCTATGGTTTATGACACGTTCATGACAGTTACACCTTAAATGTAACCAAACTTTCTTTTACAAACCAGTCTGACAGTCAGTCAGTATGGAAAACCAACACCAATGAGAACTGATAAGAACCAAAAATTGAAAGGAAGAATCCGAATTGTTCAACTCAAAACAATGTCCAACCATAGTTGAGACATGACACGTTTGTATGCCGGGACTTATTTTTTTTAATAATACAAGAGGATGTGTATTCAAGCCATCATGCACACACACACACACACACACACACACACACACACACACACACACACACACACACACACACATCATGTTTTATTCACAGCGCCTCAGAAGTCACAATGAACTCATTAGAGGAGGCGTCCTGACCAGCGCCAAGGTGATGGAGGATAAGAGAACGCTGTTGTTATGGCGAGACACCGGCCGCGCAGCGCCATCCATCACCAATTGTTTAAAGTTCAAATAACAGTGTTTACCCGTTGAGCCTTCGATGACATATCTGAACAAATGACCCTGAGGTTTGTCAAACAGTGAAATTAATTAGCGTGTTGAAGTGTATGTGTATGGCACGGGTGACTGCTGTATACACGCGAGTGTTTGTTTTGATCGTTTGTCAGAATCTAGTCTCGAATCCAGACCCTCCTCCACACGCTGCGGAGGAGACTCGGCCAAATGGTCTCGGGATGGAACTGGTTTTGGTGGACCATGTGTATGCTCAACGCTAACACCTTGCACTGGCTTCCAGTCCAGTCTAGGATACAACTTAAAATACTGCTGATGGTTTTTAAAGGTCTTCACACCCTGGCCCCCAGCTACTTAGACCGGTATCATTCATCCCCATGTAGCCCCCAGGTCCCTCAGATCCTTCAGTCAAGGTCTCCTACATGTCCCACGGTCCCGGCTTAAGCAAAGCAAAAGGGTGACAGAGCCTTTTCTGTTACTGGCCTTCAGCTGTGGAACCAACTGCCACCTGGCATCAGAAATGCCCCTTTGATTACAATATTCAAACCCAGGCTCAAAACTCACCTATTTACACTGGCCTTCCCTGTGCTTTCATTGTCTTACCCTGTTACGTCTGTAATGAAGTGTTTGTCCCTTGATCGTCTTAGCTTAAATCACTGATCTGTAAGTGAATTCATTTCATTTCATCTGTGGCTAATGCGCAATGTACAGGACTTTAATCAGTGTGAGCTGTGTTCAAATGTGCTATAAGAAATTAACTTTAATTACATACTTATTAAAAGTTTTTAGTCATGCAACAGAAAACTCTGACTGGACAGATAGTCTAGCTAGCTGTCTGGATTTACCCTGCAGAGATCTGAGGACCAGGTACCCATAGTCCTCAGAAATCCACCGGAGGTTAGAACGCTAACATAGAGACATAGGACGGGGACGGACATCGGCAAAAAAAGACATGCATCCGGCGGAATTTCCTGCAGCGTCGTTGTGGATATAGATTAGTCAGATTCAGACCAATAGCATATTGTGCTCTGGTTTTACAAGACGTATATTAAAAAAAAGGTAAAATCTTTGATTCAAATCTCTGTTTCCAGCTTGTTAAATGTGAATATCTTCTAGTTTCTTCTCTCCTCTGTGACAGTAAACTGAATATCTTTGAGTTGTGGACAAAATGAGACGTTTGAGGACGTCATGTTGGGCTTTTTGGGAAACACTGATCCACATTTTTCACCATTTTCTGACATTTTAGAACCAAACAAATGACCCATTCATCCAGAAAACAATAGGAAGATCGACAGTGAAAATAATCGTTAGTTGCAGCCCTAATCCTATTGCTCTGGATGTGGAAAGCAATGGTTGACGCTCAACCTTTCCACTTAAAAGGTGATCAGCTGACTGCTCATGTGTTTGACCGTGTTTCCAGAAATATGTAAGAAACGCTAAGTTTATCTTATATATTTATCATTGAACCAATTGTGGCCAAAAGACAGAAAATGCCGTTTTCAGCCTTTCAAATACGGACACTTCCTGCTCTTTCCTCTTTTATCATATTAAACTAATTATCTTTGGGTTTTGGACTGACAAAACAAGATATTTAAAGACATCAGCTTGGACTTTGAGGAACATGGATGGACATTTTTTGCTATTTTCTGATGTTTTATAGACCAAACAATCAAGAAAATAATCGCAGATTAATCAACAATAAAAATGATCATTAGTTGCAGCTCTAGGTTTTGTGCTTTACAATAAACACAGAAGTCAAGTGAAATGTCACATTAATTTAATATGCATCACCCTTTCTTTACTCTGCTTCTCTTCATAGTTGTCAGACTTACACAGAACTGGTTCAGGTCTGCCTTGCACCAGCTCTTAATTATGCTGTAATAATTTTAGACTACTGTGGGGCTTCCTTCCTTTGACACACTGAGCTCCTCTCTTCTCTCTCTTTCCATTTGTGTGCATCCATCTCCCAGAAATGCTTGTTACTAACCTAGCTCTGGGGAGTTATTCCCGGGAGTCCTTATGTTCTTTTTCTCCCAGCATGTTTCCTTGGATCAGGGAGGCTCCAATCATGCAGATGGTTGCCGTGGTCCTGCTACACATCATGCTATGCCCTGTTACATCCTGCTACATCCTGCGGTGCCCTGTAATGCCCTGTAGAGCCCCGCTATCCCATGAACTACTGAAACTACTATTGCTAGTCACTGTTCCATTATCTTTTATTGTGACTGTTATTGCCATTATTCATTACACCCAACCGGCCCCATCAGACTCCGCCTACCAAGAGCCTGGGTCTGTCCCAGGTTTCTCCCTAAAAGGGAGTTTTTCCTCGCCACTGTTGCATTAAATGCTTGCTCTTAGGGGAACTACTAGAATTGTTGGGTCCTTGTAAATTATAGTGTGGTCTAGACTTACTCTATCAATAAAGTGTCTTGAGATAACTCTTGTTATGAATTGATACTACGAATTGAATTGAATCACATCCTTCTCCACAGCTGCAGACAGCCGCAGGCAGGTCCGCCATGGAGGGATAATTCTGTGCTACCTGCTACTGTTCTCCGTACCTAAGCTGTTGTTATTCCTCTGTTATGCAACATGTGCTGATGTGATCGTTGCATTGAAGCCCCAGGAAATATTATGTGGCAGTTAAGGCAGAGATTATTCAGGCCGCCGCTTGAAACACTTCTCAGCACTAGAAATAGATGGAGTGGGAGGGAAGAGTCTGTTATTTCTGAGAGAGCCCAGTTGTTCCCAATCACAGACTGTATCAGTGGTGGAATGTAACTAAGTACATTTACTCCAGCACTGTACTTAAGTCCAAATGTTGAGGTACTTGTACATTACTAGAGTCTTTTCAAGCCACTTTCTACTATTCTTCATTTCAGAGACAAATATTGTACTTTTTACTCCACTTCATGAATTTCTTCTTGGAATGTTGTGTTTACTGACATCACTGTCAACCGGAAGTGAGCAATAAAGTATAGCAGTGCTTGTATGAGTAGCTCGGTATCGTCTGTATCTTCATAGAACAGTGAATATCACATGGTGCCAGAACAGACCAGTGTTTCACATCGACCTGACGACAGAAGATGGAACTCACAGGTGTCCCCTCGCCACGGATGGATTTGGATTCATCCAATCTGCCCGACGCATGGAAGAAATTCCGCCAACATGTGGAGCTAATGTTCTTCGGACCACTACGCAGCAAACGGCAGGAAGGAAAGTGCAGCTATCTACTAATGCTGCAATAGCCCAAGATGAACAGCTCTCAGTGCTGACACAGGTTACCTAGGCAGGGTGGTCAAAGTAAAAATCTGCTATCACGGACCGCTGGAATCATCGCGATGAGATCTCGACGAGGCACGGCATCCTGGTAAAATGAGCTGAAATGCTTGCATGCATACACTCAGGACATTAAGGGATGGAAGAGTGTACACAACAGGCGAGAGATGTCCGTTTTCCATGAACACGACATCCAAGAAGGAAAGGTACCACGAACGGATAGCCATGTCATGAGGTGGCTTCCAACTGGTTGAAATCATTCTCTTAGCAGCTGTAAGTCCAGCAAACACAGCATGTTTTTGAGCTTTAGAGAGCTGGAAGGCTGCCAGGTCAGTGTCTAAACATTTCTGTTGTCTGGATGCTCTCAGTCCTGCAGAGAAGCATCTATCGGCTCCTAGTCTCCTATTCTCCTAGTCTCCTATTCTCTTAGTTTCCTATTCTCCTATTCTCCTAGTCTCCTATTCTCCTAGTTTCCTATTCTCCTAGTCTCCTATTCTCCTAGTTTCCTATTCTCCTAGTCTCCTATTCTCCTAGTTTCCTATTCTCCTAGTCTCCTATTCTCCTATTCTCCTATTCTCCTATTCTCCTAGTTTCCTATTCTCCTAGTTTCCTATTCTCCTAGTTTCCTATTCTCCTAGTCTCCTATTCTCCTAGTCTCCTAGTTTCCTATTCTCCTAGTCTCCTATTCTCCTATTCTCCTAGTTTCCTATTCTCCTAGTTTCCTATTCTCCTAGTTTCCTATTCTCCTAGTCTCCTATTCTCCTAGTCTCCTAGTTTCCTATTCTCCTAGTCTCCTATTCTCCTAGTTTCCTATTCTCCTATTCTCCTAGTCTCCTAGACTCCTAGACTCCTAGTCTCCTAGTCTCAGCGTGACCGCAAAGCCTGGCTGGATCCAAAATTAATTTCAAACCTCCAAACAATTTCTTTATACCCTCAGAAATGCCCCCCCGGCAAACAGGTGGACAGCACGCGCTCGGGCAGAATGGTTGTTTTTCTTGTGGGGTGGGGGGGGCGCAGTATTGATTCAATGTCTACTGTACTGGAGGAGAGAGAGAGGAGGCCAACGGCCTTTTTTTTACCAGGCTAACTCTGGACCAATCTCATCACACATTCTCTCAGGGGACGTGCATTTTCTTTTCACCCCCCCTTTCGTTTTTCTCCCACTCTCTGTGTTGTATTCATTCTTTCTTTCATTTTTATTCTGTTAAAGGCACATCCAAAAAAAAAAAACAAGGTCGACAAAGGTTGTCCTTCCAGCAGTCAACAGAGGGGGAGGGGGTGTGGGGGGCACAGATAGCTCTCCAGAAGACAGGCCTGAGAGCCGAGATATCCCACAATGCAGCTGATAAGAAAGTGGGCCACATAACCTTTGGTGGGCACGTGACAGGAATGCAGACGGCAGACAGCGTTGTGAAGAGGATGGGGATGGGGGGGGGGAAGATGCTGCTACTGCGGCTGCCGCACTTGAAAGATGAAGTCAAAGTCGGGGAAGGAGGGAGGATGAAGAAGAAAGGCAGAGATAAGCAAAAGAAGATGTTAGGTGCCAGAGAGTGAGAGAGGGAGGGAGGGAGGGAGGATAAAAGAGAGATAAAGAGAGGAATTGAGGGGACGGTAGTGCAGGAAAGTAGTCTATGTTACGTAGGGCTGTACCATTGAGAAAGAAATTAGGATCACGATTATTTTTGGTTAATATTGAAAACACAAGAAAAATTCACTTGCAAAAATGTAAAGTGTAAAATAATGCACAGTTGGATCTCACTGTAAAGCTTAATAACAATCAGCCAGGCTTTAGTTGGTTTTTTTGTGTGTGGCATCTTTAATTTTAATTAATGTTGCTAATCTTTGACATACCCTAGACTGCAAAGAAAGAAAAGTGCCCCTTGCATTTAGTATACAGAAAATATTTAATTTTTGTTTTTTTATTCATAAAACAACAGTGGCATTATGTAAAAAGGGTTAAAATTCAGAAAATGAATGAATATTTGATAGCTATGATCAGGACTGACATGGGTTAAAAGCTCAGTAAAAGTGGAGGATAAAGTAATATATCATATCTGGATGACACTTTATTCAGGGAGACATTCTTATGGAACTTTTTCAAATGAATTGACTATTCAGTGAACTGGTTTTTTGGTGTCTATATGTAAATAACACTGGTCTAATTTGACAGCCAGTCAAAGCATTATCTCCCTAAATCCTTATGATTTCATCTCTTTGACGTTGCAAAACATTTGAAACCCTTGTTGGTGATTAGACTGTCTGATTGAAATTAATTCACACTATTGCTTTTTGCACATGCATGCATCGCTGGGAATAGACTGCACGTCCATGACCACGGCAGCGCTGCATTCAGCAGCTCCCTTCCCGGCCGCATGCTAACACACATCAGCACGATTCGCTCCAACGTGGGAATAATTGACCCTGAACAATTATTACAATGAGTGCTCTCATTTCTCTTCTCCTCGGCCCCCCTCACGTCTCTTAAACCGACGGGTTGCAGAATCCTGACGAAGACACCTCGCAAATGAAGTTCTCCACTCCATCTCAGGAGACTCCGTCGCCATTTGTTTTCATTATTTTGACAACCCTTTTTAAGGAGCTCTCCTCTCCAAGCCTCCCTTTGCTGCCCCCCCCGCCCACTCTCTGTCTGTGCCCCCATTTATTTGGAGCTCGTCCCGAGCGAGGTGCAGCGATGTGTTTCAGTCACAGCTCTCTGCCTCAGAAGACATGAGGACGAGCTGGGAAGGGGATGAAGAGAGGCACTTCCTTACCTAAATAAATAGACACCTCCAATCTCTCTCTTCCCCGTTCTCTCCATCTCTTTGCAGTAAGTTCTGAGAGGTTCTGAAACAGCCCAGACTGGGTCGCGCCAACCCTCCGGGCTTGGTTTCTGGTAAAGTTTGACTACACTACAGATGCATTCTGGGATAGGGGAAAGACGGCGACGGTGGCTCGGCTAAATAGTCTCAGGAAGGAACTTGTTTTGGTGGAACATTTGCACCCCGCAATATTATGTATACAGTAACATAATATACAATATTAAATGAAGTTAACTGTTGACAGCGCAGTAACGTGAGCCGTGTGAACTTCATCCGCAGCAATCCCGCCGGTCCCAAAGCTTCCCAGTTAGAGAGGACATGTCGTAAACATATTCTCTGTAAATCGTTACGGTCATTCACCAAAAGAAGTGAGCAGGCCAGCCTTGTTGCACCATCCAAAGTTTCTTCAAAACTTGATATTTTCATCGTGAAGCTCACTAGCCCGAGGATTGTCATTTCCCGTAGCAAAGGGATTTATGGTTGTGTAGAGGCTCCACGCAGAGCTTTCGCCGTAGCCTACATAAGATATATATATATATATATATATATATATATATATATATATATATATATATATATATATATATATATATAGACTATGTAAAAGAGACTTCAAATACAGTATTAGGGGACCACTAAGGTCTATATAAAAGAGACTTCAGATACAGTATTAGGGACCACTAAGGTCTATATAAAAGAGACTTCAGATACAGTATTAGGGGACCACTAAGGTCTATATAAAAGAGACTTCAGATACAGTATTAGGGACCACCAAGGTCTATATAAAAGAGACTTCAGATACAGTATTAGGGGACCACTAAGGTCTATATAAAGAGACTTCAGATACAGTATTAGGGACCACTAAGGTCTATATAAAAGAGACTTCAGATACAGTATTAGGGACCACTAAGGTCTATATAAAGAGACTTCAGATACAGTATTAGGGACCACTAAGGTCTATATAAAAGAGACTTCAGATACAGTATTAGGGACCACTAAGGTCTATATAAAAGAGACTTCAGATACAGTATTAGGGGACCACTAAGGTCTATATAAAGAGACTTCAGATACAGTATTAGGGGACCACTAAGGTCTATATAAAAGCATCTAAAAAGCCATGTCATGGGACCTTTAAGAACGTCAACACACAGAAAGTGGACACGTCCGGCTCTATCCTGTAAATGTACTTCCTTTGATCCAGATTACCAATATCATCACAAAGCTAAAACATACAGCTTCATACAGGGAGCCAATCGCAGCAATAAACTCATTTCTTCCATTTCCCTCTTGCTCCATGCTCATTATTTACTTTTCAGGAAGTGTCTCCATCCTGCTGGAGGTCATGCCATCATACCAATAAATTGAGAATATGTAAATCATCATTCCCATGAATATGCAACGCAGGTCATATTATTCAATATAATCATTACCTTAATTGTAGTGTAATCAATGCTAAATTGACATTCTCTTTGTGCGTGCAAGTGCGGTGAGAAAAGCGGCTGAATGGGTTGGAAAATGGAAGAGATTGAATCTGTAACTGAAACACAGCGATGCCCCGGTGCACATTCCCAGACATGTTCAAGCCAACGCTCGCTTGTCTGTCCCTAAAGTGAGCTACCAAAGTATCTTAAACACACTGATTTGTATATTCCTGAAACAAAGCCCTCCAACATCAACACTTCATCAAGGGTAAACAAATCGTCCCTTTCTGCCATCCGATTTCACCTCCACTGCGTAAGGCGTCCTCTTCCAAAGCTGGTCTTGATTTGTCTTTGGTTTCAGCGCCGCATCGCTACCACACTAACAGAGCGACACATGAACCCAAAAAGGAGATGTGTAAACCTTGTGGGAGAACAGACTGTTCACACATCTGGCTGGACTGCTACACAGTCCAGCAAATGCTGTTTCTAGCACGCGTATGGGTGGAGATTTACACGCAGGACGATGCAGGGAGTTCCACAGTGTTCAGACAAAATGAACCCAATTGGACGTCCAATTAGTTTCACTTCTAAAGTATTACACGTCTCTCATTTTCTGAATACGCATGACTCTTGAGTATCAAATGAGCGGCCAAGTGTTGTCAAGACCGTCATGTTAGCTATCACGTTCAGGCTACAGTCACTCTACTACTTTGTCACTTTTAAGTGGCATTTTGAAACAAAATTGATCTCCGTCCACAGAGTTTTAGCTCCAGTAACAGAACTAATCTCCGTCCGTATTACCACGTCTGACATCACGTATCACATGACCATCACACACACTGGGCATGTGCGTGCCGGTGTAAACAGGAAGCAGATTGTCTGACGTTACTCTGTGGTTGAAAATCTTGGATGTAGGAGTTAAAAAATACAGAAAATACTAGTAAAAGCAGGGATGATTATGTTGGAGCGAGGACGAGGTGGAGATGTTACTGAAAGGTCTGGGAGCTTCCTGACAGATAAGACTGTAACGAGGCGTCCTCGTTACCAAATGTCTCCGTTTGTGTCCGTCCAGACTACAAAGCAACCCCGGAGTCTTCAAATAAAATCAGCAATTGCTGAAATTCTGGCTTAACAAAGGCCTTGGTATTACATTTACATCAGATTCAGTGTAGCTACAAATTACACTGAAAAAAATTATAAATCCAACACTTTTGTTTTTGCCCCCATTTTTCATGGGCTGAACTAAAAAAAAATCTAAGACTTTTTCTACGTACATTAATGGCTAATTTCTGTCAAATTTTGTTCACAAAACTGTCTAAATCTGTGTTAGTGAGCATGTCTCCATTGCCGAGGTAATCCATCCACCTCACAGGTGTGGCATATCAAGATGCTGATTAGATGCAGGATTATGGCACAGGTGTGCCTTCGGCTGGCAACAATAAAAGGCAACTCTAAAAGGTGCTGTTTTACTGTATTTGGGGGTCAGTATGTTGAGGGGAAAAAAAAGACAAAAACGTCAAAAAAAAAGTACATACGTAAAAGCAAAAACAAAGACACACTGACTGCCTGACTGACTGGTTAAGACCTCGAACACTCAAGACGTTTTAATGGCTAAAATTGTGATCCTGAAAGGACTTTTTAAGACCCCGCGGAAACCCTGTATGTATGATTACAAAAGGACATCTGGGTGACAGAAGGGAACAGATGAGGGACAGAGAGAGGTAGTCAGAGAGAGAGAGAGAGAGAGAGAGAGAAGGCGAGATAGGGAGAGTTTACCACCGGCGTTGCTTTGCTCGGCAATGATAGCCAGTGAAGCAGAAAAGTGAATTACCCTTCTACTCCAGCACTTCTTAATTTAATATCTCCGATGAGCGGCTCCAGCTCTGGATTGGGCCAGGGGTGTGCACACTCGTGCTGTGTCACAAGACATTAGACACTGTCGCTGCTATTCATTTCTGAATGGTAATTCGGAGGCACACCTCTTACTCGGGGTACCAAGGGACATCTCTCTCCAGATTTTCTATTTTGGGTGTTTTATTGGGAGAATTATCATTCATTGACGGATATTTTAGCTCCTTTCTGTGGGACCGCGGAGGGACATGTAATGGCTGATTAAATAAAAGGGCATAAGTATTTCCATTGCTCATCTAGTTTGCCTTCCTTTTTAGTTTCCCCAGGAAGGAACTTATACTCGAGGGTAATAAACAATATAAGTGTGAATGAAACCAAATGGATTTGAACGTTAGTTACAGCTGTTCTATTTTAAAGTCCACATTACAACCCATTTTGTATGCATCTTGCTTTACTCATGTATATAGTAAGCTGGTTTTACAGCCAGACAAAACAATGGCAAGCTGCCAAATGCTTCAATGGTCTGACGATGGTGTGAAAGTGAAAAGGTTACCTGGTCTTTAGCTTTCAGAGATAGGACAGAACGGAAGAAGCTCAACCATGAGATGCCCCTCCAAAGGCTTTAAAGAAGGCAGCATAGGCGTTATTTACAACCAGGGCGGGTTAAATTTCATTTTCTTAATAAAAACTTACTAGCCACTTTGGCCAGTGATGATGCATAAGGCTCTGTTCTCGGTCATTTTTATCCCCCTGGCAGTAGCTCCTACATTTCCCATGAACACTGTGCCGTAATGCTACGTGATGACGTTTCATACGCCCATCGGCTGCAATTAGCAGTGAAACCAGTGCTAGAAACCACGGAAACGAACGGAGCGTCTACCAGAAAACGCAAGAAGAAGAACGAATGGAGCTAGAGCAGGCAGCGTAGACTGAAAGAGGAGGGGCTTAGCTAATAAAGGAAAAAGTTCAGATTAAACTAAATGAACTAAATTCTGGGGGCGAGAAGGGGAACGAGGCAGGGGGTGAGGATATCGACAGAGCCACGGTGTCAGGATTGACACTTTTTTGAAAGGCCCACGTCATCAGAATAAAAGAGCAGGCCTGCATGGATGTGCATGAGCAAGTGAACCTACGTTACTATTTACATGATTCAGAAACAATGCATTTAATGCGATTCAGAGTGCTTCCATTGACAAGGATGAAACTACGTATGGGGGTTTGAAAAGTACTGCACGCAGCCAATGGCGAAACGTCATCACGTAGCATTACGGCACAGTGTTCATGGGAAATGTAGGACGTACTGGCAGGGGGATCAATGACCGAGAACGGAGCTTTATGTATCATGTATGTAATGCCTCAAGCTCTATAGAAATGTCTAATATTGTGAGACAGTTCTATTTTGTTCATCAGAAATCAGAGTAAATGTCATTTGTTAAAGGCACAATCCAAGTTTGACGCAATGTTTTAATAACTAAAGCTGCATTTGAAAATGTATAATGCACATTGTCTGTCTCGCCCTGCTACAGGAACCTTTGAGAAGACCTGGCCATCGCCATCGCCGTCCTGATGCCCTCCATCTTTTTATGCTCTCCTCACCATCCCTGCAACTACAGCTGACTGGGAAAGCGGGTTTAGTGTTATGAAGCAGGTAAAGACTGACTGACCTCCTCAAAACCCAGTTGAACTCACCTGTCAACAAAGACTCTGATCCAACCAAAGCCACTGACATCTGGCATGCTGACAGTTGGCGCTCACTGTGGTCAACATGGAACAGAAGGAACAGAGGGGGGGCTCAGATTCTGATGGCACCTCTGAAGAAGAAGAGACATGTGATTCAAATGATAGATAGATAGATAGATAGATAGATAGATAGATAGATAGATAGATAGATAGATGATAGATAGATAGATAGATAGATAGATAGATAGATAGATAGATAGATAGATAGATAGATAGATAGATAGATAGATAGATAGATAGATAGATAGATAGATAGATAGATAGCTGGAAATGAAGTGTTTGCACTTTCTGTGTATATTTTGTTGTATGTATTGTACTTTATTTTTATTTTATTTAACCTTTATTTAACCAGGAAGTCCCTTGAGATTGAAATCTCTTTTCCGAGGGAGACCTGGAGACCTTTAAGTGTTTTTTATGCCAACAAAGTTAATAAAAATGATCAAATGCATTCAGTGGCACTCATAATTTCTCTTATTTTCATTGGAAAAAATTGGGCTAGTGGAAATTCTGGTGATCAAAAAAGTTAATTTGAACCCTGACTACAAGCCCCCGATAATCAAAAACCTATTACATTTCCTATACATAAATAAAGACATTTGCTTCATACCTTGATGCAGAAAAGGCACAAATTGTTGCAGAAAAAATCTGTTTGATGTTCAAAATTTCAATTTTACTCAAAAGTGGAGATCTCAACCCCCACACCATGTTGAACCTAAAGTTACGCCATTGGACGGCGGTAACTTGGCGGGACCGTTGTGGGTGGCAACTTTCTCTGTACCAAGTGTTGCTGTATGTGCATTGGGTGATGGGACTCCCCATAACCTGACCCCCCTAAGCCCCCCCTCCTCCTATATCCTCATAGCAAAGCAATTGGCAGGCAAACAGCTGCTTGGTCTAAGCAGGCTGCATATCAATGGCTCTAATTAATTGGATTAATGGAGAGGGTTCTGGGATTTGGGGAGAGGCTGGAGGAAGCGTTTCAGCGGAAACAGAATTGCCATCCCCGAGGGCAAGGGGGGTCGTGAGGGAGCTGGGAGGGGGCACACGTCTGAATATGGATGAGGAAAAATTGAGTTAAAACAGAGGAGACTGCGGCATTCATTAGACCGCCCACCCTCTGAAGTAGCTGCTTAATATGCACGCTATTACTATGCAAATCAGCGATAATGAAACACAGAGGATTTTTTTAATCAGAGGAAGAACAAGCAGATGTTGGGAGGGCTTGGAAAGAAGTGCCATGAGTGTGTGTGTGTGTGTGTGTGTGTGTGTGTGTGTGTGTGTGTGTGTGTGTGTCGCTGCCGGTGTGTATATGTACATGCCAGTGCTGGAAGGTGTTGAACCCTTCTCTGAAAAAAAATAAAATAGTGGAATCAGTCGTTTAAAGCAGTCCTAGTGAACATGCATTTGGAGAGAGAGAGAGAGAGAGAGAGAGAGAGAGAGAGAGAGAGAGAGAGAGAGAGAGCGAGCACAAACTCGACGGGAACAAGCTATCTGGCGGCCTCACTCCAACTGATTAATCTTCTCTGCAGGAGTTGCATTAGGAAATCAGAATTAAGAACAGGTTATTTATTGGAGAGATTTGTGTTGGTACCTTGGGGAGAGATAAAGCTTGATCCACTCAAGCCCAACCAATCTCTGCACTGCCTACAGTGATGTGCTGAATCTCTGCGACAGTCCTCCCCGGCCGGAGAGTCAACATTGGGATACGCCAGCTGTGCTGGACGCTCTGGTCCTCCTGCTGGCAACAGAGCGGAGTGTGTGTTTGTGTGTGTGCCTAAGGAGCTGTGCATAGGACTGAGAACGACGCTATGTGCTTGTGGCATCACACATACTTCACTGGGTGCATGTATGGTCTGGTAAAGACTCTTGCATGGAGAGCGTCTCCCTTTAAGTGGCTCCCTGTGGCTTCTTTCTCTCACAGCCTAATCAAGGCGCTTCTCTGTGGGCCTGTTACATTAATTGTTCACTCAGCACAGGTGGAGGAATCCGGCAGACTGGGGAAAGCCATCAATCATCAGGCTGCTGCCTTCTTAGCATCGCCGGACCTATCTCCACAGCGCTGTGGAGTAAGGTCTGGCTTCACAGACAGCGGAAAGTGAGGCACACAGGAAGTCGGGCTTTATCCTGGAAATGTACTTCCGTTGATCCAGACTAGGCCGGCAGACGCTGCCTGGTAACCGGCTTTGCCATTCAAACAGATACAGCATCCTACAGTGCTAATTGAGACAAATTAAACAAGAGAGTGGGGTTGATTTTGTCTGCTAGAAATCAATATTATGAGCCATGTGGATCCAAACATTTGTGTTTGTTGCGTGTGTGTGTGTGTGTGTGTGTGGGGTAAACAAAATGAATGTGTCAGCCCTTTTGCCTGAATAGATTGCTGTCATTAGGTAGAGAATGCCAAGTGGGTCGTCCCTCGTAGGCCATACAGAATACTACAGGAGTGCATCTCCATCCTGTTTGACTCCCCGTGGCACAGTAATAACAACAATCTAATGACGCACAATACATCAGGTGTACTGAAGTCACACTGTCCCGGAGCCAGGCTGGAATTTGATCGTGGGCCTGATAATGAGAACGGTGATGGTGATGATGATGAGGTGGCTGAGGGATGATGATGGCGGCGTCCCTTGTTAGTGTGTCTCAGTCCTAATTAGAGCGGGTTATTACAAGGCTGGATTTAAGAGCTGCTACAGGTAGACCGGGCAGGCTCAGACTCTGATTTACAACCCCTAAATAAAAATCCATTCCTCCACACAGGCTCACAGCGATTATGGGGAATTATTTTTCGCATGCCCAAAAGTTCTTTCTGCAACAAATCAAATCAAAGTGTCATCCAACTGACCATTCTTTAACAATATAAGGAAACAGAGGTCACACGCAGGTATTTATCACTTCAGTAACTTCAGAAATGTTCATTAGTTGGTGATTTGTCTCAAAGGACATCTAAGAGGGCACTATTCAGAGGTTCCCGAACCTTTTTCATGCCAAGGAGCCCGAATTATTGCATTAGACACCGTTTCTTTTCATTAAAAGGGGCGTTCCAGTTATTTAGTGTTTTTCTTTCATAAAGTTTGTGGACTCACAAGAGAAAGTTCAAAAATCGAAGCAGCAGAGGCTGAACTGTCCTGTAGCTTAATCTCAGTTGTGGGTCAAGCTCCAAAAATGCTGCATCCTACAATTCCCATAATGCAACCCAATAGCTTTAAATAGTTACTTATGTAGTCATTAAATTCATATCCAATATCCAGGGCCCTTAACGTACTTGTGAGTAACTTCAGTACTGCAGTTTCCTACGGTTAAAGGTGCCTGTGTTGGCGTCACAGTGAAACGAAATTCGTCATCTGCATTTAACCCGTCCTTTAAGAAAAAAACACTAACCCCACACTAAATTCCACTCTCAAATATAACACTTTAAAGTTCCTTATTACTTTACAGTCTCTATCCACTCCATAGCACACCGAGAACACTCACTCGTAAAGCTCGTTCACATGTTACCATCGTTATTTTCTTCTTCCAAAACAGTGGTGAAGAACACCAGGAGCAAACAGGAGCTGAGTTTTTATTAAAACTACATTTTGACTGCTGTGCATTTTTTTTTAATGGAGTCCGATGCAGTCGCTCCACATAAAACACGCCAGGGCTACATCCCTTCAAGCTAACTTCATGGAGAAAAATGAGGGATCCCGGAAGCGAATATTCTCCTGTCCACCTCAGCTAAAAACACCGGATCTGGACAGAGGACATATTTTGAATTGGGGGTGCTGACAAGGTTTTCAGCCAAAGTCAACCACCACACACCAGACTGCATCCATCACAATTTATTGAACTGTATAGCGATTCAAATAGCCTATCCAAGATAATAATTAGCCTTTCATAGGCTACTGATCCCGAAACACTTGAAAATAATAGACCGTTATCGTTATTCAACCAAGTTACATTTCATTCATACCTACACTGTCAAGATGAAGACAAAATATCAATAAAAAAAAAATTTGAAATGGGTCAATTTGACCCAAATACAATACAAAGGTTAACCTTGACCCATTTAAATTTTTTACAAGAAGAAAAAGTTAAATTTTTTCGAACTAAAAATCAACGGCCTTACCTTATTTCCCGTGATAAACATGTATCCCTGACTCAATTCAGAAAATTATTCAGGATATGACCATAGACGGAGTAGGGACCCGAGGGATAGGAGAGGGTCCCGAAAGTGAAGACAATACAAGGGTTAAAACAAAGGTACTTTGTGGTGTCAAAACAATACTTAAAACTGGAACACAGGTACATGCTCAAGAGAAAAAACAAGAATAAAGTCTAAAATAGTGGACAGAACAAACTGAGCACGGGTAACGCAGGAGACAGGCACACGGCTACGACAATGGTACAGAATATGGTACTACAAGCTCAACAACGGAGCCACAAAACACAAGGGTAACACATCACTGAATTATATTAAATCAAAGTGAAGCAAGCCTGTCAGTCCTGACACAAACACTGAAATAGAGAAATGCAGCTTTAAGTTTTTGTAGCACAGCAATAGCAAATTAAAGGCATAAAGCTATTGGGCTGTATGTATCAAATGTTCTTAATGCATGTTAAGCTGGGCCTAATCATTTTATAACAATACGGTAGGATAATTAAAAATAGGTGTGACCTCATTCTGGTTTTCCAATGAGGAGGCTTTAGGACACACGCATGCAAGAAAACACAATTATCTTCAATAATTCATATAAACTTTTAGTTGAACTGTTACTGAACAGTTAACAGATAAATAATGCAAATTCTCTGCGTGGCGGCAGCATAATCGCATTCTTAGCTTGTGCGTTAGTCATAACACTAAAACAAATCCTCATCTGCATGTTTCCTCGGATCAGGGAGGCTCCAAAATCATGGTAGCAGCTGTCGCCATGGTCCCGCTACACGTCCTGCGATGCCGTGTTCATCCTGCTACGTCCTGCTGGGCCTTGTAATGCTGCACAGTGTCCTGCTATGCCATGAACTACTACAAAGAACTACAACAAACTACTATTTTTTGTGACTGTTATTGCCACTCTTCATTCTAACCCCAACTGGCCCGTCAGACACCGCCTACCAAGAGCCTGGGTCTGGGTCTGGGTCTGGGTCTGTCCGAGGTTTCTGCCTAAAAGGAAGTTTTCCTCGCCACTGTCTCACTGTTGCTTGCTCTGGAGGGAACTACTAGAACTGTTGGGTCCTTGTAAATTATAGAGTGTGGTCTAGACCTGCTCTATCTGTAAAGGGTCTCGAGACAACTTTTGTTATGAACTGATACTATAAATAAAAATTGAAAATTGAATCTCCAAGACGTCTACCCCGAGGGTGGCGGCACTGAGCTGACCTTGTTGATGCTGCCTCCGGGCTGGCCTGGCGCGGATAGCTTGGCTGTTAGCTCCTGGTGCTAGCAGGGGCGCTGTGGGAGTGACAGGTGGAGAGGTGCTGCTATATAAAAGAGACTTCAGATACAGTATTAGGGACCACTAAGGTCTATATAAAAGAGACTTCAGATACAGCATTAGGGGACCACTAAGGTCTATATAAAGAGACTTCAGATACAGTATTAGGGACCACTAAGGTCTATATGAGACTTCAGATACAGTATTAGGGACCACTAAGGTCTATATAAAAGAGACTTCAGATACAGCATTAGGGGACCACTAAGGTCTATATAAAAGAGACTTCAGATACAGTATTAGGGACCACTAAGGTCTATATAAAAGAGACTTCAGATACAGTATTAGGGGACCACTAAGGTCTATATAAAAGAGACTTCAGATACAGTATTAGGGGACCACTAAGGTCTATATAAAAGACACTTCAGATCCAGTATTAGGGACCACTAAGGGGTATATAAAATTATCCAAAGAGCACCATGTCATGGGACATTTAATAATCTATTTATTAAAGATATATATTTTTTTTAAATATGGTTGTATGTTTGCTAGGGGGTGATGCAGCACCCTCCACACCCCTAGCTCCCGCAGCCATGGTTCTTGAGCATGTTACCGTGTCAGTCACTACCGAGCCTGTTTGTTACAGACAACGTGATCTTCACCTGTTCAGACTAGTGGATATGACACATGCCTTTGGTGTGGGAGATCTGGGTTCAATTCCCACTGTGAGACATCAACCAATGTGTCCCTGAGCAAGACACTTAACTCGTAGTTGCTCCAGAGGTGTGCAGCCTCAATTAAATATGAAGCGTCTACCCCAGTTCATAGGAATGCAAATGTAAAAATTTCAAGCCAAAAGGAAGGGCTTAACATTAACTTTTTGAGGCACTACATTTACGTTTCACTTGCACATCCACAAAAGTCACTTGTCCGGGTAAAGATGACTCATTTTATAATTTTCTTTTGTGTTTTGCAAATGCAGAACAAATTGAACAAACTATTGAAAGCATTCAAACTATATCAACATTAATACAATTCAGTGGAAACACTACAAACAAATGAGTCCCAAGGATAGAGTTCCCCTTCAACAAGGAAAAAGGATCGCCACACTCCATAATATAAAGTATTACTTTGCACGCCGGTGTACAGTGTATCACCAGAGGTTGTGGTGACTTGAACCTGAAGTCATACTATCCCCTATCTCTTTCCCGTGCCTATCCACACACACTATATATATATATATATATATATAAATAGTGTGTGTGTGGATAGGCCATGGGAACTTTATCAGGATACATAGTATACATAGTATCCTGATCCATGAAATAACTGGTCTTTAATAATAATAATCTGTCTGTCTCTATGGGAATTTAACATGGGAAGGGTGTATATTTATGCCCTCTGTATTTTAAGGAAGAACTTTTATTTATTTCCAATACATTATTTATTGACAAAGAAATTCGGTGTCCTTAAAGGTTGGATTTTCCTAAATTCTTTAAATTAAGGCATCAGGAATCAACTTTAGCCTGGGGGTGTAAACTTTCTCAAGCCACTGTATATAGTGGAATCATCAGCAAACATTGAAATGCTCGCTTTATCTAAAACAGATGTTAGATCATTAGTTCAGATCGTGTAGAGGAGCGGTCCCAGACAACTTCCTTGAGGCACTCCATGTTCCACGAGCCTTACCTTTGAAAATCTTCCATTAAAGTAAACTAATTGTCTTCTGTCAGTCAAATAACATTTCATCCATAATAATGCAGTTTGTAAAAACCATAATATTCCAGTTTTCTTAAACAGTAAGTCATGATCAATTATATCAAATGCTGCAGTAAAATCAAGCATCACAACACCTATAATTTTCCTCTCCTCCATATCCTTGAACCAGTCATCAACCATGTGAGTCAGGCCAGTGGCTGCCCAGTGTGTTCCTCGGTATGCATGCTGAAAAACTGGAATTAAATTATTTAAAAAATAAGACTGAATCTGTTCAGAAACAATTCTTTCCATTATTTTACCGAGAATTGGTAATAAGCTTATTGGTCTACCATTTGATCCTGAGAAAGGCATTTTCTTATTCTTTGGTATTGGCACAACTTTACATATTTTCCATGCTTGCAAACATGTATTTTCCATAAAATTGGTGTCCTTAAAAGGTTGGATTTTCCTAATATTTTTGAATAAAGGCATTAAGATCAATTTTTTATTCCTATTTTTAAACAACTTTAGCATGGATGTGTGTGTGTGTGTGTGTGTGTGTGTGTGTGTGTGTGTGTGTGTGTGTGAACTAACCCCAGCCTGTTTGCCCCGTTGCCATGACGGTGCAATGCTGAGAGTGAATAAAAGAAAACACTGTTATAGATATTAGAAGGCGTTATGTTGAACAAATGCTGATGTATGAAACGATTCATTTCCTTATTCATCGGAGGCATCCACTCTAACCCGGCGATACATTAAGATCCAGTTTACGTGCTATAATTTAACTATACATGATTAATGGAGCTATGATTTTAAGCGGGGTGGGTTCTGGGCTCATAACCGACGGGCTGAAAGTCCACAGTGAGAGTCACAGCAGCGCACTGCGCTCAGAGGGAGAGCCGTTGAGCCACAGCGTTGATAACTAGGGCTCTGGCTGCACTGAGCTCTGCTTCTGGACTCAAACTGTGAAGGTCAGAGAGGATAAACTCTGTTCCGCTCCGTAGGGATGTCTCAGCATGTGTGTGTGTGTGTGTGCACGGTGCAGGTGTGTGTGAAAAGTGTGTGTCAGGCACTTGAAGAAGCGTATGAAATCATCACACAGCATAGCACTCAGATTTTATATTGAGCTGCTCTCGCTCACATTTTCCACTGTTGCTAACTCCAACACTCACACGCCCCCCCCCCAATCTGAAGGCCACCTTGGTGTTGTTCGCTTGAACTAAATGCCACTTATCTTGGCTTCTCTGTCAACTGTTTTGACCTCAAGGGCAGCTGAGATATAAAAAATAAGTTTATAGAGATTTATCAGGATGCATAGTATCCTGATTCGTGTAATAAGTGGTCTTTACTAATAAAAATCGGCCTGCCTCTATGGGAATTTAACATAGGGGGGTGTATACTTATGCCCCCTGTATTTTAACATAGGGGGGGTGTATACTTATGCCCCCTGTATTTTAACATAGGGGGGTGTATACTTATGCCCCTGTATTTTAACATAGGGGGGTGTATACTTATGCCCCCTGTATTTTAACATAGGGGGGTGTATACTTATGCCCCTGTATTTTAACATAGGGGGGTGTATACTTATGCCCCCTGTATTTTAAGGAAGAATATTTATTTATTTATGATACATTATTCATTCACAGAAAATTGGTGTCCTTAAAGGACGGATTTTTCCTCATTTTTTTTAATTAAGGCATTAAGATTAATTTCCAAAAGATGTTTTTTTTAATACTTCTTTTTAGTCAACTTTAGCGCAGGTTCCTAAACACTGTAGCTGCAGCTCGTGGGTCCAGCTGTTTTTTTCTCCACACTATGGAGTTACGGCACCTTTGTTTGGTGCTAAGATGTGCCGATTGGTTTTTAGCAGCACCAGAATGTCGTTTTTCTTCTTGAACACGATCCTGTAGTTTTATTTTGCTGCTTCTTTGTTTTCAGGGTGTTGTCATGAACACCAAATCTGGATGTGTGTCTGTGTTGTGCTTGCCTTGGTTTTTCTTTGTTTGCATCTGGCCTTGGCATGAAGGGGCCGGGAGGTTTGGTCAGAGAGGCGCTGGCTGATGTCAGCTGCCCAGTGGGCACGCGGTTCAGTCGCATCCGATTGCCATCACGGGCCCGGTTTTGGCTCTACTCTGACACGCTCAGTCTCCTGTCTCTCTCTACACCACCCATCCCCCCCTTCTTTCTCTAATAACTCCAGTCTCTTTGTGTGCCTCCGTGTGTTTAGATGTGTATTTATGTACTGATGCTGAATAATGCTTTGGAACCAATTCATCATTCATTTTAAAATTACCTGACCAATTATTGCTGGTGTAATACCCTGCTAATTCTGAACAGTTACACACACACAAAGCCACTGATGGAGAGCATTATCTGGTGCGATATGCAGGTGGTTCACATTTCCAATTTCACACAAGCCAAAGTCTATTTACTTCCAGTTGAGCTTGTTTTTTCCCTGCATGGAGAAAGCGTGGACCTCCTAGATAACTATTCTGCTTCAATTAGCAACAGATGCCTCCTTGCACGGCGCTAACCCTAATTGTACGTGATGAGCAAAGCTAATCGCCTTGGTGCTGCCCTGACCTTCCTACAGCTGTGAGGGGGAACTTCTCCCACAGCCCCTTCTCAGACCCTCATCCAAACACACACACACTGCCCAATATTTCAAAATCGAGGGTTCCTGGGGGCACTGGGAATGGGGCTAGTTTCGGGGACCGCAAATTAGCTGCTGTAATTGCATCTCTGTGCCTGTAATTTTTCAGGCCTGTTTGGTGCAGTGAGGAGAGTTTGTTTGTTTTGGTGTCAAGGCGATTTAAAATCAAAATGAGGACCTCCGGCGCACATGTGGACCCCCGAGCCAAATGGCAGCGCCACAGCCTTAGAATAGCCCCGCCTCACCCACTGCACAGTTCGGCCCAGAGGGAGACAGCAGGAGAGGGGGATCCAACTGTGTTCACTTAAGCGTTTTGCTTTGCATTCATGGTTTTCGCTGCTGGCTAATACAAATAACCAGGAGCGCTGCAAGAAATTCTAAGCCCCCTGACAACAGTTTAACAACAGCTCTGATACAATAAATATCTACAATCACTGCCATGTTCTGGGTCTCCTGTCCAGCTGTGGGCCCCTGAAAATATTCCGGTCACCACCCCGTGAATAACTGTTCGGGGCATGATTAAATAAACATTAACATGTTCATGGGGAATATAGCATTTCTGTGTATCAAGGTGGTATTAGCTCTCGCAGTGTATATCATGCATCAACGCTGCAACTGGGGTCTTTACTGCGTTGGCAGTGTGTTACGTACCGTTTTATTACAAAAAAAATACAGAACGTGAAGTTGTTTCAACACTGTTCCTACTTGTGAAGATATTCAAGCACCAATATCATCATCGTTCCAGATAGAAACAAATCTGATCCATGCCAAAATGGAATTTCACAAAGTCGGGAGCTTATTGTTTTGCATTAAAAGTTGTAACTCTCTAAAACCCCTAAGGCTTACTGCAGAGTCTTAAGCAGAGCTTACATAAGTGTGCGAGGCGGAATAAGAGCGAGCTTTGTGTGCTTGTGGACCACCGGGCAAAGGACTGAGCCTGTGTTCGGCTTACTGCAAAGTCCAACTTTTCATATTTACCAAAGACAATGACTTGCAGATGATTTTGCTCTCCTCAAAAATGTGCAAGCTAGCAAGCAACCAAACAAGCATAAATCACATTAATTAGCTTTGCAGCTGTGGTGCGGTCCTGGTGATGCCTCAGTGGCTTCAGCGAGATAAGAAATCCGTATGCCATAGTGTAAATACAAACAGCAAACCAAGATTGAACAACAAAGGCCAATTAGTGCTTTGGGTGGATGGTTTAGGCTCATATTTACTTTAATCATACTCTTGAGGATCTGAAATAAACATTTGATTCAAACCTACCTTAATCAAAGACACTAAATTACCTAAGAAAATCCTCTTTATCCCGTGTTTTAACGGTGATTTAATCTTGTTTACTTCCCCTGAATTGTAGCGTGATTGAGAAACATTTGTGTGTTTGATTTAAACATTTAGATGAATATAACTGTTGTTTTATGTAAATAACTTCTGATACTCCACTGTCTATTCTACACACACACACACACATACATACATACATACATACATACATACATACATACATACATACATATATATATACATATACATATATATATATATATACATATATATATATACATATACATACATATACATATACATATACATACACATATATATATATATATATATATATATATATATATATATATATATGACTCAATCTTTTCTATAGTAAAAGTAGTGTAACATTTTAGTTAAATTAAAGGTCCCATGACATGAAAATGTCACTTTATGAGGTTTTAACATTAATATGAGTTCCCCCAGCCTGCCTATGGCCCCCCAGTGGCTAGAAATGGTGATAGGTGTAAACCGAGCCCTGGGTATCCTGCAGTTCTAGGGGACCACTAAGGTCTATATAAAAGAGACTTCAGATACAGTATTAGGGGACCACTAAGGTCTATATAAAAGAGACTTCAGATACAGTATTAGGGGACCACTAAGGTCTATATAAAGAGACTTCAGATACAGTATTAGGGGACCACTAAGGTCTATATAAAGAGACTTCAGATACAGTATTAGGGGACCACTAAGGTCTATATAAAAGAGACTTCAGATACAGTATTAGGGGACCACTAAGGTCTATATAAAAGAGACTTCAGATACAGTATTAGGAGACCACTAAGGTCTATATAAAAGAGACTTCAGATACAGTATTAGGAGACCACTAAGGTCTATATAAAAGAGACTACAGATACAGTATTAGGGGACCACTAAGGTCTATATAAAAGAGACTTCAGATACAGTATTAGGGACCACTAAGGTCTATATAAAAGAGACTACAGATACAGTTCTAGGGGACCACTAAGGTCTATATAAAAGAGACTACAGATACAGTTCTAGGGGACCACTAAAGTCTATATAAAAGAGACTACAGATACAGTTCTAGGGGACCACTAAGGTCTATATAAAAGAGACTTCAGATACAGTATTAGGGGACCACTAAGGTCTATATAAAAGAGACTTCAGATACAGTATTAGGGGACCACTAAGGTCTATATAAAGAGACTTCAGATACAGTATTAGGGGACCACTAAGGTCTATAGAAAAGCATCCAAAAAGCAGCATGTCATAGGACCTTTAAAGTAAAAGGTCACCAGACTCCTTTGACAAAAACTGTATTTTTTTTGTATGTTTTTTTTTAGTTGCTAACCCTTTTATAAACCAAAGTCACTCAATTACACAAACTATCCGCTCGAGGCAGCCGTAGGTCTTTTCTTCATTTCTACATTTGGGTTTTGCTACTTTTACTTGAGATGTAGAAGATCTGAATACTTTTTCCACCACTGGTTTATAAGGAATGTGGCTTTTGTTTTACTCCGTAACAGATGTGACATGAAATGTAATGAAGTATGATACAAGAAGTACGTCAAGAAAAGTGAGACTAAAAACTGCAAGTATGCAAAAAAGTAAGAAGAGTAAATGTCACTTGTTACATTGACCTGAGTGTACATGTTATCCCCTGAATGGACACCAGATCAACAGGTTTTAATACAGAAGATTCTATCGTAGCCACAAATCTGTTCAACCCAGAGAGGTTTGGAGGAAATCTCAGCAGGACGTCGTCGTTGTAGTTGTACGTCTTGTACGTTGTGTTTCCTGCTTTATTTTAAAGTCCCTGTTTTTCTTCCTCGTCTTGTCTTATTTGACTTGCTGCTTTGTGTTTTCCCGCCTCTGTGATTGTCGTCCCCACCCTGATGCGTTTCACCTGTTCCTGGACCTAGTGTCACCGGTCTCTTTTTACCTAGTTACCCTGTGTATTTAGTCTTTGTGTTGCCGTTGTCTTGTGTCAGATCATTGTGGTATTTTCTGGTCAGCGTGCTGTGCATGAGGCTGCCTGTTTTTGTCTCTGTGTAACTTATTCCCGTGGTTCCTGTTCTACATCGTTACTTGGATACCTTGCCAGCTGTTTTCTAGACACCTTGTGTTGTCTCTGCATTTGGGTCCAACATTTTCTAACAGTCGTGGTGAAGACGATTGCATTTTGACAATAAAATTGTTCTCGAACCTTCAGAAGTCATGTTTGTCTGACAAATAAAAATACAAATAACAGAATAATTTCCACACCAAGATTTAGCTGATTCGAAATTGGTCGCATGCAGCTAAGTCTTTAAGCCCTGGTAAAACTCTTCAGCTGACAGTTCACATTGGAAAAGGATGGCAATTGATTTTACCAGTTGATGTCATCGCCCACTGTTTGTACCCTGTATGTATCTTGTGCAGAAAAGACTATTTTTCTCAATTATAATGTTGGGCCAGGGCTGAAATTGTGGTCAATGTTGCAAGCCAAGTTTTTATGAACAACTGACAGTTTTTGGTGCTCTACCAACTGGATTTCAGGATTCTGTTGAGCTCAATTTGTAAGTTTAATAATAGCTCAGTGGGTGGTTAACTGTACGTATGGTTCTTGTTACCTTGCTACAGTATTTGGAGTCACTCACCCATTATTGACTGTACAAGTCATGCATCTATATGTTGAAACAGATCTTATACCATCATATGCAGGCCTTCATATGCAGTCAGCACATACCTGTATCCATAGCCATGGCCACTCTGAGCTGCAAGTCAAATTACATTTTTCCATGAGTTGTAGTAGAACAGTAAATAATTTTGGGGTTTGGAAGCTGCTAGCACGAAAGTGACATCAAAGCATGACAATATAGTTGCAAGATGATTTCTGGTGCACCAAAGCAATGAATGTTTATCACTAAAGCTGTTGCCAAAAACCACAAAAACAAAAATCTTGGGAAAAAAAAGAATATTGACTTCATTTATCACTTTAAACAAGTGAGTACCACCCACGTGACAGTATGTTTTCCTTCAGTAACTATGTTTTTGTAAGAACTTTCTGGATGTCTTACTAAGAGTTGGGTGTAGCAATGTTGGATTAGCTATCCGTAGAAGTCTTTAACTCACTAAATCTGTTTTTTGACAGAATCACCACAGTGATTGAGTCATAACAAAAAACTTAGGAAGTCCATCATTGAATTGCAATCATTGTTTTTTTATCTTTACCCTGCTTTCCCATGCATTGGTGTCTATTTTGACTATTTGACTTTGAAGTTGGTCCAGTATTGAGCAGGAAAGGATGAGCAGGACATGGACCAGGGTCCAATGTAATCATACAGGGAAAATGTACATCGTCAATATCCATCCACTGAGGAGTGGTGCAGTTTTTGACAAGCTCAGATTATCATTCAAAGTTACTGAAAACGGCCCTATCGGCGCATAGCCGGGCGCAAGTGTCTGTGCTAGTTTAAGACCAACTCAGTTGTCAATCTCCTGTCCAGCGCCCACGTAATTTAAATAGCAAATGCACCTGCGCCCATCTGTGCGCCCATGGGCGTGCTGGTCTTACAGGGTGGTGTGTTCAGGTGCATTCTGGGCATATTGCTATCTTGAGACAGAGAAAAGTGATCATGCCACTAACCAACAAACACCTGGTCTCAAGTCAATGAAGCTGCATTTCATTGTTAGTTTGTTTCATTAGTAAAATGCACCCAGGATCGTGCACAACGCGCGCACACTGCGCTTGTTACACACACACAGACAGACACACACACATGCAGAACATTAAATACACAAACATTACGGTGCTAATCCGTCATTGTAATGACAATGCGCCAAGGTACAAACGCACCTGGCTGTTAAAGGAAATAGGAGATGACACTCTGGTTGATTGCATGTTACACCCAAAACACACGTATGATTTGAAGGCACTAAATGCAACCCTTTTGAACCATGTGCCTGGCGCACAGACCTAGCAAAAGTGGATTTGTACACGCCGTAAACGCACCGGCGCCAAGGTCTTCATGCTGTGCGCTTAGATTGTTCAAATAGGGTCCAACATTATGGAAAGGATCCCTACAGAGATAGACCTTGTTAAAGAGTAAGAGAGATCCTTTTTGTTTAACATGAAACAGACCCGAAATCATCACACTCACCAGACTTTTAGCGTGTCTAGAGAGCATATCTCCACATGTAAATGGGTGAATTAAGGCTTTATTTCAACCAAACCAAAGTGGTGGTTGTTGGAACAGTGGAAAGACGAACCAAGACGGCTTTTCGTCTGTCGATTTTGAATGAAGTGTGTTTTACGATGATAAAATTACTGTTATGTAAATGGAGTCTGGTGAGTTTGGGGATAGCGATTTCTGGAATGTCTCATGTTTAACAGAAAGGATCTAACTCTTTAACAAAAAGGTCTATAATGTTGTCAGACACTTAGAATAATAATCTGAGTAGCAAAAACAGAACTTTGATTGGACAGAAATTGAAGATGCCCCATTACCCATTATTGTGACTTTGCAGCTTGTTTCACCACTGCCAACTGCAGTGATCTTGCTTAACCCTCATGTTGTCCTTGGGTCAAATTGACCCGTTTTCAGTACAAAAAAAATTGTCACAAACAAAATGGGCCGTCAAAATAAGCTGAAAATGTCAACACCAAAAACATTTATATAACAAAAAAATAAAAAGCAGCCACAACATGGAAAAAGTGGCAAAAATGCTAAAAAATAGGTGACCAAAATGGGTTTTTTTCATGGTTGACAGGAAGAAAACACAAAGGTTAATACTTGATAAATAAAGATTGTTGCTACCATCAGTCACTTTGACACAAAACCATGAGACAACAGGGTCCTGGTTAAAAAGACAAAGGTACCCTTTAAGCTTTCTGGGCCTGAATGCTAATATTGCATTGAACTATTCAACATATGCCAAGGAACTATTTTACACTGAGAAAAAAGTTTCAGGAATTGAAGGCTTACATGTAAATGCTTGCCTAAATGAAGCCTGGGCACACACTGTTCATGGTGGCGTCCTTTGGCCACCACAGTTAAACACCACATTGACCACTGCTGGTCAGGACCCCAACCACCACGGCCACGGATATTCTCAGCGGTCAAAGTTTTCTTTTTCTTTTTCCATTGCGCTATGCAGCAAAATATATTTTACCGTTTAGAAGAGAAGATTATGAGATTAACAGATGGCTTCGGGGGAAAAGCAACGCTGCATATATGGTGTCGTTTGAAACCATATAGAGTTCTAGTTGGTTCAAGATTGTTAAACTTATGGCATGAATACTTTTCTGTTAGTCTGAAAGAGGCCATGTCTACCAGTAAGCCATAGTTGTGGAAAGAACAAATTCCATTGGTGATTTTCCTCCTTCCTACTTTTGGCAGATGGCTATCAGACATGTGCATCACAGAACAAGGCAGGGTGGTACCATTGCGTTGGGATGGTTTGGGCCCGCACCATGTGCTGATGATATCATTATTATAGTTGTAACCCTGATCAGCTCCATGTGTTTGTGGGAACGCTGCAGGAACCAAAACAGAAATGGTTCATTGCCTCCATGGAGAAAATACACACTAATCAAAGTTGATGTTTTAAGCTCTAAAAGGTCTACTTCTGTTAAACACTTCACATGGAAACTCAAATCATTTTACATCTATGACTAATATAAATAAAAAGGTCAACTGTGATACTTCCTGCTGTTGAGAAGGCTTTCCAATGTAATTTGAAGAAGTTAATTAGTGAATGTTGTTCTTTGCAACAAAGGGTGTGAGCAGCTTGTGTAGGTAGTTCTCTTATACATGTAAGCACTGGTAAACATTTCAAAAATACATGTTTGTACAGGGGTACAAGCGGCCGAAATGGGTTTCCTCAGGAGGGGGGCTGGCGTCTCCCTTAGAGATAGGGTGAGAAGCTCAGTCCTCCGAGAGGAGCTCGGAGTAGAGCCGCTGCTCCTTCACGTCTAAAGGAGCCAGTTGAGGTGGTTCGGGCATCTGGTGAGGATGCCTCCTGGGGGGGTCCCTAGGGAGGAGGCTAATGGAAAAGAGTCTGGTGGGACCAGGCTAATGGATCAGAGTCTGGTGGGACCAGGCTACATTCTGTGTTGCAGAAGACTTAAAACAAGCGATTAAGACCATAAACCCATTATGAAAATGTTTACTGAGGTAATAAATCAAGTGAGAAGTGGGTCACTTTCTCATAGACTTCTACAGAAACTGTCCTCCTTTTGCAACTGCACAGGTCGCCCCCTGCTGGAATTCAGGTAGGATGCAGGTTTAAGGAGTCTCCCCCTGCTAGAATTTAGGTAGGATGCAGGTTTAAGGAATCTCCCCCTGCAGGAATTCAGGTAGGATGCAGGTTTAAGGAGTCTCCCCCTGCAGGAATTCAGGTAGGATGCAGGGTTAAGGAGTCTCCCCCTGCAGGAATTCAGGTAGGATGCAGGTTTAAGGAGTCTCCCCCTGCAGGAATTCAGGTAGAATGCAGGTTTAAGGCACTTCCGCATTTGCAGCACTTCGCCAAACCGGATGCTTTGTCCATTAATATTAACAGTCAAGGCTTCCACCTCAATCACCTTCCTGCAACATGGCGGAAAAACAAGAGCGCACTTTCTACTGTGGACAATCGTTCACAATCTTAGCAGAATTTATGTTCCCCTTAAAATGTAACTTGCCAAACCAATAAGTAGTATATAACCATAATTTATAGGAGACAAGGGGATTTTTCAATTCAATTTTATTTATAGTATCAATTCATAACTAGAGTTATCTCAAGACACTTTACAGGTCTAGACCACACTCCATAATTTACAAGGACCCAACAGTTCTAGTAGTTTATTCCCGAGCAAGCAACAGTGCGACAGTGGCGGAAACCTGGGACAGACCCAGACCCAGACCCAGACCCAGGCTCTTGGTAGGCGGTGTCTGACGACTGGTTGGGGTTAGAATGAAGAGTGGCAATAACAATCACAAAAAAAATAATAGTTTGTAGTAGTTCATGGCATCGCAGGGCATTGTGCGGCATTACAAGGCACAGCAGGACGTAGCAGGATGAACACGGCATCGCAGGACGTGTAGCACACATCCTCATTTGTTTGTTTGCATTGTGTCATTTTAATTTGAGACAATCTTAATAAAAAGCTATTTAGAAATAGCTAACATCCACATTAGACATCTCCTCACTGCTCCTCTGTATTTTCTAATGTGTGAGGTGTTTTACAGTGGAGGTAATTAGTTGTTTTGTGCTTTATTGTGCATGTCTGTGGTCGAGTTATGTTAAATTGGAACTAACTGAGTGAACCCACCGGCATATCTCTTTTGTGTACCAATCAGAGATGAGTCTCTGTGTGTTGGAGGCAATTGTGCCGCAGACATACGCTGTTCTGCGTTGATTAGTGTATTGTTTCCTAACCAGCATGCCATGAGTCACTTATGAAAGGGCTGCGTTAAGCCATAATGAAGAAAGTGCTACGGGTGTGATTTACAATGCTTCATAACCGTAATTAATACAGGCCTTAATGATGTTAAGTGTAGCAAAGCTTCCAACACCCTTTGTATAATTCATGACCCCTGTGTTGTCATTCTTCTGTTTCTTCTCCCAGTCGACATTCCCTCCAGTGTTCATGTTTTCCTGCGCTGGCAAAGTTGCTGTTGCCGCAGAGATGGAGCAGAAAAACACCTTTCTTTGGAGGCTGCCGAAGAAACAGACCCCGACCCAGGTGACTTCTTATGTTTAAGGCTCCTTGTCTGTTTTTCCACACATTTCTCACCATTTTTTTTTTTTTATATTCAAAACAAAAATTGCAGCAGTGTGGGGGATAATGTTCGAAGAGTTCTGCTTGTTTTCCGTTTTGTCTTTGAGGTACAAGCTGCAACATGTGCTTGAGGGCATAAATACTCAAACAGATGTTGAATTGGTAAAGATTTTGAGCAAATGAGCATGCTTATTCACAGGCTTAGAAAACCGCAGTGATAATCACAAACCAGTTTGTTCATTTACAGTGAATACTAATCTGGGCCTGAACTCAAAGAAACATAACGTGGTCCCATCGTGCCAATGAGGGCTGTAATATTTATTTCTAAAACGTCCCCCTGAGCTGTGCCAGCGGTGGTGCCTGTGCTCTAAAAATGTCAGTCACACTGAAGAGGTTAACCCCAGCCCTACGAGAGAGCTGATGGAATATTACACAAATAGACAGACTGTATCTGATCCCAGCTCAGCGTGTTGTAAGACCGTCCCATCCCAATCTCGCCTCTCTCTGTCACCTCATTAAAAACACAAAGAGGGTAAAAAGAAGGGCCAGTCCCAAGCAATCTCCGTTAAAGCTGCCAGTGAATGTGGCAGTGTTAATGTCATTTAATGCTGTTTCATCTGAAAAGCCACATTAAGAGTCAGATTTAGTAATCTGGGTTTGCCCATGCTCGTCTGTGTGATGTCATTATGCTAAACTGACCTTTACAGCCAGATTAGGAGGGGTTGGAGGGAATAGAAGCCGGCTTTGGGAAGGGAATTAACACAAAATGAAAAATGGTGTATTTGGCATATGGATGATGAAGTATTCTGCAGCATTTTCAAACCTAAGTGCCATCGACTACAAGTCAGAATGAGAGTGACAAAATGCCTCTTTGTGGTTTGATCAGCTCATACCCGTGTCTTTTATTAATGTACAGCTCTTTCAGGAATTCCTCGTGTCAAAGCTGGCGCGCCTCCCCCCCCTCCATAAACCTCAGCACAAAAGAAAACCTTTCCCTAGGTTTGTGGGAGACTTAGGTGCACATATCTGGCTGGGAGTTAAGGGGTCCTTCCTCAAGAAATTGTTACGTTTTTCCAATAAAAAAAAAAAAAATGCAATTTCACATTTTGCACCATTATTATCATCATCATATCTGTGTAAATGTTGGAAAAGCTAGAGTGGATAAGAAATCAATACACAGCCAAAACACTCAAAAAGCTTAAAGACAAAACTTGCTAAAGTAGGCTGAAGCGGCAAAGATTAAATCGATTACTTGTCAACTGTTAAATTAATCGCCAATTATGTTGATAATCGACCATTCGGTTTGATTGATTCCAGCGTGTTAAATGTGAACATATTCTAGTTTCTTCTCTTCTCTGTGACATTAAACTGAATATCTTTTGAGCTGTTGTTAAAACAAGACGTGAGGACGTCGTCTTGGGCTTTCCACATTTTTCAAACAACTCATCTATTAATTAAAAAAATAATCCACAGATTAATCAACAATAAAAAAAAAGATTGTTAGTTACAGTCCTAAATATGTCCACTGGGGACCAACTACAACCATTAAATCTGAGATGCTCACATTGATTTTACATTCATTTGGCTTCGATGGTGCCCAAAACGGCTGTGCATGAGCCTCATAATGGGAGAGAAACCCAGCATACAGGTTAGGTTCCTGAAGTAAAACTCCAAATGGATTTTGATCCTCAGCCATAATGTCTAAACCTTCCCAGGTAGACTGACACCGAGCACCGTGGTTGTGAAACAAAAGTTTTTGCTCCAATAGAAGCTAGACGTCCGTAAAAAATCAACCTTATTTTAGGAAAAACATTTATTTACAGAGAAATACTACACTACCCACAATCCATCCTAGACCTAACAGCATCTCTGATTGGTTTAAGTGTTTACCGTACTTAAACTTGCTAGCTAGCTAGCTAGACGTCATCCATGTGATACAGAGACATCGTAGCTTCGGCGAGACGTCATCCATGTGATACAGAGACATCGTAGCTTCGGCGAGACGTCATCCATGTGATACAGAGACATCGTAGCTTCAGCGAGACGTCATCCATGTGATACAGAGACATCGTAGCTTCGCGAGACGTCATCCATGTGATACAGAGACATCGTAGCTTCGGCGAGACGTCATCCATGTGATACAGAGACATCGTAGCTTCAGCGAGACGTCATCCATGTGATACAGAGACATCGTAGCTTCAGCGAGACGTCATCCATGTGATACAGAGACATCGTAGCTTCGGCGAGACGTCATCCATGTGATACAGAGACATCGTAGCTTCGGCGAGACGTCATCCATGTGATACAGAGACATCGTAGCTTCGGCGAGACGTCATCCATGTGATACAGAGACATCGTAGCTTCGGCGAGACGTCATCCATGTGATACAGAGACATCGTAGCTTCAGCGAGACGTCATCCATGCTACATTGCAGTGTGTAGTCTTTCTAATTAAGTATTTTCACAGTCTTACACTTCAACAGTTTAACAATAAACTGAGACTTTCTTTGGTTGAAAAAAATCTTTTAAATTGATGAACATCATATTTGTAATCCATGGCCCAATACCAAAGGGATTCAAAAGTAATTTGTCTCTCCCCGTTCACTCCCGGTCATTTTTCCACGGACAGGAAGTAGAAGGGTGCGACTTCAGCTCTCTATAGAACCACTGGGTTGTTCCACTAAAAAGGTTTTTAGGTTTTCCCTGCATTTCCTGTGGGAAGACTCTCGCTCCCTTTACATTTGGACAAAATCTATTAATATGAGCCAGCTGAGCACGGAAAACACACGGAAAACTCCCTCCAAAAAAATTGCTTCCAAACTTGTGGAGCAACTTTGGTACAGTTCTCCGTGCTTTCAACCTATATGGGTCTGTAAAAGGTGCTATATCAAATAAAGTTGTTATTATTATTATTATTATAATAATATCACAGCAGACAGACGCATAGGTGGCGAGAATGAAAAATCATTGAGCGCCTCAGATATTCAGTGGGAGTTGGAGGTCTCTGAGATCTCGGCTCGAGAAGATGGATAGAGCTATCGACTGCAATCACAGCTTCGCCCCCCCCAATCCATCACTCCCAATTCCAAACTGGGTCGTACACGTCCTGGCCACTTTACACTGGCTTAGCCTCGTGCACGGGAGTGAAAGGAGACATTTGCACACACAATAAACACATAGAGGGCGAAGGGAGGGAGACATTACATGGAAATGGTTCACTGCGACACTGTTCAGCTTTGGGGGGTGTTGAGTTACTGGGTGGTGAACTTACTGCCTCCCCTGTTGGCACCGGGGAGATTTTCCCTTCTTGCTTCTCTCCTCCTGGTGCCTCGAGACGGGAGGTTTCACTCTGATGGAGGTGTCTGTTGGGTGGAAGGGGAAGACGTATTGTGTTCCAGCTGAGCTTTAACACGTCAACAACGGCATCCGTCAAACAGCCCTGAGGTATTGGAGCTGAGGTAAAATGAAGCGAGGGAAGGGTTGCATATATACTGTAGGCTGAGACTGTCCTCCCCTGGAAAAAACACTGTCATATTCCCCTGGTTCATGAGAAATTACAACTTATATTAATGTTTAAAGTGGCAGTGTCCTCTAGTGCTGGTACAACTATGATGGAAGCCCGCCTCCCACCAAACCATAGGGCTAGAGAGCTGTCAATCTGACAATAGTGATTTCCATTGGATCAGAGCCTTTGAATAAAAGTGAGTTTTAAGTTGTGATTTAAAAATCTGAAGGCTAGGGGCCGATCTGACATGCAGAGGAAAGTCATTCCAAAGCCTCGGGGCCACGACTGATGACGCTCCATCTCCCCACGTTTTAGGAACAAGAAGGGGTAGCTGGTCAGCTGACCTCAGAGGAGTGTGTGGCTTCAGTTTATCAGCGATATACGCTGGGGCTCGACCATGAAGAGCTTTAACCCTCATGTTGTCCTCGGGTCAAATTGACCCGTTTTCCTATATCAATGTTCTTTTTAATTCCCCAAAATAACATGATTGATTCCTCACAACGCTCTTTGCCAAGTACAAATCTCTACTGTCATTAATTTTGGGGCGTCTTATTCAATTTTATAGCATTTGAAACCAAATTGAAGTGTTTTTGAAATAGTATTGAGAGTAAAAGTTGACATATTCCAGTCTGTGATTATCATCAACATCCATTCCTTTAATTTTCTCTCAATAATTCCTAATTTCTGCTTTTCTAACTCAAACATTAGGTATAATTTCCTATAAATGAGGTTTATTGACTATAAATTCCAAAAATAACTGTAAAACTAAGGCTAATAAGAGCTGCTTCCCTAGTTGAAACCCACTATCCATTTAACACAAAGGTTAGTCACCATGGGCTTGACATAGGATTTGACATTTGATTGAGCTATTTACCTCGGACAAAGTCAGACCAAATTGCCTCGTCACTGGTTAAATATTTGTAAAAAGACCGAAGTGAAGGGTGAGCAATAGCATTGATTTATGAAAAAATAATTAAAATGACAAAATATGGAGATACAAGGTTTCTGCTCGACAGTGACGATACATGTGTGAATGTTGGAAAAAACATTCAGTTTCAGATCAAATAACCAGAGAAGACAAATTCGTTGATTTAAAAAAAAAAAAAACAGTCAAAGACTTGCGTTCAAGACGACTTGCGTTCCAGTATTTCTTACCGTCACCTGATCTGGTTTAGAGGGGTGTCACCGATACATGGCACCTGAAAGTGACACTTTCATAACCACCGGGTACACCTGACACAGACCCAAGCACTTTCTTCAGACACTAAATGCATCTCGTGTCAGGTGTAGTTCCTCCTCTGCTGACTTGATAAGCGCTCACTTCACGGGGTGTGGGGAGGGGGGTGGGGGGCAGATTCATCTTACACTTCCTTATCATGTCATTATCACAATGGCATGTCATTATCATAATTATTATCACGTTATGTTCTTCCAAGGAGAAAGTAATTGTATGGGTCAGCCAAACTCATCTCCAAGGAGAAGGCATCCTCTTGTTAGGGATCCCTGAGAAATTGCCCAGTGAGCATGTTTGCGGCACATGGGACCGAGGTGTGACTGCCATGGTGAAGCTGAGGCCACCAGATGGTGGTGGTGGTGGTGGGGGTGCAAGACCTTTGATTGCTGAGTGAAAAAACAAAACATACCAAGTGCTTCAGACAAGATGGCAAGATCCCTGCAGACAGTGCGTCAATGAGTGTCTACAGGACTGACACATTTCTGTGGTACTGTTTGAAATATATGTGTAGCTACGGGTGGAAATCGCACGGTGTTCAGGGGTGGGGGGGGGGCTCGGGACATACCTGATTCTTTGGGTTGTCCCCCATCTAGAAATATCATTCAAAACCACGCTGTGTGTTGTAAACAATAGGCTGCAACTAACGATTACTTTCATGGTCGATTAATATGTTAAAAATTAAAATGCTGATCCTTTGTTTTTCTTCCCAAAGACCAAGATGACGTCCTCAAATGCCTCAAAGATATTCCGTTTCCTTTCACAGAGGAAGGAAGAAACTAGCAAATGTTCACATTTAACGAGCTGACGTCAGAGAATGTTTTAGTTTTTCATTAAAAAAATGACTCAAATTGATTATGAAAGTAGTTGGCGATTCCTTTTATAGTTGACAGCTAATTTAGTAGTAAAACAATCGATTAATCTGTGCAACGCTAGAATATAATAATACATAGTCTTACTAATTGTGTAAGTGGTATAACAACACAAACGAGGAGTAAAATAAGATAAAAGGGGAAGGAGGTAACTACTCTGATGTTGTTGTAGTTGTTTCTCAAAAAATGTCAAGGAGCACCATATTTTGTGAAATTTATTCTCCGATCCCTGGGCAGTGTAACGTATTTTCTGTAAATTCATACAAGTCATAATGTCCCTAATCCAGTGTGAGTGGGAAGGAGGAGTGAGATCTTTCCACTTTGAGAAGAAGGATAATGGCACCAAACGCCTCCAGATACGATATCATCACGATACTTATGCCATGATAATACATTATTACGATTTTAAACATATTGCAATATTCTGAGATATATTGCTTTTTTTTTTTCCAACTTCTAATTTTCCTCCAATTTCTAACGACGTCCCCAAAAGGAAACTTATCAACATCTGTATCATCTAAAAAGAAACATTTCTCTGTTTGTTCATCTCACTTCAATGTTATTGCTGCAAAATGGGACAAACTGACCAACACATATAATAAAATATATAATAAAAGACTGATACTTGGCGCCTGTGTATCGATATAATATTGCTACTAAAATATCGCGATACTATGCTGTATCAATCCCCCCCCTACAATTTTTGCCCATGTTTGTTGTAGGTGTAGAAAACAAAGTGTTCAGACAGGCAGGTAAGAGATGCATCTGATTCTTGAGCTTACTCCACAACCTGAACCTGTTTTAGTGGCAGTTTATTCTGTCATGCTAGGCCTGGATGTTCTCCGTCACTCTGTCTGCTGTGTCTAAACGAACAGTAAATGTGCTGTGTGGAAAAACAACAACAACGCATTTCTCTTTCACCTCTTGTCAGAGACGTATGCTCTAAAACAGCGGTGTCTCAGCAAAGATCAGAGTGACAGACGCCGACAGCAGAGGGAGTGACGGTCTCGGGAAAGGGCACACTCCGTGCTCAGTGCTCGTGCACTATTCCATCATTAGCCAATGAAGGCCTCATAAAAGTGAATTATGTGCCACGAGAGGGGAGGTTCCATATGGCACAAGTGATCCAGAAAGGCAACGTGTCGCAAAAAGACCCCCAGAGCCCAACAAGTCAGCTTTTACAGGGGCCTCCCTCCCCGTCATTAATTGATTTTAATAACAGGCTGCGAGGGGGCAGAATGCTCTCATTCATTGGGCTGATGGGGCTTTTCCCAGGTCCCTCAGCGAACACTGCAGCACTTAGAGCTGTTTGTTTGGATTGCCTCTAGTGTGTGTGGCTCTCAGGCCCAGCTCGGTTACTCAGTCAGACACATACTCAATGTCCCGGCCGCTCACTCGCTCGCTCACTCAAACATTTGTTCATTTACCAGGTCAATAACTTCTTCGCTCAATCACTGGCCTAGTCATTTATACACTCATTTATTCATTCCTCCCTCTGAGCTCACCAAAGGGCCATCAAACCTTAAAGGTCCCATGTAGTAAGAAGTCAGATGTGTTTTTTTATTATTAGAAAGCAGGTTGAGGTGCTATATAAATACTGTGAAAGTATTTCTGTCTTCAAACTAGCTGTCAGGACTTCCAAACTATGCAGAAGACTCACACAAGGGCCATCATGACTTAAAGGTCCCATGTAGAAAAAGTGAGATGTCTTTTTTTGGTTTTACAGCAGGTTGAGGTGCTATATAAATACTGTGAAAGTATCAAAAGGCTCAATCCACAGAGAAATGCACACAGCCAGTATTAAGTATTTATCTTTAAATGAACCGTCAGGACTTCCGAGCTGTGCTATATGCTCCCATCAATCCCTAAACCCAAACCGCCAAACTTAATGTAGTGAAGTCCTGTTGTAGTGGTGTCTTCATGTTGTGATGTCATTGTTGGTTCTATTATTGTGGTGTTTTAATGTTGTTTAATGTATTGTAGCTGCTCTATGTTGTGGTTTTTGTTATTTAAGTACTGTTTTATGTTGTGTTGTAGTGGGCGAATTTTAAAGGTCCTATAAAATGCTGCTTGTTGGATGCTTTTATATAGACCTTAGTGGTCCCCTAATACTGTATCTGAAGTCTCTTATATATAGACCTTAGTGGTCCCTAATACTGTATCTGAAGTCTCTTATATATAGACCTTAGTGGTCCCCTAATACTGTATCTGAAGTCTCTTTTATATAGACCTTAGTGGTCCCCTAATACTGTATCTGAAGTCTCTTTTATATAGACCTTAGTGGTCCCCTAATACTGTATCTGAAGTCTCTTTTATGTAGACCTTAGTGGTCCCTAATACTGTATCTGAAGTCTGTTTTATATAGACCTTAGTGGTCCCCTAATACTGTATCTGAAGTCTCTTTTATATAGACCTTAGTGGTCCCCTAATACTGTATCTGAAGTCTCTTTTATATAGACCTTAGTGGTCCCCTAACGCTGTATCTGAAGTCTCTTTTATATAGACCTTAGTGGTCCCCTAATACTGTATCTGAAGTCTCTTTTATATAGACCTTAGTGGTCCCCTAATACTGTATCTGAAGTCTCTTTTATATAGACCTTAGTGGTCCCCTAATACTGTATCTGAAGTCTCTTTTATATAGACCTTAGTAGTCCCCTAATACTGTATCTGAAGTCTCTTTTATGTAGACCTTAGTGGTCCCCTAATACTGTATCTGAAGTCTCTTTTATATAGACCTTAGTGGTCCCTAATACTGTATCTGAAGTCTCTTTTATATAGACCTTAGTGGTCCCTAATACTGTATCTGAAGTCTCTTTATATAGACCTTAGTGGTCCCCTAATACTGTATCTGAAGTCTCTTTTATATAGACCTTAGTGGTCCCCTAATACTGTATCTGAAGTCTCTTTTATATAGACCTTAGTGGTCCCTAATACTGTATCTGAAGTCTGTTTTATATAGACCTTAGTGGTCCCCTAACGCTGTATCTGAAGTCTCTTTTATATAGACCTTAGTGGTCCCTAATACTGTATCTGAAGTCTGTTTTATATAGACCTTAGTGGTCCCCTAACGCTGTATCTGAAGTCTCTTTTATATAGACCTTAGTGGTCCCTAATACTGTAACTGAAGTCTCTTTTATATAGACCTTAGTGGTCCCCTAATACTGTATCTGAAGTCTCTTTTATATAGACCTTAGTGGTCCCTAATACTGTATCTGAAGTCTCTTTATATAGACCTTAGTGGTCCCCTAATACTGTATCTGAAGTCTCTTTTATATAGACCTTAGTGGTCCCTAATACTGTATCTGAAGTCTCTTTTATATAGACCTTAGTGGTCCCCTAATACTGTATCTGAAGTCTCTTTTATATAGACCTTAGTGTTCCCTAATACTGTATCTGAAGTCTCTTTCCCAAAATTCAGCCTTGGTGCAGAATTACAGCCACTAGAGCTTTATTTCCTATTGAGGAGGAGGGGGGTGTGGCCTTGACCAACTGCCATGCTTTGCTTGTTTGCAAACCATGATATCTCTCTCTTTCTCATGAGTGGGCCAAATTTTCTGGGCGGGCAAAGCAGAGGAAGGGGAGGTAAGATTCCAGATCAGCCCATCTGAGCTTTCATTTTCTCAGTTTACACCTATCGCCATTTCTAACCACTGGGGGGCCATAGGCAGGCATGCCATGGGAACTTTAATACTGTGAAACTTGATTGTTGTCTTTTACTACTGTGTTAGCATGTTTTATACTACAGTGTTAGACTACCCTTTTGACAGAGATGTTATTCTCTGCTTCCTACCCAGGGACTCCGATGAAACTTCGCTAACAGCTGACTCTGGTACTGCTACACAGCTGTGCATCGTCCCTGTCAAATAAATTAATTCATTCATTTCAGCACCAGAGAAAAGAAATGTCACTAGCTACCTGCCAAGCAGAGGCGATTTCTTTAATATTGCAAGGGAAGCTCTGCTTGTCAAATATTAATGGTCAAATATGTACTATTGTGTATATTTTATTCACTAAAAATGTGATAGAATATGTTTATATCGAAGACGAGTTCGTTCAGAATCAGCTGACTCGATCTCCTCATTGTTAGCGTAGCATCAGTGCATTTCCAAGTTGACGCCTAGCGTCCGCGGACTTCAATGGGGCTGCTTTCACAGTTTTTAAGTGCTTCAAAACTAGATGGTCATTGGATAAATGCTGCGATTATGTCCCGCCCTGGGTGATGATTGGAGGGTCTGTCGAAAGGCTGCATCTCCTTTTGATTGACAGTGATTTTGTCCTATAAAAAAGTCGCCGAAGCTATTCGAGCTCAGTTCCATCGCGGATTTTGCAAGTGTTGTTGACAAACTGCTGCAACCTATTTCTTGGTATTTGCTTGGCGACATTTCATACAATTATACACCACATTCCTTGTTTCAGTTTAACCTAATTCCCACATTCCCTCCTTTGATTTTAATATCATTTTGTTGGATCATTTGTTCATTAGTTCATTAATACTGTAGGCTAGGCTAGTGTTGTAGGGCTGAACTAGCTAGCTAGCAAAGTGCACACAATGGCAGACGATGCTAATATTGTTGACCAGATTTTGGCGAAGCCATGTGAAAGTCTTCATTACGAGGAGAAACTTAAAATTAAACAGCAGGACAGATCAACAGCTAAGATTGATTTATTAACAGCTAAGATTGATTTATTAACAGCTAAGATTGATTTATTAACAGCTAAGATTGATTTATTAACAGCTAAGATTGATTTATTAACAGCTAAGATCGATTTATTAACAGCTAAGATTGATTGATTTATTAACAGCTAAGATTGATTGATTTATTAACAGCTAAGATTGATTTATTAACAGCTAAGATTGATTGATTTATTAACAGCTAAGATTGATTGATTTATTAACAGCTAAGATTGATTTATTAACAGCTAAGATTGATTTATTAACAGCTAAGATCGATTTATTAACAGCTAAGATCGATTTATTAACAGCTAAGATCGATTTATTAACAGCTAAGATTGATTTATTAACAGCTAAGATCGATTTATTAACAGCTAAGATTGATTTATTAACAGCTAAGATCGATTTATTAACAGCTAAGATTGATTTATTAACAGCTAAGATCGATTTATTAACAGCTAAGATCGATTTATTAACAGCTAAGATTGATTTATTAACAGCTAAGATTGATTTATTAACAGCTAAGATTGATTGATTTATTAACAGCTAAGATCGATTTATTAACAGCTAAGATTGATTTATTAACAGCTAAGATTGATTTATTAACAGCTAAGATCGATTTATTAACAGCTAAGATCGATTTATTACAGCTAAGATCGATTTATTAACAGCTAAGATCGATTTATTAACAGCTAAGATCGATTTATTAACAGCTAAGATTGATTTATTAACAGCTAAGATCGATTTATTAACAGCTAAGATCGATTTATTAACAGCTAAGATCGATTTATTAACAGCTAAGATCGATTTATTAACAGCTAAGATTGATTTATTAACAGCTAAGATTGATTTATTAACAGCTAAGATCGATTTATTAACAGCTAAGATCGATTTATTAACAGCTAAGATCGATTTATTAACAGCTAAGATCGATTTATTACAGCTAAGATCGATTTATTAACAGCTAAGATCGATTTATTACAGCTAAGATCGATTTATTAACAGCTAAGATCGATTTATTAACAGCTAAGATCGATTTATTAACAGCTAAGATTGATTTATTAACAGCTAAGATCGATTTATTAACAGCTAAGATCGATTTATTAACAGCTAAGATCGATTTATTAACAGCTAAGATCGATTTATTAACAGCTAAGATTGATTTATTAACAGCTAAGATTGATTTATTAACAGCTAAGATCGATTTATTAACAGCTAAGATCGATTTATTAACAGCTAAGATCGATTTATTAACAGCTAAGATCGATTTATTACAGCTAAGATCGATTTATTAACAGCTAAGATCGATTTATTAACAGCTAAGATTGATTTATTAACAGCTAAGATCGATTTATTAACAGCTAAGATCGATTTATTAACAGCTAAGATCGATTTATTAACAGCTAAGATCGATTTATTAACAGCTAAGATCGATTTATTAACAGCTAAGATCGATTTATTAACAGCTAAGATCGATTTATTAACAGCTAAGATCGATTTATTAACAGCTAAGATTGATTTATTAATAGCTAAGATTGATTTATTAACAGCTAAGATCGATTTATTAACAGCTAAGATTGATTTATTAACAGCTAAGATCGATTTATTAACAGCTAAGATTGATTTATTAACAGCTAAGATTGATTTATTAACAGCTAAGATTGATTTAGTGTTAAAGACAGGTCAGACTAACAGGTCTTTCAGCTCTCGTGGTACGACAACGTTAGCTGGCTGACTCGAAGTGCTGTGACAAAGACTGTAATGTACTGCTGGTTATGCCTCTTTATGAAGCCATCTCACGGATATTATAAATTATTATTATCATAATATATGGACAATTTTTATGATCTAGGCCAAAAATGAGCTTCCACTCTTTGAAAGAACAGCAGCCGTCACTGCTGCCAAGTCATACTTCCAGTTATTTTTGTGAAAGAAACTCAAAAGTAATGTAAAACATTACAATTCAGAGACATTAATAACGTATTATGTTGTCTCTCAAATGATACTAACTACTAACCTATTAATGTGTTACATTTTGGAAGTAACTGGCCCAACACTGGTAACAGGTCACGTGGCCTCGGCGTCAGACATCTCCTCCACCGTGTGTGTAGCGGTGTTTTTAGGCGGGGAAAAAAGAAAAGAATACATAAACAACACTTTCATCTAAAACTAAAAAACAAGTCTCCATTTTGCGAGATGAGTCCTTCTTTTACCCAGACTCCATTCACCACATCTTTGTCTCAGTCATTCCACAGACACATTTAGCATATTTTTACTCTTTACTCTGATTGTTCAGCAGTCTGACTGAATCTGGGAGGGGGAAGCTGGGCCTGTCATAACTGCATAATACACCCATTACTCCTGTGCAGCAGAATTACCACTGATGGAAATGGGATTTTGGAAGATATATGGAATGTAATTATTATATACATATATGCATAGCCTTTCTTACTATGAAAAGGAGCTTTGGAGAGTGTGTGTGTGTGTGTGTGTGTGTGTGTGTGTGTGTCTGCATGTGTGCAGCTGTCTTTATGTGTTTATTTTCTGTGTGAGTGACAGTGGCCTTACCTTGACTGTATGCCGTATGTAAAGGTTGTGTTTTGTTTGCAGTTTTTTGTATTTTTATTGAAAAAGGCGGCAAAGTGCTTCTCCACCCTCGTATTCCTGTGACCAGGCGGTGCAGCCGGAGTTTGACCTGTGCTCAACATCTCTCTGAAGGCCAAAGTGGGGACGCTCCCAAACAGACAAACGGGGCCATGCAGACTCCTTCCAGCAGTGACGCGGTCTGGAGAATGGTCAGCCTGTGGAATACCAATTTTTCAAGCTCTCTCAACCAAATAACACAATCAGGAACCAAATTCCCCTTCAGTGAGAAATACCAAGATAGGAAACAGTTTTCACCATGTGAGCAGGGGAAAATATTACTTTTAGGTGGCGCACAAATACGATGGATTTGCCATAATGTCCTATACACGGAGTTTCTGTGTTATTATTATAATAAGTGTGCAGCTGAAGCATGCATCGCGGCAGGGGGAACATGAGGCAGTATGTATGGTTTTCAGTGTGGTGTACGTTAGGCGAGGGGCCTCTGCGGGAGGTTTTCTTTGGAAAGCACCTGGGTGTGAAAATCGGGCCTCCCAGTCTGGCTCGAGAGGCTGTGTAAACACAGGTTCCAGCCGGGCCAGCTTGCACTGGACTGGACCTCTCCAAACAGAAACCATGAGTCAGCCTCAGGAACACATCCACATTCCTCCTTTAGGGATAATCAGCCAAACGCAGCCTGGAAAATGTGAACGCTATAGGGCCGATGTACAAGGCTGCATACGGGCATGTACAACCATAGGTGTAATTTACTGGGGGATCTCAAGATGTGTAGACCATGGAGACATGCACAACCACACAAACAAGCTCCTATTCCTCATTGTTGCAACTCTACTTTAAACCCCTACTTTTAGTTTCAATAAGGACCTTTCAGCATGATAAACAATCTCATAAATTGGGACAAAAGCCTCATTACGAGGCAGAAAGCCTTTATGAGGCGCTGGAGCCTTTGCAGCCATCTTGGTGTCAGTGTCGGGGTTGAGTGGAAGACTTTATTAAGGCATTCGGGCGTCTGAACTCTGCAGAGAGCGAGACTTTCCCCCTCATCTCCGGTCTGCGTGAGTAGAGCGGCAGGGGCCTCACACTCCACTAAGGAATATTTATCTTTCCAGCTGGTTAGACGGATTAAATGACCATCCCGCGGAGAAGGGAGAGGGGAAAGAAGGAGTAAGAGAGTTTGAGAGAGAGCGAGAGAGAGTTTACGTTTCAAGTTTATTATAAGGATCCCCATCAGCTGAAGCCCAGACGAGCAGCTAGTCTTCCTGTGGTCCACAACAACATTATTGAATTGTATTGGAAAAAAGCACAAAAACATCAACAACTCAAAAAAAAAAGTTACAAAAAAAGAGAAATATGTCAAAAGGCGACCAATGTCGGAAAAAGCACTAAAAACTTTGGAAGAAGTGGGGAGACCCCTAGCCCCTGTAAATTACGCCTATGATTAACTTGGACAATACCAAAGCATTTCAGGACACATACGGGTAAAGAAAAGAAACAAACTCTAACATGTATAAAACCCAAGAAAAGATTTATCCCAAATTGGGCTCGGCTACATCTCGATACGTCGACATCGGTAAACGAGGCTAGATATCGTCTTCTGTTTTGGATATTGTAATATTGTGATATGACACACAAGTGTCTTTTCCAGCTTGTAGAGGCTGCATCACAGTAAAGTGAACTTTCTGAACTTACCAGACTTACTATCCGTTTTAATATTTGCCTTTATCCACTTGCTCAATAAATCTATATATTGGTGATTACATATAACTCTGTGTTAATATGTTGTGAAAGTACCAATAATCTCCTACAATATCGCCGCAATAACGACTGATGTATTTGGTAACAATATTGTGATATGAGGCGCCTGAGCGGCTCACCTGGTAGAGCTCACCTGGTAGAGCTCACCTGGTAGAGCTCACCTGGTAGAGCTCACCTGGTAGAGCTCACCTGGTAGAGTTCACCTGGTAGAGTTCACCTGGTAGAGCTCACCTGGTAGAGCTCACCTGGTAGAGCTCACCTGGTAGAGCTCACCTGGTAGAGCTCACCTGGTAGAGTTCACCTGGTAGAGTTCACCTGGTAGAGCTCACCTGGTAGAGCTCACCTGCGGCCCTTTGCTGCATGTCATTCCCCCTCTATACCCTTTCATGTCTAACCTGTCCTATCAAATAAATGTCAAAAATAATCTATCTATCCATCTATCCATCCAAGATCCATATATCTCGTGATATTTGATTTTCTCCATATTGCCCAGCTCAAATTTGACTAAATACTAATTAACTTTACACTTTATCACACTACATGACGCATGGGTTTAGAGTTAACATCTAGCTAGGTCACAAAGATGGAGGAGAATGAATATTTATTATTAACAAAAGAAAATAAGACTGAGATGAGACATGTAAGTTAAAGTGAGATTTAATTCTCTTTTTAAATCTTTCCTTTGATAAAACGTGTTAATTGGGAGATTTCCATCCATTTCCAAGGCTCCATTTTTTAGGCTTACTATCTTCCACTTGAGGGGGAAAAAATGCAACAATAAGACTGACTTTGTAAGTCACATTTACCCCCGACTGCGGCAAATATGATCGGGACTTTGTCTTGTCTTGGTGGTGGTGGGGTCGAGACATGCAAAAGCACACTCGTGCACGCACACTCTTACAAATGCACATGCACAGATGATGACACCCAAACACACAGAGCTAATTGACTTCCTGACACATTCCCAGGAATTCATTTCAAAGACAGAACGCATATGTTCATGCAAATGTGATGAGAAACCATTAAACGCTCTAATATCTGAGGCAAATGGAAAATATTTCTCACATGACACCCCTTTAGTCAATTGGATCTGACTTCACAGGTTTATATATTTCATACTCCCAGAGCACCTGCTGCCTCTGTTAGCACTCCTATGTCAAAGTCGTAAAACGTGTTAATGTCAATTTTAGGGCTGCAACTAGGAGATTATTTATTGCTGATAAATTGGTTTGTTTCTGGAAGAAAGGATTAGTTGTTTGGTCTTTAAAACCCAGTTCAGACCAGCGATTTGCCGATTTACCGGCCCGTCTCAGCTTGACTCAAACCAGCTGATGGTGTTGCTGCGACTCAGCTGGTCGAGTCTCCAGAGGCTGGTTTTAGGACGTAAGAGATGTCTCCTGTTCAACAGCCAATAGAAAGTCAGCTGATGGAGTCTCCAGAGGCTGGTTTTAGGACGAAAGAGACGTCTCTTGTTTCAACAGCCAATAGAAAGTCAGCTGGTCGAGTCTCCAGAGGCTGGTTTTAAGACATAAGAGACGTCTCCTGTTTCAACAGCCAATAGAAAGTCAGCTGGTCGAGTCTCCAGAGGCTGGTTTTAGGACATAAGAGACATCTCCTGTTTCTACAGCCAATAGGAAGTCAGCTGGTCGAGTCTCCAGAGGCTGGTTTTAAGACATAAGAGACGTCTCCTGTTTCAACAGCCAATAGAAAGTCAGCTGGTCGAGTCTCCAGAGGCTGGTTTTAGGACATAAGAGACATCTCCTGTTTCTACAGCCAATAGGAAGTCAGCTGGTCGAGTCTCCAGAGGCTGGTTTTAGGACATAAGAGACGTCTCCTGTTTCTACAGCCAATAGAGCTACAGCTGATTTTAGAAAGCCTAAAATTCGGAAGTTAGAACAGAAGTACAAAGAGGCGTTGTCATGGAGATGGCTTTGTCTCGTCTCATTGGTGTAAACTGGCAGCTAACAGAACGTTGCAGACCGGCTCGTTGCAAGAAGTTGCAAGTTTCAACTCGTCTCGTTGCGAATCTTTGGTCTGAAGGGGGCTTAAAATGTCACAAAAACAGTGAAAATGTGGTTCAGTGTTTCCCAAAAAGCCCACGACGACGTCCTCAAATGTCTCGTTTTGTCAACAACTCAAAGATGTTCAGTTCTCGGTCACAGAGGAGAGAAGAAACTAGAAGATATTTTTACTTCTTCTTCATAAAACAAATGACTCAAATCCATTATCAACATAGTTCATTATATTATCTTATATTAAATGAAATTACTGAGCTCTTCCCATGCCTCTCACAGCAAAATCTGAATAAACCGCTCAGCTTTATGTTAATTGCAGATATTTAACCATTTTTTGTTGTTGTTAATCTGCTGAATTTAGCAGATTAACATTCTGAGTTTAATTTTTTTAATTTGTTTAAAATTTGGCCTAATTCTGTGCCTGCAGATTCCATCTGGCAATGCTCATTGGTCACTTTTAAATAAATGTAAAGCACTTGTAAAAAGTGCAGATGTGTTGTAATTTGCTGTATCAGAAACAGGCAGAAGTTAATTATATATATATATATATATATATATATATATATATATATATATATATATCTGTGCATACATATTTTTTTACTGCACAAATATTTCTGAAATCAAACAAATGGACAAAAGAAGGTATCAGAATTGCCCTTTCACTCACTAGCCTAGTTTTATATATTAAAAGTGGGACAAAAGCCTCATTACGAGGCATTTTCATTTTTCCTTTCATTCAGTCAGTCACTACTCCATTAAGTGCGCTGGGCATTATATAGAATCAGTCCACAATAAAGAAGTGTAATAACATCAAAGAGCTGCCCTGTGAAATGTGATGCCGGGGCATTCAGACAGGAATGTTGAATGGGTGGCAGCTTTGTGTGTGTGTGTGTGTGTGTGTGTGTGTGTGTGTGTGTGTGTGTGTGTGTGTGTGTGGGTGGGTGGGTGATAGTGGTTATGCAAAGTGCAATCTAAGTGCGGAGCTGAAGTCATGGAAATTTCCCTCTATAAAAGTGAAGCATGACAATGGATTTGGAGCATCAAGGCCTGCGGGATTACTGGGATCACATAACCCCCCCCCATAATTTTAGCAAACCACATCTAGTTCCATGTTAAGGGTTAATACTCCAGTTTCCCACCTCTTCCTGCTCCCCTGCACCCAGCCTCAAATCCCTAACATGTATCCAGATGTGTAGAACATGCAGACATTCGCACACACAAACACACACACACAAACACACACACCACATACTGTACACAAACACACACAAACAAGCTCCTATTCCTTACACATGCACACACTGCAAAGCTGGCACACATGTCTACGCTTACCACACACACCTATGCAAACATACTGTCCCACACACACACACACACACACACACCGTATGACAGACCCACACAGAGATGGCCTGTGCTCTCAGGTCTGTCATGTCGCTGTGCATCTGACATCACGTTATAACTGTTGGCAGGGTGTCATGGAGCATGCAACCAAGGGAACTCCAACTCCTTGACCCCCAACCACCTTACTCTCACACCTCTCACACCTGAGCAGTTTGGTCCGTTTTAACCGAACCCTGGAGCGTCTTGTTGGATAGTCCGGTTCATTTCAGGCGGTGGGAAAGCTCCTTAGAAACCCTGGCATCGGGGCTCTGACAACTGTGATTTGTTTAAAGAAATACCAATAAACCAGAGCATGTTTTTCTTCCAACCCAGAATGCTGTGTGGACTAGCCAGACCCTCCTTTGCAGCGCTGTGGAGGAAGGTCCGGCAATGCGAGACTAAAGAGATAATAACTTTTAAAATCCATTACCTAATGTTATCATACATCGCTGGTCGTCTATGTCATCATCCCTCTTTCTCTACGTCACTCGCTGCTTCAGCTGCTTCCCATTGTTTGGCATTTTCTAAAATAAATAAATAAATAAATAAAACTACCAAGACAGTATAAATGTGTTGTTGCGCCATCATTTCTGAGACCAGACAGTGTGGCAGAATTACACCCCGAGTTTCTGTCCAATAGACAAGCAACCGTGTGACATCAGTGTGAACGCAGACCGAAGCAAATGAAAAACACAACTATGTTGCATCCTCACAGCCCAATCGCACCGACTCTTTCGGCGCTCTAGCAAGAATGTCACTGAAAGTTGCAGATATAAAAATCCCCCGAATCCCAGGTGTGAAAGCGCCCCTAGACTCCTCCCCACAGCCTCACCCGGCTCCCACTTCCAACACTACATAGAGCAGAGGATCTTGTCGGTGGGGCCTGAAATCGATCGATGTGCTACAACGAGCTCTGCCTCGACCCCACTCCACCCCCCCACCAACACTTCAGTAAACCGTGTATTGTGTACACACACACACACACACACACACACACACACACACACACACACACACACACACACACCTCTCTGCTAGCTGTTTGGAGAGAGAAGTGTGCCATGAGGAGAGCTCTGGCTCCTTCCCTCTATTAGCTTGCTGTCGGAGGGAAGGCAGGGATAAAATGTAAGCCAACAGGATTAGGAGGCAACAAAGCGTCAGGCTGAAGAAATCCCCCCCAGCCTCGCGGTGCGACCGAGGCCTTCGCTGCTCTTTGGCTGCGCCGAGGCTAACTGAGGCTACCAGTGCCCTACTCGGGCTCGGTGTCTCCAGCTGTCATCCAGTCCAGCACCCCTTTAAACTACAACCACCACCATCATCACTCATATTTCCCCCTGCTGCTCAAGTGGCAACTTCCAGATATGTAACGTGAAGCCAAGTGCCTTAAACCTGCATTCTGCTTTCTATTTCCAACAGGGGGAAGACTCCACTGGCTCCATGAAGAGGTCTGTTTCTATAGAAGACTCAACGCTAAAGAGGGACTTTTTCAACCCTTCTGAAGCGAGTCACCAAGCGTAGATTGACCAGTGGATAAACGCCGTCCATTCGTCTGCATGTGCGGCAGAACCGAAAATCGGCAAACGCTCCCTTAAGTTACCGGCTAACGCTAGCGGTAGCTAGCTAGCTTGCTTTGATAGCTAGCATTTTTTAAAAGGAATCAAGTTGTCGTCTTGCAAATTGTTTACATATTATGACATTTGTTTATTTTATGTATGTGTGTGTGTGTGTGTGTGTTTGTCCGTCCAATGGGTTGCTTCAATAAATACTGAACACTGTATATCCTGCAAGTAAGAGGCCAAATCCTGTACAGGCAGCTCTTATTTTCTGTTTGACAGTCATGATTATAGCGCTGGGGTTCCTCCACCTGTGGGAATCACATCCATCTGACAGTCTCACCTGCTTCAACCACGTACAGTGTATCTTGTTTTGCATTTGCATTTCAAAGGTGTAAGCACCGACATCATGAGCTTGACGGCTGCCTAACAGAGGCCTGGCTCCCTATATGAGGGATTGAGCTGGAAGTAAATCCATGTGATTAATCAGGTCTGAAGCTAAAACATAATAATAATAACCCCCTTTATATTAATGCACAGCTCATGGCTTGAACAGCTCCGTGGAAAGGCCATTAGTCACCAGCTCCCTGCAAAGCCACAATTAAGCAATCGCATATTACTCTCTCACTCTCACACTCTCTCTCTCTCTCTCTCTCTCTCTCTCCCTCTCTCTCTCTCTCCAACTTTAATCACAGTGCTATCTCTCTTTTGTTATGTATTCTGTTCCTGGGTGATCGTGTCTTTAGTCAATGACTTGGACAAGAAATCATTTTATTTTCCTATTTGTTAAGCTGTCTAATAACAGAGGTAACGCTATGAGAGAGAGAGAGAGAGAGAGAGAGAGAGAGAGAGAGAGAGAGAGAGATTGAAATGGAACATTAGCTTTCCAAACATTTTAAATACATGAAAGAAAATGTGATATGAGAAGTATATTTTTATAAGTCTACTTTTCAAAGCTAAGAGATTAAAAAGAGACACATGTCCATTATTGGGTTAATATGATGCAACAATGCCAATATACATTTAACAATGTGCAACTATCTTTTGGTTTGTAATGCAACTTGTGAGGGTAACAAACGTGATGAATTTCTTTGTTTTCTTACACATATTGGTTTTATTTCCTTTTCCTATGAGGTGGGTAGATTTATTCAACAGAGAACATAGACTAGACATATACTGCTTCAGTCAACAATTACTGTTGGAGTTATATGTTTAAAATGTTTTACGATGACAGCGAGTTAATGCAACACTATATTCAGTTCAGTTCATATTATTTGCAAGAATATAGTTATAGGAATAGCTTAAAAAAAGACATCAATGCAGGGATGTATTTTTTTATACATATATAAATAAAAATGTTTCTATATATATATATATATATATATATATATATATATATATATATATATATATATATATATATAATTTGGAACATTTTTAAAGTACATTTTGCACCTCGTAGCTGCTTTTCTTTCAACTGAGGAAGTGGGTGTATGAAAAGAGAAAACTGACAGATTTTATAATTGTTATAGAACTCTTATTCTAATTCAGCGGCTTACTGAGGTTTTTTTTCTTTCTTTCTTGTGAGGGACACTTTAAAAAAGACTGTCATGCACACCAACCACAGGCATTTCCCTCCTCCTCTCTCTCTCCTGCCCCCCACCCCCCCACACCTCTTCCTAGTTCTCCTTTTTTTGTGCTTCCCTTTAATTTTGCCCGTGCCTAGACAAATTTGTCGCGGCGCGTGGGCCCGTTTGATTTCATTAAACAGAATATTTAAGCATAAAAATTGTTTAATCGTCTCATGTCATTAGGAGATGGATTTCGTTTTGCATGCATTTGCATAACCCCCCCACCCCACACCCCCCCACAAGCACTTCGAATTAAACCAGACAAATATGCAAATGCAGAGAGAGCCCAGGTTATGGCGGAGGTGTTTATTGTCATCACTTCAGGCAGTTCCACACTGCAGCACCTCCACAGAACCGGGGTGACAGCAACATCTGGATGCCTCGGGGTTGGGGAGGGAGGGAGGGAGAGAGGGGGGAGGAAAGGGTGGAGGCACAAGGTGGAGGTGTCGGGATGAAGGTGTGTGTGTGTGTGTGTGTGTGTGTGTGTGATTGGCGGCTGTTCACGTTCAGTTGTGGCTTTTTTTAAACGCCGGAGTGTGAACTATATTCTGCAACATTCTGCATTCCCGTGCACCGGATTAAGCATACGATGATTATGTTTTTTGATAGTTTGCAGATTAAAGTGCTCTGCTTTGGCTCGGCGACAGCTCTGAGTCCGTCCCTCTGCTTTGGTTTCCCTCACCACTGACTCTGACTTAATGTTGCGACCACAACACTGTCTGACTCTCATTAACTGTTTGTTATGTTGAAAGATTTAACTCTTCAACACTTCGTAGGCCAAGGAGCCCTAACCTGAAAGAGACGAGCAGGGACCCCCGACTACATTTATATTGAATATTGAATAATGGAACAAAATAAATGTGGCCTACAACAACGTGTAGGATGGCCCAAAGCCTTTGCACATTCCTTCTGATTATGCCCTATAATACTCTTAACTTTTTCCATATTCATAAATCATCATGTTTTAATGACAAGCATACTTGTGGAAGACACATTGAATCCATAAGCTTTCCTGTCTCATATGTATGCATATCGTCAACGTTGTTGATGCCAATCTAGCTTTGCTATAATAATGTCGGATTCATGTTAATACATTTTTTCAATTTTTTTGGGGGGGGGAGGGGGAAGAAGACAAGTGTCAAGAGCTTTAGTGACAAGAGCCATCTGGCTTAAAGCATGTAAACAAAGTTTTGTGATGGGGTTTGTATTCTAAAATCTTAATTTTTACATTTTACATTATCTATAGATATCTATAGATATATCTATATATAGATATCCATCTATATATAGATAGATATCTATCTATATATCTATATCTATATCTATATCGATAGATCGATAGAGGTTTGATTTGGCTCCTGTGGAAATAAAGGCCTAAAATGCTCAAAAGAAATAGCTTAACTTTTTTTTTTTTCATTAAAAAAATAAGGAAAAGATTTTCCTTTTCACTGTAAATGCATATCTGTTCCAAATATCAGTTTCATTATCTAATAATAATAATAATCGTATCGGCCTTGAAAAAGCAGTATCGGTCGGTCCCTACATCAAAAAACTGAATATCAGTCACCACGACACACTAACTGCCTTAATTACTAACTTCTTCCCCAGTGTTTTGGACGCTTCGCTAAAATGTGCAGGCGAGCCGATGAAGACATAAAAACACAGCGCTGCTCTTCCAACTGTAGCCTCTGCATGTGTTTTTATCAGCTGTTGGGCTGCTATTGTCCACATGGCTAAGCACCGCAGCTAATGAGGCAGCAATTAGCAACTGCGTAACATTTCTTCACCCGTGCTTAAGTCCTCGCTCATTTCTTTCTCTCTCCCTCTCTCCTTCCCCCTGCACTGTAATTTTCTCATGCTCCAATCTCAGGCATCACAGCAGAATTTGTTCCAGCACCATAAAAAAGGGCTGAACTGCGAAGAAGAATAGCACATTAGCACAATCCTTGCACCTTTGTTATTTTTTTTTCACAAAATGCAAAGTGTAGGTCTGGATCTAACCCCTTTTTTTTATTTCCAATCAGAAGAATGCACCGCTGACGATCCAGATGAGGTTCAACAGTCAGGTTCATAATTAGGTAAACACCCCCTCCGTCTATCATTTTCTAATCTATTCTCACTACTCATCACCCCGGTGTTACATATGGACTGAAACCAAAGCAGCTTTGTATTCAATGTTTAATGTATGTAAATAAATATACAGAGATGCCGGAGAGTGTTTATCATAAAAGGTAATTGATAAGCATGCATGAGAATCAGGCAGCGGGCGCAATCACGGTGTTTATACGAGTGGTTATTCCCCATGATGATGCACAGACAGCCAAATGAATGGACAACTGGATCACAACCAGGCCCCGGGACGAGCGCTCGGGGCTTTAAAACAGACTGAACGGTGCAGCCAAACAGCAGAATTACAACTTCCTGTGTCCGTCACGTGATGCCCTTTGGTCGTCGCTGCCCCCCACCAGCACCATAGAATTACATGGCAAAGGAGACGTATGCACATCAAGTGTTATGACCTGTGTGACATGACAGAATTGGATCCGTCTGATAACATTTCCAAAGTAGTCTGCAGGCCTCACGGGACCGAAGAAGCGCCGATTATCTGGGTAATTTAATGCGAGGAAGTGGAACTTTTTTGGCTTAACGTGCATTTGAAGGAACGTTGTATCCAGTTTTTTTTTTTAATGCATCAATGATCGTAACCTGTTTGAGACCCACCAGGACGAAGAGGGAGAGAGAGAAGGGGGTAAAGGACTGGGGATAGAGTCTCCAAATAGAAACAGACTAAACATAAGAGCACAGTCCGTCTCTGTGTGAGTCTGTCATACTGTGTGTGTGTGTGTGTGTGTGTGTGTGTGTGTGTGTGTGTGTGTGTGTGTGTGGGGCGAGTCCTGGCAGCATGTTACTGAACAAGTCTGTTACAATCAAGTGAAAATGAAGAATGTTTAGAACTGCAATGATTTGTTGCTGTTGTTGATGTCTTTTTGTTTTTATAAATGAAAAGTAAAACTTCCAGCTTGTTAAATGTGAAAATGTTCCACTTTCTTCTCTCCTGTGGGACAGTAAACTGAATATCTTTGAGTTGTGGACAAAACAAGACATTTTTCTGACAGTTTAGAGTTTAGTTACTAGTTGTAACAGGTAGGGGTGTGTGTGTGTGTGTGTGTGTGTGTGTTCTTGTTTAACTACATTTGTGGGGTCCAAAAACCGGGAGTTCAGTATAGTTGTGGGGTGCCGACAGCTTTGTGGGGCCAACATGCTGGACCCCCCAACTTTAAAGGGCTGTTTGAGGGTTAAGACTTGGTTTTAGGATTAGGGTTAGAATTAGGTTATGGTTAGGGGGAGGGGCTAGGGAATGCATTATGTCAATGATGGGTCCCCACAAAGATAGTACCGTGTGTGTGTGTGTGTGCGTCCGTTACAATGAAAGAAATGTGACACTGAAGGATTCTGACAAACCATTAGCTTGATCCGTTGCTATACATTGCTCTAACAGGTTAGCTGCTGCTGCAGACAGCTGAGCCCAGCGGAAGGTCCCGGTGACTTGTAGTGACTCTGCAGAGTGGCAGAGGCCTGATGACACTCAGCCCCAGTGGCAGGGACCGGGGGTAATAAATCACGGAGCAGTGGCAGTCAGATAAACGCTGCCCTGCAGCTGATTGGGAGGAGAAACTATTGTGACGAGTGTGTGATGGTGAGGAGACACGGGCGACCTGCGCGAATAAGGGTCAGCACTCGGCAGACGCTGACCCAAACAGCTCCCCGCGTCTTCATTTATCCTGAAAAGCCATTACAGCCACCCTGCCCGCTTCTTCCTGACCCTGCCCTTCTCCGTCCTTCCCCTCTCGCTCGCACAGGAGAACAGTCATTCTGCAGGACCTCGATGGCACACATTCTGCACAGGGTTGTAATTAGAGATATTCCGATCCAATCTCAGTGTCAGAAAGGCCTCTGATGCCGCCTAAAATGCTGTTATTGGTTTTGGAAAGTACAGGAGTTTATGGACTGATCCGATACCCCCTAATTTAGTTACGGTTCCATTATCTTTGCTGTGACTGTTATTGCCACTGCTCATCACCCCCCCAACCAAGACTACGCCTACCAAGAGCCTGGGTCTGTCCCAGGTTTCTTCCTAAACTTGCCACAGTTGCACTGTTGCTTGCTTTTGGAGGAAATTACTAGAATTGTTGGGACTTTATAAATTATGGAGTGTGGTCTAGACCTGCTAATTCTGTAAAGTGTCTCGAGATAACTGTTATGATTTGATACTGTAAATAAAATTGAATTGAATGTTGTTTTTCCATTATGAGTGACTGTAAAACTGGAAATTAAAGGAAAGTTCTGTAGCGTTCATCGTTTGTGTTTGTTCATGTTTCACAAAGTTTAGATAGAAATCATATCACATCCATACAGGAAGAGTAATATACAAAAACATAATCAAATATATGACAAACTTATTGGATCGGTACTCGGTATGGGCCGATATGCATGTTAATAATAATAATAATAATAATAATAATAATGTATACTTTATTAATCCCACAAGGGGAAATCACAATTTACACTCTGTTATTACACACATTACACACAGGCCTGACCTACACACACACATGCTCAGTACCTATACATGCACTAATGGAGAGATGTCAGAGTGGGGGGGTGTTCAGGTATCAGGTAGGAAAACAAATGCTATTTTACCATCTGTAGTTGTAATGTAACCACGTACAAATACTGTAATTAAGTAGAATTTGTTATGTTTTTTTATGAGACAGAAGACGAAATATTAACAAACAAGAACAGAGTGTGTGTGTGTGTGTGTGTGTGTGTGTGTATCAAATGTGCAACTTTGAGGGTGACTTAGGTAAAGAGAGATTTTCAGGAGAAGATTAAAAAAACTTAATATAAATAAATACAAAATAAATCCATGACTAGGCTGAGAGCGCCAAATGCTGCTGCTACCATTACAACCTCCACCAACCAATATGAAGAGAAAAGATATATATATATATATATATATATATATATATATATATATATATAGTAATAAAGTAAGAGGAGTGTATCAAAAAAAGTAATAAGTACAATTTTCACGTATGTACAGTATACTTTTACTCCGATTCTTTTCCCCTAAGCCTTGTTGGAAATGTGTTCGTACGTCGGAGCGAAAGACGTCTTCCTCGCAAAAAAAACCGAAAATCCAGTTTTTGTTTTTGTTAATGTCAGGTTAGGAATATGATCTTTAACAAGGTATAGAAATTGTGAATATTATGCTTTACTATAAGGAGCAACAATAAAGTTCCTAATCAATTTTGTACTTTTGCTTTCAAGAGTCCATTTAATATCTGAAAATGACTCTTGATACTTAAGGACAGTAAATATCAGATACTTCAAGACTAGAAGTAGAAATCTAAAGGGAGACTATAACTCATACTAAAGAGATGCTATGCTTGATTGGTGTTAACGTCCTCTCAGTAGCACCTTGCTAAAGGACCACTTCCATATCTGAGATGGATGTAGTATCTCTGGGCTTTCACCCACCCAAACACACAGCTTTTTGCTCTGTGAAGCCACTTGGGAATACCCAGCGGCTGAACTGGATCAAAGAATTTACCAGAACCCTGATTCATTAGATTCATGTCAACGCACGTCTTTTGGATGTATTTATATTCATACGTATAACATGTAGGGGTGACACCAAAATGTGAATTATTTAATAGATCTAAGCAGCCTGATTCGATTTAAAGAAACTTGTACTTTTGTTTTCTTCTTCTTTATTTCCTTGCTTTAACTGTGTATAATTACCTGACATATCTTTCATTTAGATTCATATATATATATATATATATATATATAGATACATATATATATATACATATATATATATATATATAGATATATATATATATATATATATATATACATATATAGATATATATATATATATATATATAGATATATATATATACATATATAGATATATAGATATATATATATATATATATATATATATATATATATATATATATATATAGATATATATCTATATATATATATATATACAGATATATATATATATATATGTATATATATAGATATATATATGTATATATATATAGATATATATATAGATATATATATATATATATATATATATATATAGATATAGATATATATATAGATATATACAGATATATATATATATATATATATATAGATATATATATATAGATATATATATATCTATATATATATGGGAAAGGATCATGTCTTAATTGTATTTTATTTATTTTTTCCTCTATTGTAATAGTGTTGAAAAAGCCTTTTTTAATTCTATTAGGCCTTTATTTATATGGGACAGCAGAAGACATGAAAGTGGTGAATGACATGCAGCAAAGGGCCGCAGGGCGGAGTCGAACATGCGGCCGCTGCATTGAGAATGAACCTCTGTATATGGGCGCTGGTTCTACCAGGTGAGCTACCCAGGCGCCCGGCCCGGTCTGTTTTGCCTGTTTTAAAAAGCATAATGTATTATTGTGTGTTATATCTTCTTGGCCAACTTCATTCCAACTCACCACCGCTAGTTCTACACTTATTTTTAGAGTATATGGTCAATAAACCTAATTCGTAAATCATGCCTAATGGTTCAGTTACAAACTCCTGATATTATACATTATTTTAGCTAATAGTTAAGGACAGAGGAATGTATGTTGATGCATAATTACAGCCTGTTTTGTGTGTGGAACTATCCATGTCACTTTTGGGCAATTTAGTTGAAACAAATCCATATATTTGATATAGACACTTTTAAAACGGGTACATTTTGACCTGAGGACAACACAAGGGTTAAATGAGCTCTATCTGGAGGCAGACACACTGAGGAGTGCAGGCCCCTCTGCTGGTCATTCAGGTACTTTTAGACTCATTCACACTGTTCAAAGATGGTTTTTATTTGGGTTTTAGGAGCTGCTTGCATTGGCCACAAAAAAGGAGGGATTGTATTTTCCGGTGACTAAATATGCTGCTCAGTCTGGTGTCCATATACATACAAATATGTAGAAAAATTTGAAAAGGTCCAGAGAAGAGCTACTAAATTAATCCCAGGAATGAAAAATATGTCTTATGAAGAAAGATTGAGGAAAGTCTCGTCTTGTATACAGGAGATACACCGGAGATATGATTCAGGTGTGTAAGCTTGTACAATGACATATATGATGAAACGGCTGAGCCTATCTTTCAGTTTTGGAGCAATAGGTGTGATTTATGAGGGAATTCTTTAAAGCTTCATCCAATGTCTGGAAAGAGAAAAAGATTCCTTCACACACCGTGCGGTAACGTCATGGCATGAGCTTCCAGAAGAAGTTGTGCTTCCCTTCCACTCGCTCAAGAACCGGTTGGATACGTTCTGTCTGTCAAAAGATGTAATGTACAAACTATAAAGCTTGTTGGTGATTCATGTAACGTATTCATGAAATGTTAGTAATTTTTAATCATGGAATTATTGTAATTTATGAAATCTATGTGCTTCAAATGTGTTTTTGTGTTATTTGAGTCTGAAATAGAGATATCCTGTACCAGAACATTTTCAATACATTTCAATAAAGAAATAAATTTAAATTGTTTCTCATGAATTTGAAATATTGTCATAAAAATACAAGTTTTGAAATATTGCCTATTGCCAACAAGAGTAGCATATGTAATATTTTGTGTGCATGTTAATTTTGGCATTGCAAAGCCACCTTAAAACGTCTTATGAAAGAGATGAGAGTTGCAGTGGACGCTGGTAAAACTTTGTGAAGGTAAATACAAGCTGGACAACTGTCTTATTAACTGACATAGTAGCTTGTTTCCCTGCTGCCGACTGCAGCCATCTCACTTAATACTGGACCAACGTCAAAGACTGTTGTTCCCATCAGTCACTTAGACACAAACACATAAGAAACTACATACTTCCTTCATTGGTTGTCACAATAAACTTGTTCTACTTTTATCTATATTTGTGTGTGAATGCTGTTAAGAACCTTTCCAACTTTTCCAACTATTCTCAGTACTTCAACTTCTCATATATTCACACACAATTTCTGCATGAAATGCATTTCCTAGTTGTTATATAAATGTTCTTTTCAACTATAATAAGCAATATAACGCCACACTTCCCCCTCCTACATATAATTGCATGTATTAGGTCACTTTTACCAGATAAATCTCCCATGATTTTAACCTGACAGTAGGACAAATAATTGCTAATCTCAGATTTTTTGGCCTAAAGTTAGCTGGAACTATAAGGCAGAAATAATGTATGACTTGATTTTTATTTTTTGTTTCTGCTCTTCCTCCTAGATTCTGGTTGTTCACTGGTTAGTTGGAGACTTTTATGACATTCACAAAGCTATTTGAAGTTTGTATGAGAAGTCTTCATTTCAAAATACAGTAGAGGCCAAAGGTTTGGACCCACCTTCTCATTCAATGGGTTTCCTTTATTTTCATGACTATCTACATTGTAGATTCTCACTGAAGGCATCAAAACTATAAATGAACACGTGGAATTATGTACTTAACAAAAAAGTGTGAAATAACTGAAAACGTCTTATTTTCTAGTTTCTTCAAAGTACCCCCCCCCCCCTCCCCCCTTTGTTTTTTTGATGCAAACCCTTGGTGTTCTCTCAATGAGCTTCATGAGGTAGTCACCTGAAATGGTTTCCCCCCCCAGGTGGGCCTTGTCGGGGTTAATTAGTGGAATTTCTTGCCTTATTAATGGAGTTGGGACCATCAGTTGTGTTGTGCAGAAGTCAGGTTGATACACAGCCGACAGCCTATTGGACGACTGGTAGAATTCATATTACGGCAAGAACCAATCAGCTAAGAGAAGAGAAACGAGCGGCCATCATTACTTTAAGAAATGAAGGGCAGTCAGTCCGGAAAATTGCGAAAACTTTGAATGTATATGTACATCCACAATACAAATACAATCCTGCAAAGCCAATTCAATCTTTATACAAAGTATTTCCACAGCAGTGATGTGTTTGTGAGGACAGTACGTTGCTTTCTGTCTGCTTCAAATTGGATAATTCAATAATTGGTTCGCCTAAAACTAAAAAAACGTTTAAGTAAGACTCTCCTGGCAGCGTAGGAATTATAAAGCAACCTTTATGAGTCACAGCATTCACCAGAGCCAGCACAAACACTGGTGTTGGCCTAAGTGTGTGTTGTGCTACTTGGCAGAGTTAATAACTAGTCATTCAAAAAGGAAAAACAGTCATCCCTCATGATCACTAAAAAAGATATTCAAAACTACCAAATTGCTCTTAAACTTCACTTGGGCAGTAAATCGCCACTGTCACTTATTTTCATTACCAAAAAAACAACATATTTTGTTCAACAAGAATCTCCGTCAGCCTCGAGTTCAAACCACCTGATCTGAAGATGTACGGAGAGGTGGAAGCGGAACGAAGCTGCGGTATCACAAGATTTATGTAAAACGCTGTTTGCCTTGAAAAGCTTTTGCGTTGGTATATGGTAATCCAGACAGTCATGGTACTGTATAATCCGCTCAGGGCAGACAAAAGCAGGAGAACACTGCTGCTTTCACAGCAAAACAGGCCCACAGCAGGAGCAGTGTTTACTGCAGGGTCATAAAAGCTGGAACACACCGGTCGCGTAGCGTTGATACGAGCCTGATTGTGCGTCCGGTCATTTATACCGGACGCGTATTTCTACACGCCGGTCACAAAGCCATCATTCTCCTCTCTCTCACTCTCTCTCTCTCTCATATAGAAAGACACAGGATGAGCAGGGAAAACTGTGGTAATTGTAGCCTGTGTGTGTGTGTGTGTGTGTGTGTGTGTGTGTGTGTGTGTGTGTGTGTGTGTGTGGTCTCTCTCTCTCCGTGTGTCTCGCTGTGAGAAGTCAAAACAAAATCACCATGAACCTGGGTGTTTCATTTTGAAATGTGTTATTTTTGTAAAGAATCCGGCTGCACTGTGGTCTTCCTGTATGTGATTCCCTGCCTGGCTTGACACATACGCTCGCGTATCGTGTAAAAAAATAGAGCAGACGCCGAAACTAATGCTGTAGATATAATATGCTTAATATTATTGTTATGGTACACTCCAGGGTTAAAGCAAAAGAAAAGGATAAACTGTTTGTCATATGCAACGAGAAGGTGGAGCCAACCCAGTGTTGTTTGTGGTTGCTATGGCGCTGTGCTAAGCTTTATATCCTCCTGGAGCGAGTCATCCAGCGCAGATTTATTGGCGGTATAAACACAGACTTTGTCTGCATGTACGACACTACAGAAAATTAGAAAACTTTCCCTTAAGTTACAAGCTATCGCTAGCTAGCTAGCTTGGTTGGCAGATAGATGAAGTCATTTTTAGGCGATCAAAACGTTCCAGTTAACTTTGATGAAGTGAAATACACAGCGAGAGGGTCAACGTTTAAGATGAAAACACGTTCAACACCGAAACACAAGTTGAGTCCTGTCCTGACTGACAGGTCCTAAAGCATCCCCTGCTTTACCGTCTATTTTGAAATAAATGGGAGAATCATTTACTAAATGGGCATCATGCCGTGTTGAAGAAGACTTGGAACTAGGGATTGAGACCATAAACTCACTATAAACATGTTATTTGAGGTAATAAATCAAATGAGAAGTAATCTCATTGTCTCGTAGACTTCTATAGAAACAGACTTAGTTATGGAGCCAGTGGAGTCGCCCCCTGCTGGATATGAGAGAGAACGCAGCTTTAAAGAGCTTCAGCATTGGCTTCACTTTCAGACCCGGAAACTTCGTCCATTAATTTTAAAGTCCATGGTTAGACTCCAAAGCTAAAGCTAAATACAGGGAGATACTGTTTCACTAGTTGCATGGATTACAGTCATTTCAGTAGGAAGCCTCCAGAAGTCCAGTCCAGTTCACAGAGACAGCAATTCAGCCTCTCTTTGTTTTCTAACAATATGGTGACTAAAGCTTATGTACAGCGGCGGCGTGCAGAGGAGGAGCTGCATTGTTTGCAGTGGCTCATCTAACCAGGGCCTCTCTCCCCTGAGTGACGCCTGTCACTGACACTCTATCAGCTGCCTACATGCCACAGACATCCCCTCCGCTTCACCTCTCTCTGAGAGTGCTTTCTCTCTGTTCCCACTATGTACTGCCTTTCCTCCTCTTCTCTCTCTCTCTCTGACTCTCCTGTCCTCTTCCTCTTTTCATTTGGTGTCAACACTCCGTCTTCCTCCTCCTCCTATTCCAACTGTCTCTCTTTAAAAACTCTCCACCTCCCATATCCTCCTCTCCCCTTTACTCCTTATCCCAGCTTTTCCTTCCTATACCCAGTCTCATGATTAGATAGCATTGGTGTTTGTGCACTGGCTCCCAGTGGACAATCATGCAATGAGGCTGGACAAGGCGGGGGGGATGTGAGGGTTCCATTTTCTATTAGAACAAAACATGCCTGTAGGGCCAGCACGCATCAACTGGAAATGCAATCTGGGCCTTTCAGCTGACACCCAGGGTAGGGTAGAGGTGTGTGTGTGTGTGTGTGTGTGTGTGTTGGGAGGGGGGGCTGTTGAGTGGTGGGACACCAGAGTGAATGTTATCGTTCTCAGGAGATCCCAGGGCTGCTTCCCCTGGCCCTGCTCCCTCCTTCAAACTTGGACACATATTGGGAGGCCAGTGGCCTCCAATGAGGAGGGCTAATTCTGAGCATGCTACCCGCTAGCCTTTCCCCTTCACCACTGCCACAAGCAACGTTGAAATGTATTTATTGATCAAGGACAGCTTCTTCTTTAAAAAATATATATATATATATATATATATATATATATATATATATATATATATATCAAAATAAATAATAATTCTGCATTCATATGGCTACGTTATCGGATAGGAGTGTTATTCGGCACAGCATGGAAGAGAAGTGAGTTGAAATGTGTAGAAAGAGTGAAAGAGAAGGACGGACGAAGGGAACATATAGGTGGTTGGTCTCAGCAGGGCTGGTGTAAATGCAGATTGGGAGTTCTGAGACATGCATAATTCACCACAGGGGAGATAGGAGAGGAGGTGGCTAGGAAGAAAGAGAAGGGTAGGTAGGTGGGTGGGTGGGTGGGAGAGAGAGAGAGAGAGAGAGAGGGAGAGGAAAGGGGGAGGAAGGAGAAAGAGGAAAATGAGCAGTGCGTCTCAGGCAGCGTCAGCGTCTACAGTGAGGAGGTAATTAGGAGCTGTCACTTGTTCCTGTCAGGCACTACTCCCGCTGAAACATCGAGCGTGCGTGCGTGTGTGTGTGTGTGTGTGTTAGGTTGTTCTTGTGGGGGAAGGCTGAGCTTGTATATAACTGTGTGCGTGTGAATGCATGCGGGTTTGCATGTGTATATAAATTGGCAGAGAGAGAGAAAGAGAGTGGGGAGCGTGTGGTGCGAGTTGAATTCAAATGAGACAGAAAACACCAGAAGAAAAACAGAATAAAGTAACAGACTCAATGCGAGGGAATAGTAATAATGGTGGATAAATATGACTCAGAAGTACACAGCTCAAAGTATTAGAGGAGAGGAGATGGGAAGAAGAGAACTATAGCGCCAGGTATTTGGACAGGGACAAGGATGGAGAAAAGATAAGGATGGATTACATCTGATAAATGATATTTGCGGCAACAAAGAATCCCTGCAACTCGCGCACACATGCATGTGCCGAGTCAGGATAAAAAAAAAAAACTCGTAACAGCCAAGTGATTTGTTGCGGTAAACATATTCATATGCATGCATGCATTATTGACACAAGACTCACATATAGAGGCCCACACTCAGCAGCCAGTGTGTCTACTGTCACTCCTTGGCGTGGTGATTGTGATCTCAAGTCAATACAACAATACATTAATGTTTTAACAGCCTAGTTGTCATATCAAAACAGGCAGTGAGAGTCTATTTGACAGATCTGTAAGCTGGAAAGACAGAACATGCAGCAGGTACACAAATACACATGTATGTCACTGATTGCCAACTAGAGGTACTTGTACTGTTGCCAGGGGGTATGTGGAAAGTTTGTGGAGCAGCTCAACTAATTTGAAATTGTTTTAATTACATGTTTTAAAGAATATAACAGCTGTAATACCTGAACACTACATGTTTCAGTTATGTAAGAGTGCATGGAAAGCGAATGCCCAAGTTTGAACAGGTAGCTAAAAGGAATGGTAGAAAAAATAGCCTAAAGTAATGACTGAATAGTTCTAATGAGTAGCTAAAAGTAGTGGAGAAAAATAGCTTAAAGTATTGCTCAAACAGTTGAAACAGTCTACTACAAGTAATGGATTAATAGTTGAAAAAGTTAGCTTAAAGTGCTCATATTCTGCTAATTTTCAGGTTCATAATTGTATTTAGAGGTCATATCAGAATAGGTTTCCATGGTTTCATTTTCAAAATACACCATATTTTTGTTGTACTGCACATTGCTGCAGCTCCTCTTTTCCCCCTGTGTGTTGAGCTTGTTTGAGAGTATGAGGGCGTGCCCTGACAGTACCAAGGTAAGGACTACTAGCCAGTCAGAAGCAGAGTATGAGGGCGTGCCCTGACAGTACCTAGGTAAGGACTACTAGCCAGTCAGAAGCAGAGTATGAGGGCCCTGACAGTACCAAGGTAAGGACTACTAGCCAGTCAGAAGCAGAGTATGAGGGCCCTGACAGTACCAAGGTAAGGACTACTAGCCAGTCAGAAGCAGAGTATGAGGGCGTGACCTGACAGTACCTAGGTAAGGACTACTAGCCAGTCAGAAGCAGAGTATGAGGGCGTGCCCTGACAGTACCTAGGTAAGGACTACTAGCTACACAATTGACTCGAATATGATTGCTGACCAAACAAACCAACATAAAAAAATGACCATTAAGTTGTATGATAACTCAACAATATCCACTTGTATATAATGAATAGTTTATACATATAGTTTTATACATTTGGAACATATATTGGGAATTAATGTTGGGCTACGTACAGCAAATTCCTCTAACAGGGCTGTGGCGGAACCTCAGAAAGGGTTGGGAACCAAAAATAACAATACGCTTAGGTTTAAACAGCCTAGTTGTCAGTATAGGCCGTGAAAGTATATTTGACAGACCCTTAAGGTGCAAAGACAACATGCAGCAGTAGGTACATAAACAGATGCATGGACAGTCAGTAGGGGAATGTGATGCATGGGTATTTAAAGTTGTGAATGCCTTCATAATCCGCAGCCCCTCAGGAGACAATCACTCTACATCTGAGTGAATCAGTGTGGGCCTGACTGTGGAGTTTTCACTGTGACACCACCACTCATACCACTCACTGGGTGTTCCAATTAAAACCCGCCCCTGCCAGGAGAGCAACAGCTCTCCAACAATACTCAGCTCTCCCACGCACACACGCGTACACGTGCACACATTCACACTCCGCTGACAGACCACAAACACAGCAAGGCTGACGATGATGGATGGCGTGTGTAACCTGGCTGGTGATATAGACTTTGGCTAAACAGCTCAGGCCTTCACCGGGGGTTTGTCCTCAGGCAGGCGGAGCGCTTCTTCCACACAGGTGGTTTCCCACTGATGTGGAGAATAATTATCTCACAAAGACATTTTTACTGTACTAGGAATGCAGCACAATACGCCACAACATTAGTCTCACATTGCCAGACTTATCTCCACAGCCCTGCGCAGTAAGGCTACAACAGAGATGTTTTTATTTTTTTTATTATTTATCCAGGTAAGTCAATTGATTTTCACCTCACATATCGGGAACATGTGTCTAATTTAACAAAAAAGTTAAATCAGAAACTTTATGTCTACAACAAGATCAGATTATATCTTTCTTCTTCTGTTTCTGAAACCTATTTACATGCAATTGTGTTTTCAACCATGTCCTACTGTCTTCCTATTTGGTCACTTACCACGAAGGAAATTACTGAACCAATAGCACGACTATACTATCTGAACCAATAGCACGACTATACTATCTGAACCAATAGCACGACTATACTATCTGAACCAATAGCACGACTATACTATCTGAACCAATAGCACGACTATACTATCTGAACCAATAGCACGACTATACTATCTGAACCAATAGCACGACTATACTATCTGAACCAATAGCACAACTATACTATCTGAACCAATAGCACGACTATACTATCTGAACCAATAGCACGACTGTACCATCGAGCTCTCAAGATCCACAGTAACCTTCCAAAGTGGTCTCATTGTTGCATTGCACTTTCACGTTCTAAGGCTTTGACTTATGAAAACTTCATAAATAGCCATGCAATTGCATTTAATTTTCAGATTTTAAATGCCACATTACCAGCACTTACTGCACTTCTTCCGACACACGTGAGACCAGGACGCCTCACTAGGTCAGTCTCACAGGCCCGACCCACGTGAGACCAGGACGCCTCACTAGGTCAGTCTCACAGGCCCGACCCACGTGAGACCAGGACGCCTCACTAGGTCAGTCTCACAGGCCCGACCCACGTGAGACCAGGACGCCTCACTAGGTCAGTCTCACAGGCCCGACCCACGTGAGACCAGGACGCCTCACTAGGTCAGTCTCACAGGCCCGACCCACGTGAGACCAGGACGCCTCACTAGGTCAATCTCACAGGCCCGACCCACGTGAGACCAGGACGCCTCACTAGGTCAGTCTCACAGGCCCGACCCACGTGAGACCAGGACGCCTCACTAGGTCAATCTCACAGGCACTTAGTCCAGTTCCTCCATACAAAAACAACTTTGGTCAGAAATCTGCACATTGCACATCACATTAGAAGTCTATCGTCCATCACACATTTCAAAAAAGCATACAAACAGCTCCTTCTTAACAGCTACACGTGTACGCATTAATTGTTCATGTATTGTACTGTCTAGGCTTTGTTTGCATTGTCCGTATTTGTCTAGCCGATCCTATGTTTTGTGTAAATATCTTTGTCCTAATGTAAACTGTATTGTTATTTTAGTTGTCTAAATCTTGTCTAGTCCTTATCGATGTCCTGTACAAATGTCTGTCTCGACGTGCTGTAGCTAGGTTTTGTGTTTCTGCAGAACAGGAACCTGCTGAAAACCAGTTCTTGAACTGAGTCAGGCCCGTTTGCATTGTAATGTAATGTTACTTTTTGACTTTCCTGTATAATAAATATAAATGAAATGAAATGAAAACAATTTCTCTTTTGCAAAGACGACCTGTCACATTGTTCCACATTCATACCTGGAAGCTGCCCAGTACCACCACAGTCTGATCTGCTGCCTCTGAGCTGGAGCGGTTGGGGTTAAGGGCCTTGCTCAAGGGCACTTCAGCGGTGGAGTGCTGCTCTTTCACGTTCCCCACCCAGATGTTTTATTTTTTTGGGGGCTTTTTCCCTTTATTAGTGACAGTGGATAGACAGGAAAGGGGAGAGAGAGATGGGGATGAGACGCAGCAAAGGGGACGCAGGGCGGATTCAAACCCAGCCCGCTGCAGGAGTGAGCCTTCATGGGGCGAACGCTCTTACTGGGTAAGCGAGTGGCCGCCCCCCCCAGACAGACTTTATTGGGGATTGAGCTTCCTTAACCCCTTAGCCACCACTGGAATAGGAGAAAAACGCTCTGGGTTATTTGCATTTTTTCCTAAACCAATCGGAAACATGCAACTGGACGTAGAGACGGCGGCTCTGCTGAACAGTCTCGGGAAGGAACTTGTTTTGGTGGAACAGCTGCACCCTGCGAAAGAAAAACGCCACATGCAATATTAACCCTTGTGTTGTCCCCCCGGGTCAAAAACTGATAACAATTTGACATTTTCGTCCCTTTTTTAGAAGACTTTTTTTTTCACTACCACCACCTTACTACCACTAGTTTTACTACTTTTTGGAATTCATGGTCAATAACCCTCATTTAAATAGAATTATACCCAATATTTGAATTAAAAAAGCAAAAATTAGGTATTATTTTGACTATTAGTTAAGATCAGAGGAATGAAAGTGATCAATTGTATTTCCAAAGAGCGTTGGAAGGAATCCAATCCATTTTTGGGAGTCAACTGGTTAAAAAGAAACTCATATTTCAAATATAGACATTTTTAAAGGGGACAAATTTGACCCGAGGACAACAGGAGGGTTAAATGAAGTTAACTGTTGACATAGACAATAATCTTGACAATGCACTTCAATTGATTCAGACTATAGCAACATGAAACCGTCAAAGTTTAGCAGAACTGTTTTGTACCGATCGCTGTTATCTTTATGCTCATAAATACTGCTGATTATTACATGAGGTTACTAATTGGCAAGTCGGAAGACACACAGAAAACAAGCTGATGAGACAAACATAAAGCAAGAATGCGAGCTCTTTCCATAGGGCTCATGACGACGCGATTAATAACCAAGATAACAATTTGTATGAACTTCTTTGCAAGGGTTCTCTGACTCGCCAGCTCAGTGTAAACAAGGCATATTGTGCAGCGATGTCAGAGTGAGAAGAGCCCTTTTCCTGGGCTGGCCCATAAAAGACTCATTAGGGCACTTCAGACGTATTTGCACTGCGAGGCGCTGCCATTAAACACATCACAAGGCCTAATAAATGCATTATTTAAAAGCTGTGCTCCAATTACTAATTGATTAGAGTCGAGCGCCTCATCAATAACGCAGAAGCGTCCCCTTCAAAATCAAAATACACATGATTTATACATGAAAGGCTTTAAAAGGGATAAGTTCTTCTGCTAATCAGTCATAAATGTTTTAAACACAACTTTTTACTCATGATTTAAAAAAAAAGAAATTGAGGACCTGTCAGAATGTTCTGTGTGTGTGTGTGTGTGTGTGTGTGTGTGTGTGTGTGTGTGTGTGTGTGTGTGTGTGTGTGTGTGTGTGTGTGTGTGTGTGTCTCTTCCACCGGGAATCAACAATGAGGCAGAAACATAGCATGAAGTGACCCTTCAGTCAAACACGACAAGTTTATAGTAGACTAGTTAACATCACAAATGTGAAGTGAAAAAGTGAAATGACTATAATTATAATTATTTTACATTTTCTTTGCATTCCAACCGTAATAAAACAATACAGACCCTGCAGGCAGAGTACTCGTCATCAAATGCAGTGGGTCCTTTAACACACTAATGCAATATTAATTACACAATTATTTAATTAAAATGCTTGCTCGAATGTGTCATGTACAATTCATTTTACAATGAAATATACACATTGCAGTGTGGAAGACCAACAGTGGCCGACAATAACAGTTAAGCATTTGGGCTTTCCCCCTTTACTTTTGTGCATGTTATAGGTTTATAAAGGGAAAGTAGTCCTTACCTAGGTACTGTCAGGGCCCTCATACTCTGCTTCTGACTGGCTAGTAGTCCTTACCTAGGTACTGTCAGGGCCCTCATACTCTGCTTCTGACTGGCTAGTAGTCCTTACCTAGGTACTGTCAGGGCCCTCATACTCTGCTTCTGACTGGCTAGTAGTCCTTACCTACGTACTGTCAGGGCCCTCATACTCTGCTTCTGACTGGCTAGTAGTCCTGACCTTGGTACTGTCAGGGCCTCATACTCTGCTTCTGACTGGCTAGTAGTCCTTACCTAGGTACTGTCAGGGCCCTCATACTCTGCTTCTGACTGGCTAGTAGTCCTTACCTAGGTACTGTCAGGGACCTCATACTCTGCTTCTGACTGGCTAGTAGTCCTTACCTAGGTACTGTCAGGGCACACCCTCATACTCTGCTTCTGACTGGCTAGTAGTCCTTACCTAGGTACTGTCAGGACACGCCCTCAAACTCTGCTTCTGACTGGCTAGTAATCCTTACCTAGGTACTGTCAGGGCACGCCCTCATACTCTGCTTCTGACTGGCTAGTAGTCCTTACCTAGGTACTGTCAGGGCCCTCATACTCTGCTTCTGACTGGCTAGTAGTCCTTACCTAGGTACTGTCAGGGCACGCCTCATACTCTGCTTCTGACTGGCTAGTAGTCCTTACCTAGGTACTGTCAGGGCCCTCATACTCTGCTTCTGACTGGCTAGTAGTCCTTACCTAGGTACTGTCAGGGCCCTCATACTCTGCTTCTGACTGGCTAGTAGTCCTTACCTGGGTACTGTCAGAGCACGCCCTCATACTCTGCTTCTGACTGGCTAGTAGTCCTTACCTAGGTACTGTCAGGGACCTCATACTCTGCTTCTGACTGGCTAGTAGTCCTTACCTAGGTACTGTCAGGGACCTCATACTCTGCTTCTGACTGGCTAGTAGTCCTTACCTAGGTACTGTCAGGACACGCCCTCATACTCTGCTTCTGACTGGCTAGTAGTCCTTACCTAGGTACTGTCAGGGCACGCCCTCATACTCTGCTTCTGACTGGCTAGTAGTCCTTACCTAGGTACTGTCAGGGCCCTCATACTCTGCTGACTGGCTAGTAGTCCTTACCTAGGTACTGTTAGGGCACGCCCTCAAACTCTGCTTCTGACTGGCTAGTAGTCCTTACCTAGGTACTGTCAGGGCCCTCATACTCTGCTTCTGACTGGCTAGTAGTCCTTACCTAGGTACTGTCAGGGCACGCCCTCATACTCTGCTTCTGACTGGCTAGTAGTCCTTACCTAGGTACTGTCAGGGCCCTCATACTCTGCTTCTGACTGGCTAGTAGTCCTTACCTAGGTACTGTCAGGGCCCTCATACTCTGCTTCTGACTGGCTAGTAGTCCTTACCTAGGTACTGTCAGGGCCCTCATACTCTGCTTCTGACTGGCTAGTAGTCCTGACCTTGGTACTGTCAGGGCCTCATACTCTGCTTCTGACTGGCTAGTAGTCCTTACCTAGGTACTGTCAGGACCTCATACTCTGCTTCTGACTGGCTAGTAGTCCTTACCTAGGTACTGTCAGGGACCTCATACTCTGCTTCTGACTGGCTAGTAGTCCTTACCTAGGTACTGTCAGGGCACACCCTCATACTCTGCTTCTGACTGGCTAGTAGTCCTTACCTAGGTACTGTCAGGACACGCCCTCAAACTCTGCTTCTGACTGGCTAGTAATCCTTACCTAGGTACTGTCAGGGCACGCCCTCATACTCTGCTTCTGACTGGCTAGTAGTCCTTACCTAGGTACTGTCAGGGCCCTCATACTCTGCTGACTGGCTAGTAGTCCTTACCTAGGTACTGTCAGGGCACGCCCTCAAACTCTGCTTCTGACTGGCTAGTAGTCCTTACCTAGGTACTGTCAGGGCCCTCATACTCTGCTTCTGACTGGCTAGTAGTCCTTACCTAGGTACTGTCAGGGCACGCCTCATACTCTGCTTCTGACTGGCTAGTAGTCCTTACCTAGGTACTGTCAGGGCCCTCATACTCTGCTTCTGACTGGCTAGTAGTCCTTACCTAGGTACTGTCAGGGCCCTCATACTCTGCTTCTGACTGGCTAGTAGTCCTTACCTGGGTACTGTCAGAGCACGCCCTCATACTCTGCTTCTGACTGGCTAGTAGTCCTTACCTAGGTACTGTCAGGGACCTCATACTCTGCTTCTGACTGGCTAGTAGTCCTTACCTAGGTACTGTCAGGGACCTCATACTCTGCTTCTGACTGGCTAGTAGTCCTTACCTAGGTACTGTCAGGACACGCCCTCATACTCTGCTTCTGACTGGCTAGTAGTCCTTACCTAGGTACTGTCAGGGCACGCCCTCATACTCTGCTTCTGACTGGCTAGTAGTCCTTACCTAGGTACTGTCAGGGCCCTCATACTCTGCTGACTGGCTAGTAGTCCTTACCTAGGTACTGTTAGGGCACGCCCTCAAACTCTGCTTCTGACTGGCTAGTAGTCCTTACCTAGGTACTGTCAGGGCCCTCATACTCTGCTTCTGACTGGCTAGTAGTCCTTACCTAGGTACTGTCAGGGCACGCCCTCATACTCTGCTTCTGACTGGCTAGTAGTCCTTACCTAGGTACTGTCAGGGCCCTCATACTCTGCTTCTGACTGGCTAGTAGTCCTTACCTAGGTACTGTCAGGGCCCTCATACTCTGCTTCTGACTGGCTAGTAGTCCTTACCTGGGTACTGTCAGAGCACGCCTCATACTCTGCTTCTGACTGGCTAGTAGTCCTTACCTAGGTACTGTCAGGGACCTCATACTCTGCTTCTGACTGGCTAGTAGTCCTTACCTAGGTACTGTCAGGGACCTCATACTCTGCTTCTGACTGGCTAGTAGTCCTTACCTAGGTACTGTCAGGACACGCCCTCATACTCTGCTTCTGACTGGCTAGTAGTCCTTACCTAGGTACTGTCAGGGCACGCCCTCAGACTCTGCTTCTGACTGGCTAGTAGTCCTTACCTAGGTACTGTCAGGGCCCTCATACTCTGCTTCTGACTGGCTAGTAATCCTTACCTAGGTACTGTCAGGGACCTCATACTCTGCTTCTGACTGGCTAGTAGTCCTTACCTAGGTACTGTCAGAGCACGCCCTCATACTCTGCTTCTGACTGGCTAGTAGTCCTTACCTAGGTACTGTCAGGGACCTCATACTCTGCTTCTGACTGGCTAGTAGTCCTTACCTAGGTACTGTCAGAGCACGCCTCATACTCTGCTTCTGACTGGCTAGTAGTCCTTACCTAGGTACTGTCAGGGCCCTCATACTCTGCTTCTGACTGGCTAGTAGTCCTTACCTAGGTACTGTCAGGGACCTCATACTCTGCTTCTGACTGGCTAGTAGTCCTTACCTAGGTACTGTCAGGGACCTCATACTCTGCTTCTGACTGGCTAGTAGTCCTTACCTAGGTACTGTCAGGACACGCCTCATACTCTGCTTCTGACTGGCTAGTAGTCCTTACCTAGGTACTGTCAGGGCACGCCCTCATACTCTGCTTCTGACTGGCTAGTAGTCCTTACCTAGGTACTGTCAGGGCCCTCATACTCTGCTGACTGGCTAGTAGTCCTTACCTAGGTACTGTTAGGGCACGCCCTCAAACTCTGCTTCTGACTGGCTAGTAGTCCTTACCTAGGTACTGTCAGGGCCCTCATACTCTGCTTCTGACTGGCTAGTAGTCCTTACCTAGGTACTGTCAGGGCACGCCTCATACTCTGCTTCTGACTGGCTAGTAGTCCTTACCTAGGTACTGTCAGGGCCCTCATACTCTGCTTCTGACTGGCTAGTAGTCCTTACCTAGGTACTGTCAGGGCCCTCATACTCTGCTTCTGACTGGCTAGTAGTCCTTACCTGGGTACTGTCAGAGCACGCCCTCATACTCTGCTTCTGACTGGCTAGTAGTCCTTACCTAGGTACTGTCAGGGACCTCATACTCTGCTTCTGACTGGCTAGTAGTCCTTACCTAGGTACTGTCAGGGACCTCATACTCTGCTTCTGACTGGCTAGTAGTCCTTACCTAGGTACTGTCAGGACACGCCCTCATACTCTGCTTCTGACTGGCTAGTAGTCCTTACCTAGGTACTGTCAGGGCACGCCCTCAGACTCTGCTTCTGACTGGCTAGTAGTCCTTACCTAGGTACTGTCAGGGCCCTCATACTCTGCTTCTGACTGGCTAGTAATCCTTACCTAGGTACTGTCAGGGACCTCATACTCTGCTTCTGACTGGCTAGTAGTCCTTACCTAGGTACTGTCAGAGCACGCCCTCATACTCTGCTTCTGACTGGCTAGTAGTCCTTACCTAGGTACTGTCAGGGACCTCATACTCTGCTTCTGACTGGCTAGTAGTCCTTACCTAGGTACTGTCAGAGCACGCCCTCATCTGCTTCTGACTGGCTAGTAGTCCTTACCTAGGTACTGTCAGGGCCCTCATACTCTGCTTCTGACTGGCTAGTAGTCCTTACCTAGGTACTGTCAGGGACCTCATACTCTGCTTCTGACTGGCTAGTAGTCCTTACCTAGGTACTGTCAGGGCCCTCATACTCTGCTTCTGACTGGCTAGTAGTCCTTACCTAGGTACTGTCAGGACACGCCCTCATACTCTGCTTCTGACTGGCTAGTAGTCCTTACCTAGGTACTGTCAGGGCACGCCCTCAGACTCTGCTTCTGACTGGCTAGTAGTCCTTACCTAGGTACTGTCAGGACCCTCATACTCTGCTTCTGACTGGCTAGTAGTCCTTACCTAGGTACTGTCAGGGCCCTCATACTCTGCTTCTGACTGGCTAGTAGTCCTTACCTAGGTACTGTCAGGGCACGCCCTCATACTCTGCTTCTGACTGGCTAGTAGTCCTTACCTAGGTACTGTCAGGGCCCTCATACTCTGCTTCTGACTGGCTAGTAGTCCTTACCTAGGTACTGTCAGGGCCCTCATACTCTGCTTCTGACTGGCTAGTAGTCCTTACCTGGGTACTGTCAGAGCACGCCCTCATACTCTGCTTCTGACTGGCTAGTAGTCCTTACCTAGGTACTGTCAGGGACCTCATACTCTGCTTCTGACTGGCTAGTAGTCCTTACCTAGGTACTGTCAGGGACCTCATACTCTGCTTCTGACTGGCTAGTAGTCCTTACCTAGGTACTGTCAGGACACGCCTCATACTCTGCTTCTGACTGGCTAGTAGTCCTTACCTAGGTACTGTCAGGGCACGCCCTCAGACTCTGCTTCTGACTGGCTAGTAGTCCTTACCTAGGTACTGTCAGGGCCCTCATACTCTGCTTCTGACTGGCTAGTAATCCTTACCTAGGTACTGTCAGGGACCTCATACTCTGCTTCTGACTGGCTAGTAGTCCTTACCTAGGTACTGTCAGAGCACGCCCTCATACTCTGCTTCTGACTGGCTAGTAGTCCTTACCTAGGTACTGTCAGGGACCTCATACTCTGCTTCTGACTGGCTAGTAGTCCTTACCTAGGTACTGTCAGAGCACGCCTCATACTCTGCTTCTGACTGGCTAGTAGTCCTTACCTAGGTACTGTCAGGGCCCTCATACTCTGCTTCTGACTGGCTAGTAGTCCTTACCTAGGTACTGTCAGGGACCTCATACTCTGCTTCTGACTGGCTAGTAGTCCTTACCTAGGTACTGTCAGGGCCCTCATACTCTGCTTCTGACTGGCTAGTAGTCCTTACCTAGGTACTGTCAGGACACGCCCTCATACTCTGCTTCTGACTGGCTAGTAGTCCTTACCTAGGTACTGTCAGGGCACGCCCTCAGACTCTGCTTCTGACTGGCTAGTAGTCCTTACCTAGGTACTGTCAGGACCCTCATACTCTGCTTCTGACTGGCTAGTAGTCCTTACCTAGGTACTGTCAGGGCCCTCATACTCTGCTTCTGACTGGCTAGTAGTCCTTACCTAGGTACTGTCAGGGCACGCCCTCATACTCTGCTTCTGACTGGCTAGTAGTCCTTACCTAGGTACTGCAAGATGCCTCACTCTGTAGCTAAAACAAAGAGCTCAAAACAAAGGGGGAAAATAGGAGCTGCAGTACAACAACAAAAAGGTGTTTTTTCAAAATTAAAACATGTACACCTATTCTGATATAACTTCTAAATATAATTTTGAACCTGAAAATAAGCAGAATATGAGCACTTTAAACTAAAGAGCTCAACCTTGTGGTTACGGAAGAAAAGGATCCTGTTTATTTTCTCCATAAGGACTTTGATTATTAAGCATAATGTCTAATTAAATGTCTTGATTGGTGGAACCTTGCATATTTGTATCAAGTAATTGAATCAGTTCTTAGTTTGTTTTCATTGCTGTGTGTCAAAATGGACGTCAAATTCTTACTACACAACAAATCCACCTACGATTACAAATGAAGTAACCTGAACCTGAATCTTAAGCACAACAGCATCATATCTGACTGGTGAAGGTCACTGTTACCATGGAAATGTTCCCGCAAACAGTATGCATTTAATGAAACTTTAACAAAGATGCCGAATGGTGAAAATCACTCAAAAAGTGGGCGGTCACTGTTGAGCTCTATTGCTATAAATTAGTGCTGTCAAACTCGTGGTTAATCACATTAATGTCATAGTTAACTCATGGCACATTTTGATCTATTCTAAATGTCCCTTGATTTCTTGTATTTTTTCCCATTTTAATGTTATTATCAACATTGAAAAGTGGATTGGCTTGCTTTGTGCAAATGTTTTTTTATTGAAAACAACATTGGCATATAGCCTACTGTAGTGTTTATTTATATATATATATATATATATATATATATATATATATATATATATATATATATATATATATATATATATAGAGCCTGTTCAGTTTCACACTAACATTCTCACTTAGAGCAAATAATCTCTCACACAATGTAACACGGACCATCAATAAAAGGGTAAAAAAAAAAATACTTTGACGGGGGGGGGCATCAGCTGTGTGCTTGGCCATCAAGTGGTATTTCTTCGGTCTGCGTTAACACCGTTAATAACGCGTTTAACTGACAGCACTACTATAAATACATTTTGAAGATAGAAAAACACTGTTATATATAATATATTTGGATTTTTTCATCTCAGTATCTATGTTGATTATCAGCGCACTATGGGAGGTCTCACCATGTCAGTCTGCATGAGGAAAGGCCAGTCATCCTCTCAAAGTACGAAACATGAAATGAACTACCGAAGCACACTACTACAAAGAATAAATAATGCAATAAGAAATGTTTTTGTTCTTTACCTTCCAAAGAGAAATTGCAGTAGATTCTTCCAGACGTTTAGGCCCCTGTGCATATCGTTCCTTCCACTGGTACCTGGAGAAAAAGCAAAAGATTGTGAGGAGCAGCATAATGAAATACAAAGAAATAATCAAAGGCCCGAGCCCCAGATGAGCTGGACGCCCGAGGAGAGCCCAGAAAACAAGAGCGAAACCTCAACACAGATATCAAACAGAACAGAAAGTAAAAGGGAGATGAACATGATTATGTCATGCATGTAATTCTTGCATTCGCCTGCTCCTCTACAATTGGATGTTCAACACCGAATCATTTCCAGTGGGTATTTATGTCAAATGTGATGATACCTCAGCCAGTTTAATTATGCAGTGAACCAAGCCATGTTGATTTGCATAGAGCATTATAAAGTACAATGTGTCAGTAGGCTTAACCGACTGACCCAGTTAAAGCTCTCTGAGAAGCCAACACTTTCAAATGGACTTTAAATGGTAAGAAACGGGTCACATCAGTCACATTTCCGCTAAGAAGTTCAGTTCCTTACACATAAGAACAGTTATCTTCATGTTTCCACTATCAACAGTTGAAGTTGGTGCCAATAGACACAATTACAAAGTTAGTTAGCGATTACTTTTGGGTCAAAAACTCCTCCATCCTGTAAATACAGGTTAACTCAACTCTTTGACTAACGTTAGCTTGGAGAGCTAATTTACCTGTTGGGCTACAGACAAAATGACAACACCCCAGCTAGACCTCAGTCCGAGCGCCGGTGAAATGTTGCAGTTCTACGATTTCACATATCTCTGCAACAACCATTTGTCTCCCCGGAAGTGATTTTCGCGTTAGCTCGACGTCCCGGTCTATAGAACCCTTCAGTCTCACTTCAGTCGAGAATCCGAGCGAGCGGAGCCAATACTAGTCCAGTAGACCACTGATTGGTCAGAGGGAATCGTTGCCACCGTGACATGAGATATCCTGCACAACCTGAAAATTTGAATTAGCCAAGCTACGATGCTTCATGTTCAGTGTAAAAAGCATGAGGAGCTACCCCAAGAGCACAAAACCAATATTACACAGATTCTGACATTTATTAAGTTACATGTGACAGGGAAGGAATCTGTGGAGGGTTTGATCATCCACATGCATTCCACTCTGTACCTTTTAGTCATACCAACGCATGCTTGTTAGATAGAGACGATAAAGCACCAGCCAGCAGCTATCTGGTGCCTAGTAAAGCATCCCAATGAAATCCTGCTCACTGAGCTGACAGACTGGAAGAGTGAAGGAAGGGGGGGGAGAGGAAGAGAAGACAAGGGGTCCTGGACCTTTGGGGGCCAACAGACTGTTCTTTAGTGGTTGGAGCATTCACATGTGAATGTCTGTATCAGCCAACCTGAATATATGAGACCAGTCAAATCTATTGCACCCTCTGAACGAGCTTTACATCAAGCTGCAGCTGTCAGTCTTGAGTGCATTCAGACCGAGACAAGTAAGACAGATAAGTTCCTCAGGGTAGGTGTCATCACTGATCAAATGCACTCATGAGCACCAGCAGTGACTTTGCTGAATCATAAGGTAACTATCTACTGTTGCTGGAGCACAGGAGAAGGTAAGCTTAGCCTTTATTCCATTTAGTGAAACAAGGCATTCTCAAGAACTGCTTTATATGATATCGCACAAAAACGTATGCATAACAATTCCTAAGGCTTCCTTCAAAATTAAGGCAACCTTTGCCCGGTCACATGAGTTTAGGAGTATTCATAGACAGATTTTGCTGAGAAAAAATGACTTTAGCAAGGTACAGAGCAACGTCAGGTTTGGGCTTTTTCAGCGCATGTTTTAGTTGAGTTAGTTGAACAAAAGGTTGACAGTTAAGGCACCGAAATGTCTTGTTAAGATTAGAAAAAAGAAATCTTGGCTGGGTTAAAACTCTGGTCCCCTTAAGCAGAAAGGTGACCGTCATGTGGCGACAGTGACAGTTAAGTTTAGGCACCATAACCGCTCGTTAAAAGAAGAAACAGATTGTTGTTTGGATTAAAACACCGACCAACCATAAGTAGTCCTCCCAAGACACAAACACTCGTTTCCTGGGTGAAAGTCTTGGACTTTTCCTTTAACTTCTTCCCGAACGTGAACTCCGCTTGCCCGCTTGAAAGTTTATGACCCATTAATCCACCCGGACATCATCCGTACGCTATTCGTCGCACTCTTATAAAGTGGCAGTTAAAGAGGTGAATACAGTAATAAATATGTGGAGCACATACAAATTACAGTGCATTACATTTTATTGCTATACAATATGTACGTATGGTACATAAGAGCTCGAGCTAGCTAACGAGGCTGAACAGCGCTTATTGTGTTTACTGGCAGGCTGATAACTGTATGGCAAGCAGCGGCATCAACGCTGATGATAATGGCGCTGCTGTCATATCTGCCACCGAAGCAATCAAGACAGTAATGAAGGTATGGCAATTAATGGGTCCGGATGCAGAAGAAGATTGTGATGATGCTGATTATGGTGCTGATGTTGAGGAAGACGAGGAGAGGAAGGTAAGAGAATGGATCATCTGCTCTGGAGATTTGGATGCAGCCGGTTGTCGGAGTTGTCTGGCTGAGCGCGTCGAGGCCACGGGGGGTTGTCACTTTGCGATGAAGAGACAGGTCCGTGCCTGAGATGGAATCTCCCAGCAGCCACTGCAGCGCCCTATGGAAGCTCATGCTAATCGCGGTGCTGTTGCTGCCCCCCCCCGTCAGCTCACTGAGCTGGCTCCACATCACCAGGAGCTCAACAAAAACACACACACACACTATACACACTGACAGAAAGCACAGCGCAGGGACACACAAGATGAAGAGGATGGATTGAGGATGATCCTGTTGAGTTAAGATGCACACACTCCTAGCATACACACTGCTGTGTGTGTGTGTGTGTGTGTGTGTGTGTGTGTGTGTGTGGTATACACACATTTCATGGTGACACTAATGTGTGATAGTGCTTTAAATATAGGCATATCGTTTATCTGCTAATGAGTACAGGGAGATGAGCCTGTTGAATATGGTAATTTTCTGCCGTATTAGCCTTCAGAGGATAGCTTAGAAAGTGTGTGTGTGTATGCTGTAGGTACATGTGTATTTACTCTCGGCATTAAAGCTCTCTGAGACTCGATGCTCGGGCTGCCCCTATGGTCTTCCTCTGGTACAGGAAGTGTTTTCTACCTCTGCTTCCTCCATAGACTGTAAAATATTGGACGTAGCAGCAGTGACGTCGCCCATTGGTTTGTGGCTGTCTTGAACCCACAAATTTGCATTTTGGCTGTCGTTTTTTAGGGTTTTTTGGAGCCAGTAGTGACCATCTGAGGGCTAAAGGGGCGGAGCTGGGGAGGATGTAGTGGCTAATCCCGCATTGTTTATGGTTTCATGGCCCTGTGCTAAGCTGAACGCTAAAAGGCACTTCCGCATTGGCTTCACTGTTAAGGCGCAGAAGTTGCCATTTGGTTGTCTTGTAGAGTGTTTGTGCAGTTTTGAACTGATTTCTTTCTGTATTGGCCTAACCTGCATGTATGAGCTTTAATGAGGCAGTCTGGCTATGCTCCAACAAGCCTGTCACTTCTTTCCTGTAAGCTTTTATTGAGCTGGAGCAGGTTTTATGAATTGTAACTCCCTGTTGTCAGCTACAGAGGAGCCACAATCATTCTTAGTTTGCTTGCTCGTCAGCTAAGGAGTACAGATTAAACACTGGTGAGCTGATGGAAAGATGCATTAGCTTTCACAGGAATTGTTAACAATCCATTGGACATCTTTACAACACTGTATTCTCATAATACATATTCATTTTTCAACCCTGAGACCAAACTGTTGTTTTTCAAAGCTTGAGGAGGCACCGCAAACTCTAGCCATCTGAAAGACTGAGGATACATCTACACTACTACATTTTGGTCTAAAAAGTGTATCTTTTGCTACGTGTCCATCTCACGTCCACGCTAGCGGAAACGGAGACATTAGCAAACACTGCTGCCCACGTTTTGGTGTGAAAACTCCGGGCTTGCTTTGTAGTCTAGAAACGACGATGTAGTCACATGTACATGTCATACATAGTCTTATCAGTCAGGAAGCTTCCAGACCTTTCAGTAACAGTTCCACCTCGTCGTGCCTCCAAGATAATAAATCCCTGCTCTTACTTTTCACCGTTGTTCTTTATCAAAGTATTTTCTGTATTTTCAACTACTGCATCCATGATTTTTAACCGCAGAGTTGCATCAGACAATCGGTTTCCTGTTTATACCGACACGCACATGCCCAGTGTGTGAACGGTCATGTGATGTGTGATGTCAGACTTGTCAATACGGACGCAGATTAGTTCAGCTGGTGGAGCTGAAACTCTGTGTGGATGGAGATCGATGTTGTCTCAAAATGTTGCTTAAAACACTGAACTCTACTGTAGACACCATGAACTGTCTTTTCTTTCTTTGCAAAGGACCTTGTGTAGAGGCTGTGCCCCCGGAGGATGAATTCTGTGGATGATATAGCTGAGTAGTATAGTGTCCTTGTCTGTAACACAGTGCCTATGGCGTCGGTTCATATGGATGAGATGTGACAGGGGTCAGGAAGTGAGGAGGTGTCTGTCATATGCGGCTGTGCTTTTGACCTCATGTTCTCATAATAAGGGGTAAGGACTCTGCTTTGACACTCCTAGGTCAGGTGACAGCGTTGCAGGCTCGGCAAAGGGACAGGCAGACAGCGGTGAATCTATCAGGGCGGTAAGACAGGTACTGTGCTGTACACAAACACACACTGACGGAGAGAGCAAAACATGCATTTTGCGAGTTGCTTTCCCCTAATCCTCCTCCCCTAAAGACCCCAAAGCCGTACTTACCCTCGCACTTCTCTCCCCTCTCTCGTCTCCGCCACCCCTTAAGTCCATCGGCTCACATTAAAGCAAACGCAGGGAAAATGGAGAGATGCCAAGCAGCCAAAAGGAGCATTACTCATCAGGGTCATGCTCCACTGCGCAAAACACAATCCCTCATACATCATCGTAACTGCCACCAAATGACAATTACAATTGAGATGGCAAGAACTAGGAGAGAGCTCTTTAATTTAACATCCAATTAATACAAGTTATCACCCTTTGATCAATGTAATAGAACAGACAATCATTGTTGCATGTGACATAAGAGATAGGGGGCCTGCATGGGGGCTGGGGGCTTGAATATGTTCAGGGCATTTCCTCTCTAACTGGGATGTTTTGGGAGCGATTGGTGGGATGTCTGTGGTCGGAGTACACACCGAGATCCACTGGTCAGAGATAATGAGATGTAACCGTGTATCAACTAATTACAATAGCTCACATTACTGTATTGTGTCAACAGCTAACTTCATTTAATATTGCACGAGGCGCTTTCTTCTGCGGGTGCAAATGTTCCACCACAGACTGATCTCATGAAATGGCGTGTGTATGGCACGCCAATTTGCCTGCCATTATTGGTGTGTTATCAAGATGCATACTTGCTTTTTAGCGTGTTTATTGACGCCTTTTGGCCTCCATTGACTGACATTACCTTGCAATTGCGTGTGGATTTAGGCCGTAGCGAGTAGTATGAAAGAGCAAAAATCCTCAAGGAGAGGTCAGTTGGGGTGAAGGATGGGTAAAACACAGGACTTTTACCCAGGAGACCGGGGATCATGTCCCACGTGTGGCGTGTTATTTTCCTAGACTTAAACCCGTTATTCTTTTCCCAAACTCAACTGTTGCATTCTTCTTTTCCTAAACCCAACCGTAGCTTTCTCTCACAATAACCCGTTACTAGTAACTCGCAATAACACAGCAAGAGACGGCGACAACACGCCGAGTGGCGTGTATGTGTACGCCCGCTGTAGACACCGTAGACATACACGCAGATAGCTCAAAATGTGTTCAGATAACAGCCACTTCAGCCAAGATGGCGTGTATGTTTACGCCAAGTCATGATACCACGTTGCATTTAGCAGAGCCGCCGGCGCGTGATTGGTTAAAGGAAATGCAAACAACAAAGAGTGTTTTTTTTCCTCTCCTATCCCAGAATGGGTCTGTAATGCTTAAGGGCGGTAGGGGTTAGATGGTGGGGAGACATATCTCTGGGATAAACATATCTCTTATGAGTCACTCAACACCCGCACTGTGCATCACGTGGTGCACAGTGAGGGTGGGGCGCCATAAATAGTCATTTGACATTATCACATTTACATTATGCACAAATGCTGCAGGCTAACTACCTTGGAAGGTGCTGACAAAATAAAAACAAAAGGAGGAAGAAAAGCATGCAGTATTATAAAAAACATATATATATATATATATATATATATATATATATATATATATATATATATATATATGTTTTTTTCAGTTTCCTCTCGGCTACAAAATCTTCAAACACTTAAAACTGACTGCAGGTAGTTGGCAGGAGCCTTGATCATAAGACGGGAACTTGAGATGGCTTTCTGTGTGATATTCTGCCTGTCATTTCCAAGGCGGCAAAATCTTCTGTAGATCAATCCAGAAGTGGCTTCGCAATAACGTTCCCAACATCCATGTTATTGATTATTTAGTGGCACAACAATAAACCAATATGACCTGTAACCGAGTTGCATTACCACGGGAGATTAAGTCATAAAACAGCAGCCCGTGCCAATAAACTGCACTGTTTACTGGCTTGATATATTCAACGGAGTCAGACATTATTTCTCTGTTTCTAAACGGGGCTTGACTGGATTACACATGAAGGTTGGTGACATGTTACAGGAGGATCATCGTTACCCTGTAACTAATGAGGCAAATTAGAGCGATGATGTTGATTCTCAGGACGGCAATAATCATAAAGATGAGGAGTACATGTAGGATGGGCTTTTTATTGTTTAAAAAATTAAAAAAAAGGATAACCAGCCAAAATCAAGTTAATGCTCTCGATTTAATGGGAGGAAGTGAGTTCCTGTAAGCCTCTTTCAACATAAACTAAAACAAACACACTTGAGTCACTGTGGCAAAGCATGGCAAAGTAGAGAAAAAAATCCATTTAGTAATTAAGTAAATCTGCATATCAGCATTAGCCACTATTAGCATAGTGTATTAATGTGTGAATATACACATTCCCATTCGCTACGGAGTGATCAGAGGTTGGGAGTCATAGCGGAATAATCAAAATAGGCCTTAAAGCTTTTAAATCCTAATTCAAATATATATGCTAATTAATCTGGATTAATATATAATTTATGTAAATTGTGCATCTCTTTTAAGGATTGTGGCTTTTTTTTTTTTTTTTTTACGTAGGCGGCAGCACCAACGGCTGCATTGAAATGGGAAATGTTTGTATCCACGAGTTCCCTCCTCGTTTCTCTTGCTTCAGTGTCTCTAATTTCCTCAGCCTTCCTCTTTCTTTTCTGTCTTTCACTACATGATTTTATCTCCTTCACAACTCTGCACTCGGGAGCCCGGTGACAGATTCCTTCAGCATTTCAATCGAGGCGCTAAAAATAACCCATCTTTTCTTTTTTATTCACACAGGCTTCGCTGTAACGCAGCCACTCTGCACGGGCAGACTAGAGGTCAATCCATTATCTCACCGCTACCCATTCAAGCTGCTGTCGGACTCCTCAGCGCCAAACACAGACACAAACCTCACCACTTCTCTCTGGCATACAATCTGCACCCGATTTAGTATTACCGCATCCCTCCTTCAACGGCAAAAACCTCCATGGAAGCTGGAAGAAACAATCTCAATGTGTTAAGTGTTATCCACAGAGACAGTTTATTTGGGCTGCAACTAACGATTATTTTCAGCGTCGATTAATCTGTCGATAACGTTCTCAAGAAAAGGATTAGCTGTTTGGCCTCGTAAATGTCAGGAAAGTGTGAGAAATGTGGATCAGGGTTCCCCAAAAAGCCCAAGACGACGTCCTCAGATGTCTTGCTTTGTCCACAACTCAAAGATATTCAGTTTACTGTCACATAGGACAGAAGAAACTAGAAGATATTCACATTTAATAAGCTGGAAACAGAGACACATTTTGACTTTTTTGCATGGCCCCCTATATATATATATATATATATATATATATATATATATATGAATATGTGTGTATATATGTGTGTGTGTGTATATATATGAATATGTGTGTATATATGTGTGTGTGTGTATATATATATATATATATATATACACATACATACATACATACATATATATATATATATATATATATATATATACACACACACACACACATATATACACACATATTCATATATATATATATATATATGAATATGTGTGTATATATGTGTGTGTGTATATATATATATATATATATATATATATATATATATATACACACACACACATATATACACACATATTCATATTCATATATATATATATATATATATATATATATATATATATATATATATATATATGACTCAAACAGATTATCAAAATAGTTAATATTAATATATTAATTTAGTTGACCACTAATCAAGGAATCTTAGACTTACAGCCAGTGGTGGAAGAAGTACTGTGTTCAGATCCTTTACTTCAGTAAAAGTACTAATACCACACTGTAAAAATACTCTTTAAAAGTAAAAATCTGCATTAAAAATGTTACTTAAGTAAACGACAGCTGTGTGTTTAAAGGTCTCATCATCTCAGCTGGACTTGTAGCCGTTATATTGTTGCTATGGTTACTTTATAATAAAACATATTTTATTAACTGCAAGTGTTTTGTGTGCAGATATCTTAATGTGTAATTAACTAAAGCTGTCAGATGAATGTAGTGGAGTAAAAAGTAGAATGTGGCATGAAAAGAAAAGTACAAGTACCTCAACATTTGGATTTAAGTACAGTACTTGAGTAAATGTACTTAGTTATATTCCACCGCGGTTTATAGTGTATTACATTTTGAGAAAATAAAAATAAAATACTTGGTTGTGCAACGTTTAATTCACTTTAGGTCTAAACTAATCACTTCTTTTCTGTTAAATTAGCCGATAACTACAGCGCACATTATTTATGTAGTATATGTTGCAAATCAGCTGACCCATTTATACTTATTAGGAAGATAAATGCTATTAATGTTTTGACATGCCTTACTTTATGGCTGCATGCCACTGCTCCCTGGGCTTTAATTTCCATATGGCTGTGGCACTTTATTCTCCATCGGCAATAATGTGATTCTTCCTCCGAAGAGATGAAAGATCAATATCCTCTCAGGGCTGCGAGTTACGGGGCAAAAGCAAGAAAAATAAGACCATCCACTTCATCCCTATTGATATATGTCACAGTAAGATGATGTAGATCATAATGAAATGGTTGAAAATGTACAATTTATGTGTCGATGAGTTAGCTTCTATGAGGTTTGCGCCACACTCCCCACAGGCCATTGTCAAAGTGAAACCATTAGCACGTTCAGTGGGCAACATTAACCTTTCTAAGCGGGCTTACCGATATCTCATCTCAGCCTCGCTGCCCCGCGCTTTCAAACACTGCTCCTTTATGAGATTGGCCGTCTTTGAGGCCTTTAAAACATACACATGCATTAGAAAAATGATCATTGATGAAGTCCATCATCTGCTGCGTTTTCTGACAATTTCTTTGAGTTACAGCCGCTTGTCCGACTTTTCGCCGGGCTCGTCCCTGGAGGGACTTGGAAAGAGTCTGGGTGCTTTCTGCTCAAGGCGTCATTGTTTTTAAGAGCATGTCGCTTCCCATGTTTGGGATCAAGCGCTCAGGGGACAAGCTAGCCACTCAGTGGAACAATCAGCGGAAAGGTATCGATCTATGAGCATTTGGCTGCCACGCGTTCATGTGCATTAGCCCTGGCTGGACAAGGTGAGGCTGAAATATCACACACAAAAACCTCCATCATTTTCAAACGAAGCTTGGTAAATTAAGTTTTTAAACAGGACCAGAGTGTTGGAGGCGGCTTCTGGGGCTCCAGTCCCAAATCTTTCAGGGTCTTAAAAAAAATTGCGAGGGACACAAAACAGCAAAATCGAAATCCCATCGGTTTGCTGTCCTGACTCCTTTATGGTGGAACGAAGTCTCCATTGACATCAGGACAGCTAAATGAAATGTTGCGTAACTGTAAACGTAATGTAACTTAAACTGTGTGTCATTTCCTCTCAGTCTCTGATTGGACCGGCAAATCAATGCAGCAAAATTTCTGTTACTGGAAATATAGCCTTTCATACTCTGAACTCTACTAAAAATAAGTTTCTAAGTTAGTAATGCTTTTTTATGCCAAATTGCTACCCTACCTCAAACAATTCATGCCTTTTATTTTTTTTTTAAAGGTCCCATGACATGGTGCTCTTCGGATGTTTTTATATAGACCTTAGTGGTCCCTAATACTGTATCTGAAGTCTCTTTTATATAGACCTTAGTGGTCCCTAATACTGTATCTGAAGTCTCTTTATATAGACCTTAGTGGTCCCCTAATACTGTATCTGAAGTCTCTTTTATATAGACCTTAGTGGTCCCCTAATACTGTATCTGAAGTCTCTTTTATATAGACCTTAGTGGTCCCTAATACTGTATCTGAAGTCTCTTTTATATAGACCTTAGTGGTCCCCTAATACTGTATCTGAAGTCTCTTTTATATAGACCTTAGTGGTCCCTAATACTGTATCTGAAGTCTCTTTATATAGACCTTAGTGGTCCCTAATACTGTATCTGAAGTCTCTTTTATATAGACCTTAGTGGTCCCTAATACTGTATCTGAAGTCTCTTTTATATAGACCTTAGTGGTCCCCTAATACTGTATCTGAAGTCTCTTTTATATAGACCTTAGTGGTCCCTAATACTGTATCTGAAGTCTCTTTATATAGACCTTAGTGGTCCCTAATACTGTATCTGAAGTCTCTTTTATATAGACCTTAGTGGTCCCTAATACTGTATCTGAAGTCTCTTTATATAGACCTTAGTGGTCCCTAATACTGTATCTGAAGTCTCTTTATATAGACCTTAGTGGTCCCTAATACTGTATCTGAAGTCTCTTTTATATAGACCTTAGTGGTCCCCTAATACTGTATCTGAAGTCTCTTTTATATAGACCTTAGTGGTCCCTAATACTGTATCTGAAGTCTCTTTATATAGACCTTAGTGGTCCCTAATACTGTATCTGATGTCTCTTTACCTTAGTGGTCCCTAATACTGTATCTGAAGTCTCTTTTATATAGACCTTAGTGGTCCCTAATACTGTATCTGATGTCTCTTTACCTTAGTGGTCCCCTAATACTGTATCTGAAGTCTCTTTATATAGACCTTAGTGGTCCCTAATACTGTATCTGAAGTCTCTTTATATAGACCTTAGTGGTCCCTAATACTGTATCTGAAGTCTCTTTTATATAGACCTTAGTGGTCCCTAATACTGTATCTGAAGTCTCTTTATATAGACCTTAGTGGTCCCTAATACTGTATCTGAAGTCTCTTTTATATAGACCTTAGTGGTCCCTAATACTGTATCTGAAGTCTCTTTATATAGACCTTAGTGGTCCCTAATACTGTATCTGAAGTCTCTTTATATAGACCTTAGTGGTCCCCTAATACTGTATCTGAAGTCTCTTTTATATAGACCTTAGTGGTCCCCTAATACTGTATCTGAAGTCTCTTTTATATAGACCTTAGTGGTCCCTAATACTGTATCTGAAGTCTCTTTATATAGACCTTAGTGGTCCCCTAATACTGTATCTGATGTCTCTTTACCTTAGTGGTCCCCTAATACTGTATCTGAAGTCTCTTTTATATAGACCTTAGTGGTCCCCTAATACTGTATCTGAAGTCTTTTATATAGACCTTAGTGGTCCCCTAATACTGTATCTGAAGTCTCTTTTATATAGACCTTAGTGGTCCCCTAATACTGTATCTGAAGTCTCTTTATATAGACCTTAGTGGTCCCCTAATACTGTATCTGAAGTCTTTTATATAGACCTTAGTGGTCCCCTAATACTGTATCTGAAGTCTCTTTTATAGACCTTAGTGGTCCCTAATACTGTATCTGAAGTCTCTTTATATAGACCTTAGTGGTCCCCTAATACTGTATCTGAAGTCTCTTTATATAGACCTTAGTGGTCCCCTAATACTGTATCTGAAGTCTTTTATATAGACCTTAGTGGTCCCCTAATACTGTATCTGAAGTCTCTTTTATATAGACCTTAGTGGTCCCCTAATACTGTATCTGAAGTCTCTTTTATATAGACCTTAGTGGTCCCCTAATACTGTATCTGAAGTCTCTTTCCCAAAATTCAGCCTTGGTGCAGAATTCCAGCCACTAGAGCCAGTCCCACTATGAGCTTTCCTTAGTAGGTGCCATTTCTAAGTCTGTAGTTTTTGAGGAGGAGAGGGGGCAAGGTGGAGTCTGGGGGTGTGATCTTGTCTAACTACCACTTTGATTGTTTGAAAGCCATGATGTCTCTCTTATGGGTGGGCCAAATTTTCTGGGCGGGCAAACCCGAGAAAGGGGAGGCAGGATTCCAGATCGGCCCATCTGAGCTTTCATTTTCTCAAAGGCAGAGCAGGATACCCAGGGCTCGGTTTACACCTACCACCATTTCTAGCCACTGGGGGGGCCATAGGCAGGCTGGGGGAACGCATAATAATGTTAAAAAACCTCAAAGTAAAATTTTAAGATAAAATGTTAAGGTGGCAGGAGTGAAAATGAGTTGTCCTCAACATGTGTTCTGGTTTCAGAATGATGAAGACATTTGGAGAACAATAAGATACAAAATGGGATGTCGGCTGAACAGGATGAATCTTTTCCTCAGAAACCATCATGTTTTCCCCGAATTTTTTTTTTTGAGGCATCGTCTTATCAAATGTCTTGAAAAAAAGGGTGCATATAGCTGCTGTAGGCCGGTTTGATCTGAGCACCGAAAACGCCTGGCTCCAAACCTGGCCACTCTAATATTGAGAATCACAGCCTATGTGGTAGTGGCTTACATGTTAGTATTCGGCAGTGTGTCAGCCTCTGCCTCTGTGTGTGTGTGTGTGTGGGTGCGTAACGTGTGTGTCAGCGCCTGCCTCTGTGTGTGTGGTGTGTGTCAGGAGGTTGATTGTTGTGGTGGTGGTGATCGTGGCTGCAGGGCTCCTAATGAAGGTGTGCGTAATAAAATCAGTGCACTGGGGTCCTCGTCTGCGCCCCGCCTCCCTCAAACTCCATCTGATTGAAAATGGAACAGCTGTGATGATTTAATTTACATGTTAATAACCAACGGGCTTGCAGAAAATCGTCCAATAAACGCCTTTTTATTACCGCCTGTATCTGCTACGACGCAGGGGAATGGGTGAGGGAGGGGCGAAAAGGAGAGGTGTATGGGGGAGAAAAGGCGACAGTAATTAATTGTTTTAAGCGATTCTATTAAAACAAAAAATGATCTGGTGGAGAGGAGGATGATGCGTGTGGCAGGAACATGGAGTAGTTGGCAGCAACTGGCATGCGTGGGTTGGAGAGTCGGGGTGGGATGATGATTGTGTGTGTGTCTGTTTATATGTGTGTGTGTGTGTGTGTGTGTGTGTGTGTGTGTGTGTGTGTGTGTGTGGGTTAACGACTGTGTCTTTCCTCCCCAAGCTTAGATGCGAATTATTCTTTTCTGCAGATTTTCCCGAGCTCACTTTCCGTCTGAATTTCCGTGATATCCCGCCAATCTGATATGATCTCGTTGCCGTGGCTGCGACAGCATTAAGTTGTCAGCTTGAGGGGATATAGACTTTTTCATAGATGTGTAGTGCGGGTATATACTCCTGTACAGTGCGGCGTCTGCTCACAGCGGATGCATATTTTTATGACCGTCTGCATGACGCTACAGTGAAAGGTTGAAGCAGTTTAACTACGAGTTATTAACAACGCCAACCACGCCGTCACCATCGCCGTCTTTCCTGCTCCCTTGGATGGAGTACTCACAGCGACGCTGTTCAGTGGATGCCATGCTGCTTTTATTTATGAATCAGAAGTGCTTGCTAGGAATAAATTCTTGACCTCCGTGATTCAAGAAAGACCTCTGCGGAGCTCGACTGGTGGCCAAAATAATCCTCTGTCATTAACTTTTATTGGCCTCCTGGGCACAGCTGTTACATCACCAAGGCTAAGAACTCCGGGATTTGTTGAAGTTTTGCCTCTTGTTTGCATGTTGTCCTCCATGATTTAAAACCCCCTCCCCTCCCCTCCCTCCTCCTCCCTCCCTCCCACCACCTCTTGCTCTTAAAAACCACCCAAGGAACTGTGGATTCCTTCTCCCAACCGGGGAGAATAGAGAAAGAGAAATAAGGGGTTGAACTCGGGGCTCCCTGCGCTCATCTTGCCCACCCATTTTCATTCTCTCCATCCCCCCACCCCCTCCCCGCCCCACCCCCACGCATCCCAAGTCCTCAGAGAGGTGGCCCTGCCACCGTGGCCATTCATGTCATTGTCAGCAAAATCCCATGGTCGCGTCTCTCTGCTTCTCTTGGGACATGGGAGGGGGGGCACAGAGACAGGGGCCTCGCTGGGTGGGAACAGTAATTAAAGAATAGAAGCAGAAAAATAGAAAGAGAAAGAACAAAAGGGGAAATGAACAAAAGGAATAACAGATTAGGCTGGGGGGGGGAGGGGGGGGGGGTGGATGGTCTGTAGAAATCATCAGGGAATATTCCCAGGCAGTGTACATACAGTACTGCAGAACTATTAATGATCTAAATACCGCCAAGCCCATCCACTACCACCAGTGGTGGAATGTACCAAGTACATTTACTCCACTACTGTATTAAGTACAAATGTTGAGGTACTTGTACTTGAATCTTTTCTTTTCATGCCACTTTCTACTTCTACTCACTTTCTACTTCTACTCCGTCACATTTCAGAGAGAAATATTGTAGTTTTTTTACTCCACTACATTCATCTGACAGCTTTAGTTACTCTACACATTAAGATTTCTGCACACAAAAAACGTAGTTTATAAAATGTGTTTTATTATAAATTAAACTAGCCAACAATATAACGGCCTTCAAGTCCAGCTGAGATGATGAGACCATTCAACACAACTGTTTGGATCCTTTACACTTTCCACAATGGGAGGACTGTTCCGCATCGAGTACTTTTACTTTAAAATACATACATACATTTTCCTGATGATACTTACATAATTTTACTTGCGTAACATTTTCTTTTACAGTGGGGGTATTAGTACTTTCAATGAAGTAAAGGATCTGAATGCTAAAGTTAACTAAAAAAAGGAATTAAAAAAACATCTTTTTGAAATTGATCTTGACTTAAATTTAAAAAAATGAAGAAAAATCCGACCTTTAAGGACACCAATTTTTAGTGAATGAATAATGTATTGTAAATAAATAAATCTTTTCCTTAAAATACAGGGGCATAAGTATACACCCCCTATGTTAAAATACAGGGGCATAAGTATACACCCCTATGTTAAAATACAGGGGGCATAAGTATACACCCCCTGTTAAAATACAGGGGCATAAGTATACACCCCTATGTTAAAATACAGGGGCATAAGTATACACCCCCTATGTTAAAATACAGGGGCATAAGTATACACCCCCTATGTTAAAATACAGGGGCATAAGTATACACCCCTATGTTAAAATACAGGGGGCATAAGTATACACCCCCTATGTTAAAATACAGGGTATAAGTATACACCCCTATGTTAAAATACAGGGGACATAAGTACACCCCCTATGTTAAAATACAGGGGCATAAGTATACACCCCCTATGTTAAAATACAGGGGCATAAGTATACACCTATGTTAAAATACAGGGTGCATAAGTATACACCCCCTATGTTAAAATACAGGGGCATAAGTATATACCCCCTATGTTAAAATACAGGGGCATAAGTATACACCCCTATGTTAAAATACAGGGGCATAAGTATACACCCCTATGTTAAAATACAGGGGCATAAGTATACACCCCTATGTTAAAATACAGGGCATAAGTATACACCCCTATGTTAAATTTCCATAGAGGCAGGCACATTTTTATTATTAAAGACCAGTTATTTCATGGATCAGGACACTATGCATCCTGATAAAAGCTCCCTTGGCCTTTGGAATTAAAATAGCCCCCCCCCACATACCCTTCACCATACCTAGAGATGGCATGGTGTTATTTCAGTTCTCCTAATAGCTGGTTTGATTTGCATTGAGAGATGATCTTATGGAAAGTTCCCCATGCAAATCTCTATGTATGGTGGAGGGTATGTGATGATGGTGTGTATGTGTGTGTGTGTGTGTGTGTGTGTGTGTGTGTGTGTGTGTGTGTGTGTGTGTGTGTGTGGGGGGTATTTTAATTCCAAAGGCCAAGGGAACTTTATCAGGATGCATAATGTCCTGATCCATGAATTAACTGGCCTTTAATAATACAAATCTTCCCCTTTAACATAGGGGGGTGTATACTTGCCCCCTGTATTTTAAGGAACACTGGTGTGTACTTAAAGGTTGTATTTTCCTAATTCTTTTAATTAAGGCATTAAGATCTATTTCCTAAAGATGTTTTTTATTCCTCTTTCAACTTTCGCATGGGAATGTAAACTTATGAGCACAACTGTACTTCCACCACTAACTCCCACTCCTGTAAAGTCGAGTGCTGCGGGGGGAAGATGTGTCTTCATGGGGGTTGTAGCATCACCGTGTTGTGTCGCGTGGTAGAGAAACTCGGAAATTTCATCCCACTGTCACGAGCATCCCTGTCACCTCTTTGATCACCGGGTGTTCATTTTATTGACTTGGCTTGCTGCTGGTGTGTGACATTAGAGAACACAGGCTGGCTGGGGTCCTCCCAGCCCTCGGAGGTTTGACACAGTTAGAGCCGTGATGCATTTCGGTGCCCCGAGGCCCTGTCATGCCAAGAAGGAAGAGCCAACCCACAAACAACACCTGAAGCTGTTTGCCTTTCAATCGTGAAAGCAAGAGACATCTGACTGTGACACTGCAGAAAGGAAGAGGGAGAGACACAACCAAATTTATGCTAATAGAATATTGTTTAGTGGGCTTTAAAAACATTCCCGCTTATGCTGTGTTTGCAGTTGGGACTGCCGGTGGGGGTGGGGGGGGGATGCAGACAAAGATAGTGAGGAAAACGTAAAGAGAGAGAGAGAGAGAGAGAGAGAGAGAGAGAGAGAGAGAGAGAGAGGAGCAGAGGGATCGGGCCGACACGTCGCACATTCCACCGCCGATCAGAGAAAAGTTCTTGTGGTTGTTCCCAGGAAGCGCTAACTTTGGAGAGGTAAAAGGTCACTGTATGTGGACAATGACGCCAGCTCAGCGTCTATTGACGGGGAGGGGCCAGGGGCATTGTGGGAAGGGCACAGAGTGGCTCTCACTGCCAGTCATGGTTGTGTAGTATTTGCATGGGCTGCCAATCACCTCAGAAAGGAATGCACTCGGGTCAGAAGGGTCAGGCAGGCGGAGTCGGGCTGAGAGTGAACACAACAAGCCCTGACGCATCATGATGGGCTGCCGTGTGGTTGTGTGTGTGTGTGTGTGTGTGTGTGTGTGTGTGTGTGTGTGTGTGTGTGTGTGTGTGTGTGTGAGAGTGTGCTTGCTTGCTTGCGTGTGTGTGTGTCGTTTTAAATAGTAACATCAAACTGCAGGGCAAGTAAAGGCTCCCTATACCTAAAATGATTTGGTTCAAAGTAGAACAGGGCGCCCAGATAGCTCAGTTGGTACAGCGTGCGCCCATATATAGAGGTTTACTTCTGACACAGCGGGCCCTGCTTCGACTCCGACCTGCAACCCTTTGCTACATGTCATTCCCCCTCTCTCTCCTTTTACTTTGTCCGCTGTCCTGTCATTAAAGGCCTTAAATGCCCCAAAAATAATCAATAAAACAAAATAAAACAAAAGCACATATCCGATTAATAGTTATATCAGTTTATAGTTCCATTACTTCAGGCTGTTCTCATGAACCATTCGTACATATTGCGACGCAAAAGTAACACACTGTAATTTGATGCATTCCAGGTATTTATTACTGTATGTAGCGCATTGACTGCCGCTGTATAAGCGCGCTCTGGTCTACAAAAGGAGGAAGTCGGGTGGATGTTCGGCTCCTAAAACACAGAGCTGTCAAGTTAACGAAAACACTTTCACCCAGGAAACAGGTGTTTGTGTCCCGGGAGTACAACATAAGGGGAATGTGTGTTTAATCCAAACCATTCTCTAATCTTAACTCGTTTTGGTGTCTAAATTTAAGAGCTGTCACTGCAGGACAGCAAACCTCACGGTGCTCTGTACCAGGCTCGCAGTCACGTTTCTCGGCTAAATTTACCTGTAAGGAACACTAAACATATATGTATTGTCGAAAATTCGATGCTTGGTGGGAAGAGCCTGATTCGACTGCCAGTCTCACGGTCGGACCTTCGCAGCGCCGTAAAGTCCAGTTCAGATTAAAGAAAGTTAAAGGTCTGGCACTGAGTAATGAAAATGGCCCAACTCGAGGGCTGGCACTGCGCATTTAAAATCTCACTGCACGCCATTGGATAACACTATGATCAATAACAACAACACATGGGGTGACGTTTCTAGAGCCGCGTACGCTTAACTACCAGCAGAGCTGACTGTAGATAAACCTGTCGTCACCTGTTCAGCTCGCCTCTGGCCCGCCACATCAGATAAACCGATGTGATTGGTGCAGCTCGCCTCTAGCCCCCTATATCAGATACACCGATGTGATTGGTGCAGCTGCAGCTGCCTCTAGCCCGCCTATATCAGATACACCAATCCGATTGGTACAGCTCGCCTCTGGCCCGCCTATATCAGATACACCGATGTGATTGGTGCAGCTCAGCTGCAAGGCATAGTTAATGAGCAGCATTACTCGATGCCAGAGTAGTAACTTGCTGAGTAAATTCAAATTGTGCTCTCGCAAGCATTTCCAGGGTAGGATATCATTTGTCTAAATATGAATGTGGACAACTTTCCCTACAACGTTGTTAATCGGTTTTGTCTCGTCAAAAATCTTTGAAGCTTTTAATCAATCTTTTCAGTGGGTAAATAAACCTGACCTCCCCATGACAGATTTAAGTTTCACTTTCCATGATCCGTGACAGACCATCACCCCCCCAGTCAACAATGGGCAAGACTGGACGATCCCGACACCCCTACTTGCTGTACACGTGACCAGCCAGCGCCGCCGTAATTGCACTGAGTATCACACACAAATTTTAGTCCATACAGTACTTTTTTGGTACGATATCACCCAGATCAGTTCGATGAGAACTCGTCGCTCAGGTAAGTCTCCACCAAGCTGGTCATGTAACATCGGCATAACCTGCAAAATCAAACTCTATGGCCCGAGAGCTGCTTTAAACTCTGGAAAACCAATTCAAAACTTTGTGTGACTGTTGCAGCAGGCCTGCAGCTCGCCCCTAACCAGCCTGACCGTGAGCACTTCTGTGAAATGGAAGGAGGAAGAAAGCAAATTGTTTGTGCCGTGGGCCCTGACAGGAGGCAACAGCAGCCCAGTATTAGCTAAGGATAAAAGTAATGGGATTTGTAGTGGCGAGAGGCAGCGTATGTCGCGAGGTGCCGCTGACGGGTGATGGGGGTGAATCGCCGCCTCAGCTGATAAGTATCTATGTGAGGGAGGGAACAGAGAGCAGGGCAGCCAGCAACAGAGCCAGGCTCAGATAAATACCTGTTCCTGCGACATGCTCCGTGTGTCTATACCACCTGTTATCCAGGTATTATTTGGATTCCCATCAATGATGAAATGACATTATATTAAAAGGTCCCATATAGCAACAAAGGGAGATTTATTGTCCGTACGTTTTGCTTCTTTAAATTCTTGAAAAACCTAAAAGATTATCGTTGACCACCCCCACCCTGGGAGGAGGTACAGGAGCATCACAACCAGAACAAACTGATTGAAACACAGACTAGTTTCTTAGACGCACACAAAACCACTAACTCGCCTTGCCTATTATCACGCCATAATATTATGATAGTCATTTCCTGTCCTAAGTGTTTCTATGTCTTAAATTATTCTTGTTGTTGGCTATTTATTGTCTTGTTTATTGTCTCTAATGCACCTTCAGTTGGGGCACCCACAGTTTCACTGGGTTATGGTGAGGGTCTCTGTGCAGTGACGATAAAGGCTTATCTTATCTCTCATAACTATTCTCGTGTTTTCTTATCATGACATACATGTTGTTGTTATTACTAGAAACTGTTCTTGTTATATCCGGTGACTTCAGCTGCCACATGTCTGGATCAATGGTGTAATATGTTCATCATTCATATTTTGTGACCGCTGTCCCCGGCCTTCGACACATACAGCTACGTGAGTTTCCAGTTATAACAACATACCAGCTTGATGGAGAAACGTTTTTTTTAACGTTGGTTTTGTGAAATAAACGCAAAGCTTTCACAATATAAGATGACGCGTTGTATATCAATAGAAGAAAAGATTATGTGCTGCTATAATGCAAAAAGGATTTCATTAAAGGTGCTGTCGGGGGACTTTGCCAAAGAATTTCAACATTGACAACTTCTCAGCCCCCCCCCCCCTTCTGCTAAAGCCCAAACGGTCTCCTAAGCCCCTCCCCCCATGAGGGAGAATGAATGTGTGTGCCTGAGCAGTTATTGACACGCAGTTAGACCCCCACCCCCGGCCCTGTTTGGTGCATCTGAACAGGAAGCGGTGGATTTTTGCAAATCA